>CM077463.1:32365034-32742508 GCA_039654755.1 Calcarius lapponicus | reverse complement strand
TTTCTGAACAAAAGTACCCTGAAGTGCATGTTTCATTTTTATATTGAGAAAATGGAATAGTCAAGATAATTGCTGGTTTGAAGGGTTTGGTTTGTATTTTGGACAATGTGTAGCTCCTGTGGTCTGAAAGCAGCAAAGGTGGCGCAACTGTAGGAAAGCAAAAGCAAGCTTGGACATTGATGCTGTTAAACAGAACAGTTCTTCCAGATTCACTTTTTAGTTGGAAAGACTATCTGTTCTGGACTGGGTGACAAGGTTAGTTTGCCCTGTGGTTGTTGGAGCACTACAGAGTAATTTCTATTGCTAAAACTCCTGAATTTACTAGGAAGGAACAGTCTTGTAGGAAGTGCTGAAGTGGGATATTTGCCTCATCATGAAGAGGGCAAGAGAGCAAGCTGACTGAGCTCAATTTGTTTATTGATTGGGATTAAAAAGGCTGTGACCAAGCAGAGATATAAAGTTGTACTTCCAATTTATCTTTTTCTGCTTCAGCGACCGAAACAGAGAAATCTCTGCATCTCCTTTTACAAAGAATATTGCTACCTTGTAAATAAAATGTAGCACTACAATTTCTAGCCTTCCTCAGCAGCTTATCTGAAAAGTAAAAACACAAAGTATAATATTCACAGATCATCCATGTTTGGTATCTGCTTGGCATTTTTGAGGTGTTTAATATGAAAGCGCAAGATGTAGAAATTATCTGACTAGTACAAAATGGAAAAAACCAAACAATTTTGAAAAACTCTAGAAGAATAATGGTCATAGAAAGTTCAGCTAAATCTCTTGATATAAATTCTTTAGTGTTGTGGCATGCATGTTCATATTGTGCCAGCATACTTCTGTAAAAATTGCACCAAATTAAAGTCAAATTAGCATAGAACATTGTGAAGATAAGTCATAGAAACTAATATTAACTTGTGCTTTGGATTGTTTTAGCAGATTACTAAACAGATTCTTGCTTTAAGCAGATTTCATTAAGCAGATTTCTTGCATTTCAGAAACAATTTATCTATTGTTAAGGTTTGCTTCAGCTCATGAAGAAAAAAATTGAGTACCACTGCTTTGAGAATCTGAAATGTTAAGATAGGTAGTAAATAGTCTTTTGGGTGGGTATTGAAGAAGATGATAATCTCATTATGGAGAGTTAATTTGGAAACTGACTGCTAGCACCTTGATAACACCCTAAATATCTACCACAAGAAGTACACATGACATTTTGGGACAGAGAAGAGAGACCTATAAATTATATGTTTTCAGCAGCTAAGTGACCCATAAGCCAATAATAGTTAATGACAGATTTCCTGTGTAGTGAAATTGCCATTTTTAGAAGATAATAGGTATATTTAAACTTTACCAGGCTTGACTTCTAGCAGCATCCACCATGCATAAAGAGCCAGAGTTATCATGTTAGGAGTCCAGAGGGGAATAACTACTGTCTCTGTCTCTTTTTCAGAGCTGCTGTGGTCTATGCATATGTCATCCTTTTACATGTCCAGCATTTTGTTGAATTCTCTTGCAGTGAAGGTGCCTTGCATTCTTTTGATTTTTTTGATTCCAGATGGTATTGGAATCCTGTGACCCTCTGCTGGCTTGGCACTTTCTCCAGTAAACTGTAGCTTGCAGCAGAATCCTGGGGAAAAAAAATCCTGTTATAGAGGCCAGTGCCATGAACATTGCTGGTTTTAGAACTTAGCTAACTTAGATAAAGGTAAAGCTTGTAAGCTGTTTTGCATTCTTTGGTCTTAAATTGGTACTTCTAGATATCCGTGGATTTGACCATGACATGTATTATGTATTTTTCTTTGGGTAAAGTTTAAAAGTCCTTCTGAACTATGATCTAACACCTCACCAGTAAATAACTTAAAAAAATAATACTGTGTAGACTGTGATTATTTCAGTGTGCAGAAACTGAAAGCAGACAGAACTTCTACCCACTGCCATATAAGAAAACCTCATATTTGGGTTTTAATTACCACAATCACAGCTTGTCCTGATTTATAAAAAAGTCATTCTTGTGAAGTACTTTTTGAAGCTCTTTATTGAATAGAGCCACTTATATAAAGTTAAGGTCCTTGCCAAATGAAGACTGTTAACCCACAATACACAGAACTGTAACAGAAAATCATTCTAGGTGGCAAACAGAAAGCAGAAATGAAAATTATTAAAAACATATTTAATCAAAAACATGCGTATTTTTATGGAAAATTAATTTGGTCAAAAATCAGAAAATTATAAATGAATTACTCTGTTTTCATCAAAATAACAGTAAATATTTGCAAATTATTTTTCACTTGTACTCTGAAGACAGGTTTCTAAGCAAATTGCTCATCAAAACTAGTGAGAAATAAAGCTGAAACAAGATATGAGAGAAGTTCTTCTCTTAGACTAATAAATAGTTACATGTTAGGAAAAAATATCATAATTCTTTTTTTTTAGTAGAAAAAGATTGGTGGAGTCCAGAAGAAACTGCTCCGCCTATCTGTTCAAGATGTTCATAAATGATCTAGAAAAAGAGGTGAATAGGGAGATGACAAATTGTGCAGATGCTGTCGTTTCAGTGAAGTAAAAATGCAAAGTAACTAACTGATGAGATTTGCAAAAGATTTCAAAATACAAGGGGTTGGTGTGAGAAAGTGCCAGATGAAATTCAGTGTTGATAGTGATGCACATTGGGAAGAAAATCTAACTTTGCATTCCTAATGATGGGCTCTGAATGATTATTTCCACTCAAGGTAGAAATCTTGGAATTATAATAGATTGTTTTATGATGTAGTCGGCTCAGTGCTTAGAAATAACCACTGATTCAACAGTGCACAAAAAAGGCAAATAAAATGGAAAGAAGTGCTGGAATGGTACAGAGAACAAGCAGGTAACATCATTATGGCATTATCTGTCATGAAGACTCTGACCTGTCTTCATCCTTGAGAACTGGCACACTTCTAGGGTTCTAGTCCTGAAAACCATATAGCATATATAGTAGAATTAGACAAGATAAAGAGATGTGACTCTTGAAAGGTGTGTAATGGCTTCCTTAAACGAAGAGTGACTTTCTGTGCCAGTGTACTTCAACCTGAAAAAGAGGCTTTGACCAGCTCTGTCTTGGAGACTTCTATGGGCAAAGCAGAGTTTATAATGGCATTGCCACTATGTGCTTTATTTTATATTGTTCCTTAGGTGTCATTGTTCACTATTGCCAAGGATAGGATATTGAGTTATACAAAAGTTTGGTCTGACATCCTGCTTCTCCTTTTGTTCTGCCTTTTTCCTATGGAGAGAAAGAAGAAGAAATATTTTCTTGTGATTTTGTGTTCACTTGTTAACTAATAGTAGACTAGAATTTTGGGACTAAAGAAAGATTTTAGGCCTTTCTGTCTGTCTGTCTTACATGTCTGCACAAGTATGACATGGTAATATAGCATACTAGGAACTGAAAGCCAATGAAGTGCATAGATAATTTTATATTTTACTCAACTTCTGGAAGACAATTTGAAATGTTTAGGTTGGAAAGGACTTTTAAGATCACCAATCTAACATTAACCCAGCACTACCAAGTGCTCCACTCAACCACATCCCTAAGTGCCACATCTGCCCTTCCATTTTATTTGCCTCCCTTTCACTGTTTTATATTATTAGTTTTGGTTTGGCCACTTCACACTTATCATTGCAATTTTCATTTGAGATTTCCATTAAATTGGAAGATTAAAAAAAATATTATTGTAGAATTTGACTTGGGAAGAGAAGTCAGATAATTTTTTGAAAGCACACAGCACTCTATTTTAGTGTTGATAGAGAGTCATATGACATGAACAACATTGTGTTTACTTTGTATAATTTTTTAGAGAAAAGTAAGACCACCTGTCACTGAATACAACTTAGGAAAATGAACAATTTAGTTGATGAGAGATTTCTGAGAAGTTGTTTGCAGTAGAGTCTTCTGATTAATGTTATTTATATGTACACGCACTTTTGGAAATAAACTTTTGTAATAATTTTTTGTAAAAAAAAATTCTTATTTTACAATGAGAAGCTCCACACATGGAATTAATATGATGTAGTTAGTATCTTGTAAATAACCATATTTTCCTAGTTAATGTTTGTTTCTAGCTGTTGGAGTAACTGTTAAGCAATCCTGCACTTAACTTGATCAGTGGTATTCCATATAACTCCCTGTGTATGTCTTCCATGTCCAGCTCCATCTCATTATTTTAAGTCTAAACCCCAAATTTAGAAATGAAAATGGCTAGCTTTAAATTTTATTGGTATAAAAGGCATATCTGTAATAATATGGAGAGAAGATAATAGGAGAGACATGCATTGGTAGAGTGGAAAGTAAATAGAAATGACGTGGTAAGACACAATAGAGGTTGGTAGGAGTATTAATTCTTATATGGTATCTGTTAAAATAAATCACAGATTTTTATGGAGGTTGCCATGGCATGCCTAAGAAGGGAAATATTTATTATAACTGTTTTGTTGAACACCTAGCCTAAATCTGACAATGAATTCCATAGTCTGAAGAAATACTGGATGAAAAGTGTCCTTTCCATTGCTGATTGTCAATTTTCTATTTTAAAATTTTGCATAGATATCTATAATTCCTTTACTGAAAGAGATAGTAAAGGAAGATTCCCCAGATGGATAATCAGAGACTAAAGCAGAAAACACATAATGTTTAGATATTTCCAATGCCTGCAGATATGTTTTACAAAAGAAATCTAAAAAGCTCCATTGTACCTTTTAACACTAAAAAAGTGGATTGTGAGAAAGATGAAGCTTAAAGAAACTAATTGAAGGAAGCAGCAACGTGGATAAAAATGCTTGCAGGTAAATTTGATACATTTAAATAAACTATAAACTTAAGGACTAATTGTACAATACTTTCAAAATACTGAAATCATGTTAAATAAGGATCAGAGAGAAGCTGTTAGAACTCACAGACTAGCATTCAAAGGATATAAATTTGGCAACTCAAATGTAAAATTACAATGAAATGAGACAAAACTGTTTTGAGGGACAACTTGCTAAGGGAAACCTACAATTAAAAGACACCTCCCCTCACTCCCCCAACAGAAATGGGAAATTTGCAAGAAAATGCTGAAAACAGGGAGATAATCAAAGCCATTGAGTATTATAAGGCTATTCTGCAGGAAATCTGATTAGTTGTGTGTGTTTATGTATTATGCTGAGAAGGCTAGGAAAATACCTTCTTCAAAGTCATTGTTTATGGATGATATATTTGAGGGACTTTCTCAAATTAATGTGTCAATAAAAGACATTTTCTAACAGGTCAATAAAATTAATAGTAACAGTTCACCATTATCTGATGGTTTTCATCCAAATGTTCTAAGGAATTTAAGTATAAAGCTGGTGGCCTGCCAATAGTAATAAGCAACCTACAATTTTGAATGAGTAGGAGGTGGAAAATATAATACTAGTGTTTGAAATGGGGATTCTCAGGATGAGAATTACATACCAGTAAATTTGAAGTTTGCTTTAAACAATTTGATAGACATTATCATACAGATTAAAATTGGTGGATGCATAGATAGATGCAGTAAGCACTAATATGGCTTGGAAACTAGAAGGATGTAATGAATCAAAAATCTAGAGTTCTTTGAATGTGTTATTAAACATTGGCTAAAGATGATGCAGATGATATAATCTAGTTAGAACTGTGAAAGAGATTATATCAAATTCCTGTAAAAAAGACCCATATTGCCACCTTATTAAAAGACAGAAATCAATGGTTTGTTCTTATAATGGAGTGTAGTTACAAAAAATCCTGCAGAAGTCTGTGCTGAGCTTGGGCTCTTCAACATGTCCATAAATTTGAATATCACAGACTCATAAATTATTCAGAAAATGAGATGAGCATTATAGCAACAAAGTTTGCAGACAAAACAAAGTAATGCCTGGTATTTAAAACAGTCTGTGATGAGATTGTGATGGTACAATATTGGGTTACTGCATAATAAAATGGCAAACGAAACTCAATGCCAATAAATACCAAGTGATGCATGCAGAGGAAATAGTCTTAACTGCACATACAGAATAATGGCCTCAAAATTTCCATTGTTATTATCATTTAGTAATATTAGAATCACTGCATATATTTAATACAGAATGTCACTTCAATGGTAAAGACTGAAAAGAAGTGGGTGTTGAAAATGTAAAGGTAAAGCTTTGAGAACAAACACCAGAACTTCATTAAACTAATTCAATTCCATGCTGCAGAGTTTTTTTTTTTTTTCTAGATTAACTCATTCTATCACAGAAAGGTGTAGAAGAACTAGAAAGGGTACAGTGAATTTAGATATGAACCAGAGTCATGGAGCACCTGTGCTATTAGAAAAGACAATGTAATCTAGGACTCTTTCTTTTGAAAAACAGGTGTGGTGAAATGTGAAAAAATGCACAAAATCATCATGTTAATTCTTTCTGGTTGCACTATAACTAAGGACCAGCATCTTAAGCAGTCTAAGACAAATAAATGGAAATGCTTTTTCCTACAACTGAATAGTAAATTCTAAAATTTATCACTCTAGGATATTTTGAAAGGCAAACACAGAGAGAGTTTCTGAAAGTGATGAAACCAAATTTTGGAAAATAAGGCATTCATAGTTATTATTTCCATGGTCTTTGTACAGCATGAGACACATGAGTCCATACATTGCTGACTGCTGTATGAGGAGTCATGCTGTTTGAACTCTGTTGTGGGTTGGTGTTTTTTAAATATAGGACAGAGGTCAGAGAGCAGCTCTAAAGTTGACTCGTCTCAAAGTTTGCAAATGAACATGGAATACCTCATTGTAAACAGCCTTTTGCATCCTTCCCCATGCAGTTACCAGCACTTAGGCAAAAAACATCTGATATAGTGCCCCTATTCCTTGGAAATGTTTTTTTTTTCTTTGTGCTGGAAACAAGGATGTTTTAGATACTGCTGAGCAGCACTGTCACAGCACCGAGACTTTGGTCCTCTCCTGCTGCTGTCAGTGAGTTGGCTGGGATGCACAGGAAGCTGGAAGGGGACACAGAGAGCTGACCCCAACTGACCAAAGGGATAATACAGACCAGTATTGTGTTCAACAATAAAAGCTGGAGGAAAGAAAGAAAGAACAAGGGGGAACATTCAAAGTGAAGGCATTTTTCTTCCTAAGTCACCATTATGTGATGGAGCTCTGCTTGCCTGAAGATGGCTGAGCACCTCCCTGACCAAATTCCAGTATACTTCCAAGGGAAGTATACTGGAATTTGTTCCTTGTTTTGATTTGCTTGAATGCATGGCTTTTCCTTTACCTGTTAAACTTCTTTTATCTCAGCCCATGAGTTTTCTCCCTTTTAGCCACCTGATTCTCTTATCTATCCTTCTAGAGGGAGAGTGACCTGGGTGGTGCTGAGCTGCTGGCTCGGGCTAAGCCATCACAGGCAGTTTTACAGTATGGACACACATGTAATGATGTTTCCTAACAGCAGTCTTGTGTCTGGTTTCTTCTTTTATGTGACAATTCATGTCATTTAGACACACTGTTCACTGTATAGGAATCCCTGCAATAATGAATACTTCTAGCATTGTGCAAATTATTTTTTAATGGTTCATTGTACTGAAGAGTGAACAAATTCATTTTAATAAAAAATATCTGACAGTATAGTATGGCTCCTGATTCAGCATGCAATTTGCAATTTTACTCCAGTGAACAGCATGTGTACAAGGCAATGCTTTCTTGCCCATTGCAGAGATATCATGTACGTATTGTTTACTTATAGGGTAATATTAATACTTAATTATGTGTGAAGCAGTGACAAAGCTGGGTAATTATGCTGAAAGGACAATGTTATTATCCAGGCTCAGCCCTCTTCTCCCTTTGAGGAAAGGAATGGAATAGAAAAATTGAAAAGTTTATAAGCTGTATTTTATCTACAAGGAATTTCCTCTGTGCTTGGGCATTCTTTAAAGTTACCAAGGGACTTGGACTTCAGTCTTCTTTGTGCAGTGCTGAGATACTCAGTCTCCTGGTAAATGAACTAACTGGAGTAACAGAAACATTCCAGCTGCAATGGCATGGAGCTGCATTTAGGCTGGCTGCTCCATTACCTACAATGTACAGGTCTATCACAAATACTGGGATTTTTAGTTTCAGTTATATCAGTAAGATCAGTAAGTAGGAAAGGTAATTATCTTTTCCTGAGTGCTCCTTCAGCAGTGCTAGGCTTTCACTATGTTACTTTTTAATTAGAGAAATTAAGACCAAAATACATATTTGGAAATAAATGGCATTTAATTAGGAAAGATTATGTTTAAAACCAATTGCATTTAAATGAAAGAATTTACTTCTTTTATCCTTACATGTGTCCAAAGCATTGGCATTCTGGAGTTCTCCTGGGAGAATATCTAAATTTGCAGGAGAAATGCTTCAGGTCATCACCACTATGTGGTGTTCTGTCCATTAGAAGTCAAAATATGCTGTCTGTATCTATGTGCAGATAGTTAGAATAATTTGAATAGAAATTTTGTAAGGAAGATTATTTGAAAAAAACTTCCCTGAATATTATTTAGAATTACCCTTTTTGTCCTGTCACTGTGTGCACTTTTTTATGAGGGCATATAGTGATTGAACAAGAAGGATTGTCTTTAACAAGAAGGAATGGCAGAGAATAGGTTTAGATTGGATATTAGGAAGAAATTATTTACTCTGAAGGTGATGAGACTATGGAATAGGTTGTCCAGAGAATGCTTTTACTGCCCCTATAAGTGTTCAAGGTCAGGTTGGAGGGGGCTTAGAGCAAACTGGTGTATGGGAGGTGTCTATGCCCAGGGCAGGGGGTTGGAACCAGATGATTTTGAAGGCTCCTTCCAACCCAAACCATTCTATGAATCTGTGGCTTGCTTTTTCCTGATAATAATTTCAGAATAAATTTTTCAATTCATACACATTGGTGGAAAAAACACATTTAACATCTGAAACCTAACTGAAATAAAAACTGCATCTGCATCTGTCAGGGCTACAAATTGTCATAAAATAACTAGGAACCAGGACTGATTTCCATGTGCTATTTCGCTTTGCTTCTGTCATGGAGTGAGAGGGAAAATGAATTAATTGAATACTGTTGAAAAAACCAGAATTGTTCATAGTAACAAATGGGCCTCTTCTAGATAATGAAATCTGATGTATTTTAAAATTGTAGTGTTATCTGAACCAAAAACTGGGAAGAGTATTACAGGAAGAGTAATACAGTATTACAGACTATTTTTCCTATTGGATTAGGTTCAGGTGTATATTCCTGGGTGGAGTGTCTCAGTCTCTAGAACTTACTGGTGGTGCCAATTTACTCCTCATGTATTTTGTCACAGAAGAATCAGTAATATTTACTAGTTTAGGGATTCAGATTGACTATGTTCTTATAGAGAAAAATACATCCCTCTTCATTATCCTGAACATATTTGCAAAAATTAAAAAGTCAGCATTTAAGAAAAGCAATGGGTAAGTCAGCAAAGTCTTCCGCTAGAAGAGCCTGGTTCATGTCCCAAATTATATTTTCAGTTACTGTAGACAGATCTCCTTGAACTGTGAGCATTTGTATTGGGATCATTATTGTGGGAAATAAAGTATTATGTGCCAGGTTGCGTCCATTGATATCCGTGAGTAAAAGACAAGTCTGGCTGCTTTGCATATTCTCTGAGTGTCCTTCGGATGGCAGGAGAGGAGGCTGACTATATAACTGATATAGCTGCATTTCTGGGGGCACTGGATTGTGTTCCCAAAGTTTTTTGTATGTAGAGGTTTTGACCTTCCAGGAGAGAATAGTCAAGACTAACTGAAGTGTTTGGGTTTACTGGCCAGACCTAGGACTGGTCCACGTCCATTAAAGCTCCATTGTGGGGTTACTGTGGTACCTAAAGAACTATACTGAAATAAGAATGCAACCTGTCTCTAAGACCAAAATATTGTCATGTGAGTTCTCAGAACTGTAAACTGAAATCTGACATAACGCACAAATTTCCATGTTGCGTCTCATTATGGGCAGCTTTGATTTCTGTGTAACTGAAGTCTAGACAGAAGTTACATTTTTGTTTAGTTTTCAGGCTTCGAAGGTAAACATTTCACATTTTGAACTGGAGATGGTGTGTTTTGGGCCAGTATCAACCTGTATGCATTTCTTTGCACTTAATTATTTAGGGAGTGTCTTTGATTATTTTTTCCTGTGATTTTAATGTTGCCATTTCACCCAGGTTTCACTGAGTTTGGTACTTTCCTTCTTGATACTAGTTCTTACTTTTGACTGTTTCATTCCTAAGGCAGAAGCAGTGAATTAAATTATGTATTAAAATCACGGATATTTGCTTTTTTTGAAGTAACTGTCAAAAGTGTTTTTCTGTGAAACCTTTCATTTTTTATAACTTCTAGTTGGTTACAATTTTTGAGCCACAAGTCCAAAGTACCATTCTAGGCACGAAGAAAGGAGCTAAGACATTCCTTTCACTAATTTGTTCTGCCTTTTTTTTATAATGGCCAAACTTTAGGCATCTGCTTATCTTTGTGCCCAATGTATACTTTCAGTGAAACTGCTAGGCTTAAGTTGTGTAAATCTATCTCATAGGTTGAAAGTTTTATGACAGTTCCCTCAAATGTAGAAGAAACCAACTTCTGGTATTGCTCCACTGAAATGCTGATGGATTAGACATGTCACAAATGCTGCCAACCTCTGCTGCCCAAATGGAGCAGGTACCACTTTGTGGAAGTTTAATAAATACTAGATGTGGATGAAGTTTGACTTTGTAGATAGTGAGCTTATGCTGTTCTTGTGGTTAATAGATGTATGGAAGCACATATCACTCCACTGGAAATCCATACACATCAGTCTTGAAAACTGCAAGACTTTTTCAGGGAAATTAGTTTGATATCCTATTCCCTCTGGATGTTCATATGTAAAGGCATGCCATAGCTATGATGTAATCGTTCTCTGGACATAGAGGTTGTGGCCATATTCTGGCAGTCATGTCTTTGACAGGCTTATGCATGGCTATTTGCTCTTAAAGGACCTAATGCATTCTGGACATGTAATTGGCTGTGAGGATATTCTACATTATTTTGTATACAGCTTTCAGTTTGAAAGAATATTGCTATTGTCACTGCAAGGGAAGCTAGCCTGTAATAGCAGATGCTGTTACCAGGCAGTTAATTTGCAAAAGGCCAAGAATTAACAGTTTTGCTATTTATGTGGCACACTAATTTTTCTGCAAAAGGAAATCCGCATTGATGAATAATTTAAATCCCAATCTCCCTGAGAGTCTATAATCACGTGCCCCACAGAGACTGGAGTACATTCTACTGTGAGCATTGTGCAGAAGATTAGTAGCTCTGTGGTGGCTGTGCTGCTATAACAGTGTGAATGCACTTTTAATTTGTCTTCCCATCTGACAGAGCATCTCATTATACTTACAAAATCTATTTTAAATTATACTTTTTAAATTCTCAGTTGAAGGATATTTACATAAAAAAAGGTGAAGATTAAATAAATTGTTTTAAGTCATATCAGCAAATCATTTTAATGAGAACATCCTTTCTTCTTGCATTTGGAAAAGAATGTGTGTTTTATTCCCACCATGTTTAGTTCTAGTCAGTCAAACCCAGCAATGACTGGATCCAATTTTTTACATTACAGTCTAGATGTGAAATGTGTGATAAGCCTTACTTTGTGTCATAAAATTATGCAGGATCTCTAATAGCTAACTTGTTAGCTATCTTGAGCTGAGAAGTATTTTATACAAAATCTTATATAAGATGAAAACTTGGTTTTTTCCCCATAAGTAGTACTGAGCTGAAAATTATTGCATTTTGTTAATCAGATTAAATTGTGAGGGAATATACACATAAGATCCTTAGGCACACATTTTTAATAACAACATTACATTTCTTTCACTCCTTCTTTTTGCCCTATTTGCTCTTCCTTAACTACATTATTGAAATCTAGGAAGCATAATAGCTGATCTATTTAATGCCACATCATTATCTTCCCACAGCATAATGCATACTATTCATTCTCTCATATTATTCATTAATCCATTATATTTATTCTATCCTAGTCTTTGTGTAACAATGTAAGGAATCAGACTTTCACTGTACAAATGAATACTATTTTGCAGTATTCAAAGATCCCAATTAATATCAGTGATCTGCTAATTTGATTGTTCACTTGTTGGTAGGATTTCATGTTAGTTGAACACTACTTGTTGTAGCTATTTTTTATTTTTCTGGACATTTGCTGCTGGAGTCAGTCCTGTACTGAACACGGTGTGAAAGCTGTGGCCATTTATATGTGGCTTCAGTGTGAAAAGGACTGTACTTATGTGAAACAATTGTATTTAATACTTTCGCTTACAAAATATATGGGCCAGGTCCTTTGAGGTAAGGGGAGGTTTAGGAGGCTGTTGCAGTGCTCTTTGCTCCTGGCAATTGTTTTCCAGCAGAGCACAGCTCTTGGGCTGTGGCTGCCACTGTAGCTGGGGACACGAGCACCCCTTGCTGTGGGACAGAGCTCTGAGGTCACACTGGGGCAGACAGGCTGCTCCAACTCACGTCCCTAGCTGTATTCCTGTGCTTTGTGGGGCATGCCAAGAGGTGGTTTTACTGCTTTTTGGTTTCTTTTTTTTTCTTTTTTTGCACACAAGTTATTCCCAAATATTACAGTTCTTAATGATTGGTGAGGCATTGGCTTTGGGTTCAGATCCAGATTTGAACTTCAAAGGCTGCTGGGAGATATTAGGACCTACATTTCTGACTTACGTTACCTTACGTTACGTTGTTTTTTGTACTTTTTATTTGCCAAGAAGACTTCATGTTAGCTCTTCATTTTTATACCATTGTTCTAGATCACTTTTGATTTTGCAGCACCCAGAGATTTAGCTTGGAAGTTAAAGTAGAAATTAATTTAAAAATTTTATTTTTTTCCTATATGCCTATTTGACTTGTACAGCTCTAAATTGCCCACATTTAAAACTAATAAAAGAGTATATATATAATGAAAGGTAAATATATCCAGAATGGACACCTGTTCCTACACCAGGAACTGAAGGTGTAGCCCCAGCTCCACAGAAAATGGAACATGTGCTGAGCTTTAAATACAGAAACTTTTCCCAGTGCAGAGTTCCAGGCTAGAGAGCTCAACACCTTGCATACTTGGCCTCTAACTGCGTGCGCCCTCATGAGCTGATATTGCATGTGCATACCAAACAGCAATTACAATTCATAAAGCTATGCAAGCATTTTGGAAAACAAGTCTCACTACAGCGTTAAAATCAACTTCCACCATCTGTTTGGGAGAAACAGTGGGCTGGTTTCTTGTGAACTTGGCAATTAAATATGCTAAAACATAGTAGTGTCAGGATACAATATTTGCCATACCTATTAAGAACAAAAGCTAAAATCCAGCTAAGTAACACCAAACCTCAGACCAGGAGTCACCATCTGGCTACCAGGTTAATCAAAACTCTTGATACTTGTCAAACTCTCTCAACTGGAATACATTTTTAGTGATTAATTTTAAAGCAACAGGAGTTAAATTCTGATCAGAAAAGCAAAGTTCTCATTTCAAGGGCTTAAAAAGCTGTAAAGCATGTAAGTGTATATATTATGGGGTCTTATATTCAGATTATTTTTCTGGTGGTTTTTTTTAGATTTTTTTTTAATTATTTTTTGAGGACAGCAAAAAATGCAGAAATTTTAGCAGTTCTCCAATGCTAGAGAGATTAAGGCCAGCACAAAAACATAGTAGACTACTGTTCCAGTTTTTGAAATAATGAAATCACAGCTTTTTCTGGGTGAAATATAATTTCTGCTCTTTCCAGTAATAAAGAAGGCTAACAAACACAGAATACCTTTTAAGGGTATGTCAGGACTTCTGGTATTCTGGAAAATTATGTCAAAGGGTAGACTTGTTTCTAAATCTCATTTGGGTGTTCAATTTCCAGAACCAGTGCCCTGGAGTATTCTATGAACAATAATTTAAATGGAGAACTCTGCATGACAGAAGATTAGAGTGAAAAAAATTCTCTCAAACAAGCACATTTCAGTACCTGGCATAAGTGTACAATTGGTGCTGCTCCTACCAGGAGGAGATAGTTGTCATAACTGTGTGAAAAGAGGAAATTGCAGCTGTTTAATATTCTCTTGCTGGATAAGTAAAAGACTCCATTGAGTGGGTTTCATCTCATCTATCCCTGCTTTTCAAATTATTAATTCATATATACTTACTGGCATCACTCAAGCAATAATAATATATAGCATTTTCATTTTTAATTAGTATTTGACAAATATAATACTTTGAGGAACAGACCACAATAGAAAAAAAATTGTGGTGAGGCTCAAAGACTAACTTTGTTTTTTCTTATACTGCCTGTAGATGAGTATTTCTGAATTACAGCCATCATGACAAATGTCCCATTTATCTTTTACCTCACGTAAAAGATTTTCATTATAGCTGAGCAAAGAATTGGTATTTGATGAGCTTAATCTGGCTGACAATGCACTGGAAATATATAGTGGTTTATATTTATGGGAACAATACATATTGGAGAATTGCTTTCCCACTTCATTCCATTGTTTGTTCATGTAAATACTTTGCGCATCTTGCAGTTAATGAGATGACAAATAGTTTGAGATGACTGCTAAACTTTGAGGTCATAGCATACAGTTTAGGTTCATCAGCCCTATGGTATCTTAGGTGAAATACAATGGGAACATAGGATTGGAAAAGGACACTGCTCTCAGCGTGCAGAGAAGTGTCCTCTAGACGCTTTCTTCCAACTGGATTTTGGTCCCCCTTTTTCTGTTGAAGAAACATGAATTGCCACTATCAAAAAAAATATATTAGATTGGACATACAGGAGAAAGTCAGCCACTGGAAATACCTGAAGACAATGTCTTTATGCATTCATGGCCCTTCTTGTTTCCAGATTTATTTCTGTGATGTGAATTCATCCTCATTCCTGCCATTCACAGGAGATGTAGCAACATTTGGGTCAGCCAGTGAAAACCAAACATGCATTTCTGTGTTACCAGTAAAAGAGGATGGTGCATATACTATTAACTATTGTAAAAAACAGAAAACAATCCAAACCAGAAGGATCAGTCTTAATCAGAATTTTACTTCCATTTACCTTAGTAGCTTTTTGTTAAATATATGCATTTCTGTGGTAAGTAATTTTCATCATTTAGGCAGCATTTTTTAAACTGCTAACCCACCTTGACCTTGAAATTTCAATTTCATTTTTTCTCTGAAATTTCAAAGCTCACATAAGGAAATTACGGGAAAATTCCCCTTTCCAGAATTTGTGACTTATTTCATGCAAATTGTTTATATTCCTGGTTCAACATTTATATTAATGAAACATGGACAATAGCAATATAACTGAAATTATTATACTTAATATTGCTATCCAGAATAAAATTCCATACAGCATCTGTAGATAATTTGGAAAAAGAAACATAAAATAAATTTGTGACTCCACCGATTATTTCCAAACCAAAAATTTGGCAGTACTTGCCAAATCTGATTGTCTGGAAATTTAGGTTCATCTTTTTCAAGTTCTTAAGGTTTTAATGCATGAAAATGGATCCTTTTGTTTCATTGCCTTTAGAAACCCCATTTTCTGTGAAACTGCAAAGGATAATTACAATTGAAGTTCTTTTCTAATTATTGGACTTTGGGAGCTTTCAGAGAAACACTAAATATCAAAGACTCCAGAGAAACACTGGGGAAAGTGTTCTTCCTTCACTGTGCAACTGAAATGGAGGCCCATTGTGAGCAGCTGCAACTGCAAATTATGCCAGGAGCAACATAAAACCAGAGAATGTCCTTTCTTGAGTCAGTGCTGTAAGAAGAGCTTTCACCTTTAACTAGCAAGGATTTTGGGAAGAGCGAGGCAGATAGCTGTTAAAATGAAATAAAATTAACTGATGCAGGAGGAAATACACTTTGGCTTAGATTGTATTTTGTTTCTCTTTAAATTTTGAAAGCCATGGTGATTTTCCAAAATTAAAAGAATATATTATGAACTGCTGATCTCAGTATTGTACATAGAGTCTCCTACAAGTCTGGCAAACTCATAATCATTTCCTTTAATGGTGATGGCATTGCAATAGCTATATCTGTGACTGAAATGATATGGAAATATTATTATACCATTTTTTCTTAGTAAGTAATATATGAACAGTATTATAACTGTGCTCTTGCAAAATATAACATTCCCTTATTAAAATTTAGTCATAATTTCATTGAAACAGCGTTCTAAACCTTTCTATCTCACCATTTATCTTTAGAAGTTTTGGTAATTTTCTGACATCTTTCATTTATGGCCATTCCTATGTCGTACTAGCTAATTCTATTTCTTACCTAAAGACCCATTTCTGGTCTTGCACATTTAGAGAGTAATGCTCTGTTATTAATGGAGTCTCTCAAAATGCCTTTCTAAGACAGCACTGAAAGGATCTTAGTTGACTGTACTGCTCTTGTATGTTACCAAATTTAGATTATTACTGGCAGCAAATTAGACATTACTTGGTTGAATTCCTATACAGTTCCAATTAATTATTATAAAATGAAGAATGAAAAGGAAAAAAACCAACCCACTCTTTAATCATGAATACTACAAACACTGACTGTAACCTCTTGCTTGGGAACAAGTTGCTTGAAATTCTGCATATCCTTGTCTCTAATACTGGTGCTGCTAATGTAATTGTTATGAAAGTATAATGACAGAGCTCTCTTTAATAATAATATGCAAATAAAAGTAAATAATTTTTGTTGTTCCACTAAGCATGCATAAGAATGTAAATGCAGAATTTGTTAGGAGCATTTAAACCTGCTGTAAATATGGTAATATCTGAGTATTTTCTGAGCCAAGTCTGCATTAGGATGAAAAATCATCTTTATTGAAATTTAGTTCACTCTTATAAGCTTCTAATTCAAGGACATTTCACATTGCTAGGCTGGAATAAAAGGATCTTGATCTAATTATGAATAACGACCTTTATATTTTATTGATAAAGTCTACTGAAGTGTCTTAGGCTCAGTTCTTTACTCAAGTCCTGTCTGCCAGGCAACATGAAGCTGGTGCGTTCCCTCTGGGCTGGAAGATGTAGGTGGTGAGCAGGGCAGGTCATTGCTGGCCATTGCCACATAATTTCTTAGGCTTTCCATTTTAGCATGTCATTTTCTGTATGTTATTCACCTAAAAGGGTCAACCTGCTCAGCAGTGTCACTGTTGGTAGCTTGACTACCAGACTCAGGGAGAAACTGTCAATATTCTGATGGCTGAACAGGGCAGGTATGGAGCCAGTAAGGCATCCAGTCTGGCAGTTTTACAATCAGTTGTGCTTTTCTTTATGGTAGAACTGCTTGTAGAGTAGGTAATACTTCCTGTGAAAAAAAAGACAGAAGGCTCTTGTTAATTGCATTAAAAGATAAGGTTTTGCTGTTTCACAAAAGGGAACAATTCACTGGGTAATTTGAAGTAATTTATTCTGTGTTCTATGCTCTAAATTAGGGGGATGTACTGCAGGTAACTGTTCCCTGACTGGTACACAAGCTGTCTTTTCCCTGTGCTATGGGGTCACAGTAGGAATAATGGCCCTAAAATGCAGATCAGAACTTGTCTGAGGGCCTCCTGAGTGACAGGTCCCTTTCAACATGCCATTGAGTTTTTCTGAGGATCTGAAAAGGCTTTTCAGATTAATCACAAACTAAAGGGCATCTTGTACAAGTATAAAATAATTATAATAATTATCTCCTTCCTCATGAGATTATAGGGTTGCGTCTACATTAGCAAACAGTTTATCCCTGCAGAAGTGATTTTGTAGACCCAAACTGTTGTTGCTGAGGGCATGATGTCCACGTTATATTAATTTAGTGGAGGAGGTTTTTTTTGACAAGCCCTTGTGTCCTGAACAGAACACCCCTAAACTGTAGGAATGCATTAGATTCATCTTGGGCTCATTTTTTGCTTAATTTTCATGTAAAAGGGATTCATTTGATGTGAAACATTCCAGAATCATTCCATGATATGATACAGACCATAGCAAATGGAGAAAATTTGAAAAATTGCTTGAAAATCAAAGTCCAGCTCCAAACTGAAATGCAGATATAAGTGCACCTTGTAAGAGTCCAAGGAACTAGAGGAACAAAACACAATTTATTGGTTTGTTTTGTGATTAATTCTCCTGTTGTACACTACCTATAAATCTCAAACTACATATTGTGCAGCAGGAAGCTGTGTGTAGAACTTTTAAGAGGGGCTGGTTATGACTGGCTACTTAGTGAGCTCCTGGCCAAATTAAAATGCCATTGCAAGGCAGGCATAGTACATGCCAAAGAGAGTGCATTATTTCTTGAGGTAGACTCACTTGGATGAAAATCAGGGTTGAAGCTCCATATAACTCTTACACAGATGCTGTTACCCTCCAAAAGGGGATATTTGAAAAGGGGGTGGGAAATAGATTTTCTTTTTCAAGGAAAACTGGGTGCCATTTAGATACTTCAGCTATCATTACGCAATGACCTAGCTTGAATTAATTCCTAGCAAGCCATCACAAGAATTCCCTAAATTTTCTGTTTTCAGTATGAGCTGGTATTAATAATATCTTATTGTTTTAGAATATTGACAAGGAAGTAGAGACAGAGAGTCAAAATTCTCTAGCATATTGGGGGATTCTAAAGACAGCATTAATTATTACAGTCTATGCAACAGATTAGGTAAAGTGCCAGGGCCAAAACCCCATTAATATTTGATAAAGCCCTGTGCAGAGAGGAAAAAAAAAGCCATTTTTCATTTGTATGAGTAGAAAATTCATATTTTCTTCTATGTGGGCATACCTCTGCTGAGTACAAGACACTGTATCTGGACTACCTGCTGGACTTCATGTTCTACTTCCCAGCTGGTGGCTGAAGGTTGTTTGTGCAGCCTGGATGCCTTCCTTTAGCATCTCTCAGAGTGAAAAAAGTATTTTTCTACGCATATCCTCAGGAATAGAGATTTGCATTATGTACCAGATCCATGTTTTGGAAAAGTCTGGTCTAACTTTGATCTCACTCTTTTCTCTGAAGGTTGTGCCTGTGCTGGCTGTGACAAATGAGTATGGGTTAGGACTTGACATTAAAAGAGTGGAGGAACATACTCCAGCTGTGTTTCAGCTAGGTTTGCTCCCAGTTGACAACTCTCCTGTCTTCTTAGTGTGTTATGTCAACTGTTAGAACTATTTTTGGTCATTGCACAA
Organism: Calcarius lapponicus; assembly: GCA_039654755.1. NCBI lineage: Eukaryota > Metazoa > Chordata > Aves > Passeriformes > Fringillidae > Calcarius > Calcarius lapponicus. Next base: position 32,723,240 of record CM077463.1, on the reverse strand, counting down.
GCAAGCTTCATATTTTTATGTGATTTGAGCAACCTGTCATTTTTATTTACACTTGAACCCTTACTTTCAAGTGTGGGCCAAAATGTGTTGGAGTCGGGTATAAAACATAGATTAGGCTCAACCTACAATTATTTGTCAGAAGTGCTACTATGCCTATTGACAGATATAATTGCCATGAAAATAGCAGGGTAGAGCTTAGTCGGAGTCCTGCTTCCCTGTTCGTCTGCAGAGGTCTCTCATAGTGTTATTTGCCAGAAGAGTTCTTCAGGAAAAAAGAAACCAAAAAACTTTCAGTTGCATATTCGTGCAATAGAATCTGAACATAAAAATTTCAGGTCTGACAAGATTGTGTAATATAATGATGGCCTTCATCCTTACTCATATCCATGTAAGAATCCCAGACTTAGTCCTCCACTATTGATTGAAAGATATTATGTTTAAGACAGTAGTCACATTAAATGGATCTAATAACAACAGAGATTTTTTAATTCCTGTATCCAAACTTTCAAAATACATCTAATATATATAGTATAGTTTCTTCTGTTATCTAAAAATATTTGCACTTGAAAGTACATAATTTTTAGGTTCTACATCTCTACATTTTCTACATATTTTCTACATTTTCTTTGTTTCTGCTCTTGTGGGAAACAAGACTTCATATCTCAACAATTGTTATGCTTGCCAGTTTTACATTGCCATGTTGTCATTTTTAAAAAAACAGGATGACAATACAACAAAGATTTTAAATTTAAAACATAAGTGATACAAAAGAGAGTGAGTTTTAGATAAAGTGAGGGAGCCTTAAATATGGAATATTGACTCACGCTCAACAGTTTGACTTTAACTCACTAAACTTAGTAAAAAAGCGGTTTTGGTACTGAATAATTCACCTGTATAGTACTGTGACTTTTTGGGTCACCTTAAATGTTTTGACACCAAGATGGCAATTATGCCTTGAAGATGTTAAAATAATAAGAAGGAATATTTGTCTTAATCAAATCTTCATCAGTGTGGTTAGTTTTTGAGGAGCACAATATGGGTTCAGGAAATTAGTGAGGACACTCAGTTTTTTTTTACTGTGAAATGCTGTTTCTTTAGGAGTTTTTCTGAGGAGGATGAAATGACATGGAAGAAATCACTAATGAACTTGCAAAGAACTTGCTTATAGTTTTCTACTTGAAAAAACTTAGTTCTTGTGTTCCTGTTCTAGAGTACAAGAAAGGAATCAAGGTATTGATATAGAGACAAGACCCCAGAATCACTGAGCTGTGTCCTGATCCTGCCTGCTGGCAAGATACCATCTGATGCATTTCTTATGGATATGTTTTTTTGCCTGCAATGTGTTTATTTCCTTTTGATTTCTCTGTTTCCCTTCAGCCTTTCCTTTGCTTCACAAGCCAAGCCCTTTAAAATTCCTCCTGTGGTAGAGAGTTTATTCCTCTAACTGGAAGACTTGCCCCATATATTTTGTGGGTTCAGTTTCACTTTCATAAAGATGACTGGCCAGAATTGTGTAGATAATTCTGAATGATAGTTTAAGAAAGTTCGTACTTATCTTTCTGTGTCTTTATTAGAAATATATAATTTAATAATTTGCCTTTTTTACAGCCATCTTGTGTCATATTAATAATGATGTGCTCTTGATGATCAGCTTAAAGAAAGAATTTGGTTTTACACGTGTTGTTTCAGATGATAAGTTCCTAACTTGCAGCACAAATGCTATTAATCCCTGAAATTCCCTTTCACTACTGCATGCTGGTACTGCACCTGGATTCAATCCACCTTTCAATTCTCGTAATCCACAGCATCTTCTGCTTAATGTAGAAGTCCTGTAGTGACACTGTAGAAAATGCTTTATCTAAAACCAGACAAATTATATCTACCTCATTTCTTTGTCTGGAAAATGAGTTATCAAAAAGAACTGTCAAGTTAGTCTGGCATGAGCTACCTTTGGTAACACTGCTTCATTTTATCCCATGTTCTATTTACTTCCCTGTCTTTAATTTGTCTTTTTCTTCAAAGCTTTCAAAGCTCTTGCAAACTGAAGAGGTCAGACTAATAGGCTTACACTTGCCCAGATCATTTTTGTCCTTGCTTTTAAATATGGGCACTTCAGTTCCCATTCTCACTAATATTTGATGCTTTCTTTGCCTTAGATTTGGAGGCTTATCTCTGCCACTGCATGGCCTTTATGAAATCACAGTACACCTGGTGATTCAGATCTTAGTGAGACATTTTGTTCAAAGCTCATTGCACAGTTATCTTTTTTTTTTTTTTTTCACAGTTAAGCTTTTGATTGGTTAGTGAGATATGAATAAAGAAAATTTAAATAACCATCTGCAGGAGGATCACATGTAAGATATAAGCAAATACTGCTGCCTTGATGATTAAGTGAATAGCTCATACCTCCTGCAACTTAAAGCTCCCTTAAGCATAGAAACTGGGAGAAAAATAGTTTAAAGTGGCATGATAATATCAGAGAAAATGATGAGAACTGGAGCCTAAGTACCCTCTAATACTGAGCACTTCATGGTCAGAGATTATTTCACAAAGCTGTTGGACATCATTGGGCAGCTTAAAGATATTTTAATACTTTGGATGTTTAAATATTCTATAATGTTTTATGCTAGTACTTAAAAAGTCGGTGAATGGAACGTGTAGGTTTAAGGCTAGATTATTACTTTAAGTTTTATATTTTCATAAATACGTAGAAGTATAGAAACTAACCTCCCAAAAATTCATGGGATTTTCTTTCTCCATACTGAGTAATGTGTCAGCATTAACATTCGTCAGGTGAACATTTTTTTGCTGGTCCTCGTGAAATGACCAAGAAAGAAAATTTAGTCAGTTAAATACATCTGTGTTGTTTGAGTTGAAGCTGGCTAGAAGGGCTGTGGATTTCTTGTTTACAATTTCTTTGCTTTCTTCATTGCTTTCAATTAGGTGTTGTATTGGAAAATTAATGAAGATGAAAATTACTATCAACTGTGCGTACAGAGAACTGGGGTTAATCTGGAATCAGGGGACATTAACATTGATAGCAGTTTAGAGGGAAGACCATTATCACAACCATACATAAGCTTTTGGAAGAAATAAGTTCTTTCCCTCATCTCTCAGTGTTTCTAGCTGGGAGATGGAATGCAGCTAGGTGCCTAAAGCATTTTATACCTCTGGCAATTTGAGCATCCATGCTTATCAGATTTTGGAAACAATAATATATATGTAAATTTCTCATCCAAGTGCTATGAGACTGTTGGCAAATGTAATTACCTGTATGTGCATCTGTCTACAGTTTCCCTCTGCTGGGAAACTAATTGAAGTATGCAAAGATTTTTTTTTTTGTTTATTGCATGTTTTCATATATTCCATAACTTTTTATTTTTCAGATATTTGACATCTTTTCTTGAAATTATCTCTTATAAAAGCTCACTTGCTAATCTGTTTGCAAGAACTCATGTTGTGTACATACATTTGTGCGTGTCCTTGAATTTAAGTATGTGCTTAAGTTACACTGATTTAAATAAAAGAAATAAATGAGCATACCTATCAATCATATGCTAAAGGGCTTTTGTGAAGATTTAATTTGCCTCAGAGTCCCAAGTTTTAGGACATTAGCCTTTCAAAAGCCCTCTTTATGGCATTAAAGCTTCAAAATCTTCAGTCTGCTTCCACTGCTACACTTAACAAAGTAACAGTGACAAGACTGGTGTATCCATCTGCCTAGAGAGCTTTAACTATTTCTGAATGTTTCTTAGTAGTGGGGCTAAGCTCTCTATCACTACTTATTCTGGCTATTGAAATATCCACACAAAAAGTTGTTAAACAACTTTTTTTAAGGAAAAAACCCAACAAACCCACCCCTTCTGCTTTGCACGCAGGGATTTCCCACATCTCCTGTGAGACACTAGTGTGCGTTGCTAGGCTAAATACCTATTCCCTTTCTTTCATTGCCCACCTGGATCAAAGAAAGTGAGAATGTGTCCGTGTCTATCCCCAGCTTCCTTTTGGAATCAGAGTGCACTTTGTGTCTGTTACAGGCTGTGTTGTATGAAGCAGAGGGAAGATTGATTTTCACAGGCTACCTTGTACCTGAAGTAATGAAAGTGGCAAATTACTTGTTCCCTGAGCAAACATGACAGGAATGTCATGGAGGGAATTTATATATATGCAAATGCACAGGGGTCACATTGGTGTTATTTTTACAAAGTGACCTTATTCACCAGGGGGGCATTTTTAAATCTGAATTAGTCTACACTGGAATGGCTGAATAAAGCTGCAAATACCTGCATTGTGTGGGATGTAGCAACTAACACAACTAATAAATAATGCGCAATTCAACACAGTAGAGAAGATAATTTAAATGGCTGCGTTATTTCTGTACAAGAGACTTGGGTCTCAAGTAATTTCTACTACTCATTTTGGCTTTTTCTGAAGTAGCAAATAAAATATTGTTCATAAAAAGAAAACTAAGAGAATGTGGAACTACTTTTCTATCAGATTTTTGTCTCTGTCAAGCATTCTGCCAGGATTCAGTAGAGAAATAGGTTTATGTATCTCTTTGTGAACATTTGCATTCACAGGGTCTGTGTATTTGCAAAAGGCAAGTGGACCTTACTGACAGTGAAACTTCCCACATATGTAAAGCAGGGATGAATGAATTTTGAACAACTTCAGAGAATCCGTTTTATGTAAAGAAAAGAAAAACAAGGAGCAACAGAGAAGAATGCTGTTACTCATAGGAAACATGAACATTTCATTTTTATTTTAGCTTTTAAAGGATGAATAAAAGCTATTTTTTCCTTTCAGATTTTACTCCTCAACAATAGAGATAACATGAGTTTTTACTTCACCTAAAATCAGAAAGCAAGGCAGTTTAGCACTGGTCATGCGATATAAGGTAATTCCCATGTGATTCTCCTTTAATTCTGAACTGTTGGCACGGTGGCTGATCTCAAGTCCAGAAACAAAAAAGGAAGAAAGTAGAAACACAAAAGCTTATGGATGCTACATTGAAAATACACATCTGTGCATGGCATTTTCAGTACAGCTGACTGGTTGGAGCCCATCTGCTGTTGAAAGTGGGCTGACAGCAAGGTGGAGCAGTGACAAGGAGAGCCTGTGCCACACTGGAGTGTATTCACAGTTTGCTGTTGTTGAGCCATAGAGGGCAGGGGGAGGGATTTCTGCTGATGTGGCAGCTTCTGAAACTCCTCTGCAGCATTAGATATGGTTTCTCCCTGAGAAAAAAAAGTCCTGCAGTTTTTTGTCACTAATCACTAAAACAGTCTATTCTTGAGTTCATGATACCAGACTGGTGTTGGTCTCATGGAGTATGCTTCAGGCAAAAGAAATCTTAGGGAGCAAAAGTAACAAATCCTATGAAAGAATCCTTGTGTTATGGTGTCAGTGAAGAGCTGGGCACAACAGAGCCATCTCACACTCAGCCACTGCCTGTTTGGATTATGTGGGTGACATCTTTTTGTTATATTTTGAATGCATTCCTGAGCCACAAAAGGAGCTATCTTTCTTTTTTCTTGCTTCAAAGCACATTGAAAAATGAACTCAAACACGGCAGACTTTCATGTCGCCTTTTGTGTGAAAGTGCAGAGAATTCCTTGGGTTTATTTCCAATATGTTAGGTTAGAAACTGAAGGAAATTCTTTGTTGCACATAAAGCTCATGTGTAAAATTGATTTTCACATGTAGGTGTTTCCTATAGCATGGCTGTTCTCTGTTTTGATCACATTTGGCTTATGTGGCATTATTGAAGGCTGGATGGATCACAGTGAGGGAGAGGTTCTGAAGAAAAGAAAGTAAATAAAAGAATAAATGTCTCAAAAAGAAAACTATTCTGTTTAATATCTATAGTTTGTCTGTGGAGCTCTGCATCACCTCTAGTAAAAGCAGACATCATTTCAGAGCTTATTTGTCCTACTTATCACAGCCAGTTATGTTAGTGTAATGCCAGTACTGAAATGGACTCAATTTTATTTCCTGGATGCGCTTACCCAACATAGATCAGGGTTGCAAGAGGCTAATAGTTATTTCAGAGCTGAGGTCAAATGCTACCTAGTCCCAATGTCTTCTCAGCCCCCTGTCATGGGCTGTTTTGCAAATCCATAACAAAATAACCAGCATCAGGGTTTCAGAGCCCAGGTGATAATGCCTGCAGTGCATACTGAGCATACTGAGTATGAGATACTGAGCATATATCATGGCCTCTCTGTCCTCTCCTTCTTTTCCAGCTCCTGACTCACTTTGTCAATATTGTGCATCCATCCCAACCTCAGCTTCGTGGACTACAAACCCTTCAATTTTCATTTCTAGGGCTGCGTTGCTACAATGTGGTCCTCGTGTGTAGCAGGACTTCTCCTATCAGAGAGCTTCATATCTTGTTTGTATTTATGCACCCTCTTGGCTGTCCTTGGACTGACCACTGGGAGGACACACAATCCCAGGTCTGGGTCTAGGGTTGTATAGCATAATTAGTTTGAAGGTTAACATCATCTCCCAGCTTTTTCTATTTGAACAGCTGTATGTTATGAATGCTTTAACTGATCAGAGTTTTTTCTGTAGTTCTGGTGGCCTCTGAGCTATTAGTCCCAAACTGCTCCTTGCACTGATTTTTCTGTTAATTATGTTTATTATGAAACTATTATTAGACGCAGTTCAGATTTTAGTCTTTCTAAAGGTGAATACCACTAATAACTAGTGCAGAAAAATGTAATAGGCTTGTGGTGCAGAAAGTGATGAATAGTTTCTCTCATGATTGGGAAACCTAGCAATGGCAATGAGCCCAGATTTTCTGTGTCAAAGCTGAAACCCTTCCCTGGCTTTGCAGAAAACAGTCTCACTGCTAGCTTACTCCTTTTTGGTGTGCTCAGCTGTGTGTAAGGGTTTGCATCTTCACTCTGCCATGCATTCTGAGGGCTGCTGTTCTCAGGCAGAGAGGTTGGTTTTCTCTCTTTCCCCTGCCACTACTCTTTTTCCTGAGGCATTTGCATTTTCTGATGTGCATTTGCCGCCAGTCTCACAGCACAGTGAGGGAATCTGGCATCAGCAGAATACAGGAAGAAACTGTATTAGATTCAACCTTGCTTTAATGGTGCAAGTCCCACTGGGTTTTGAGCAATGTTATGTAGGTAAGGAAGAAAGATTTGATTTTAATGAGAGATGACTTGGCACCAGCAGCATAACAGGTGCAGTATGAGAATCTAGAGTGAAAGAGTTAATTCATATTCTTTTCACAGAGATAGCTGTGAAAGAGCATATGCTGAATGTGCATTCTAGTCTCATTTTTTTGTTCTTATTTACAGTGACACATAATGTATTTCCCTTTAGCTTTGAGTGCTTCATAAACCTGGAGCTGATGATGAATATGCAGTTTACACTCCAAAGGCACTGGAATCAGTGCAAGAAGGAAGACCTTAGAGTGGTTCACAGCACACTGTGATCTCTGCTGTGATTATTAATCAGTCAGGCTTTCAGGGGCACATGCACCATCCTGGCTACAGCACTTGCTTACTTCTTTTTCCTTTTGCTTGATAAATGTGATATCTAAACCTCTGGGAAACACAAAAAAATGTGTGACTTCTGTAAAGAATGCTGAGTGCTGTTTGCTCTGAATTCATGTTTAAAAGGGTTTGCTGCACTCTTCAGTGGGTTGCTAGTTTCAGTCTTGTTTTCTTACACACAGCCTGCTCATCAATCTCCTGGAGAGCAAGATTGGCGGTTCTGGGGGAAGTGGTCTGGTTTCAAGTCTGGAAGACATAAGTGCAGTTGTGGGGTGTGTGTTGCCTTATCAGCGTGTGGTGTTATACTGGAAAGAAATTTACTGAAAGGAGAGGAATTGTTTTGAAGAAGTGGAAAATGATTTAGGACTTTAAACATATTACTGGTTAAATCTGTGTTAGAGCAGTCTGCATTTCAGAGTTGTGGTTGTCCAAGATAGCACTGTACACAGGCAGAGGAGAAGAAATGCAATTGAATTCCTTTGGGTTTCTTAGGAATACAATAGGAGACAAATGTGCAACCATAATAAGTAATGCATTTTCTTCTGCTCATAAAAACAATCTATTTCTAGGCATTACAATACAGCAACAATTTTGTTCAAGTGACCAAATTTTCAACTTTTCTAGTATAAATGGTTTGAAATAATTATCATTTTTTTATTGACCTATCAGCAGAAACATGACCATTGTGTAGAGCTGTTTCATAGCCAGCTCCCTAAGGGTTCTTCCACAGGGAAGAAGTGAGAGAAGGACTCATTACTGTACCTCTTGCCACTCTCTGCACAACTGTAATCCTTAAGCACTAGAGCCTACATGCCTGAACTTGTCTTTTTGGCAGGTGGAGGGGTATTTTGTCTTTGGAGGAGGTTACTGAGAAATAAGTCATGTGCTATCTTGTGCTTGAACCACTCTGGTGGCTTGTTGTTACAGTGAAAACATCACTGAGAAGATGAGGGGAGCTCTGTGCAATTTCCCTTGGTGCAGTAAATCAGATCTTTTCATTACCCAGAAGTAGTGAGGGAGAGGGTAGTGAATCTGCCCTGCTCTACTTTAGTTGTCCAAACCCCTCAAGTCTTCCTAACAGGATTTCTCTGCAGGAGGATTGAGACATGAACTGAAGGTCTATTCAGATCTGTTATTGCCCTAGGACTTGTTGCACAATCCAAAAAGAGCTGCAATCCCAAAATTTAGAAACACCACTGTATGATCAGAGACAACTGCAGGGCCATGACTGGCTGCAGACACAGCAGTGGAACTGCTTAGTTTGTCAAAACCTGCTCAGAGATGCACAGGTTCATCCTTCTTGCCAGCTTTGGAGTCTGCTGTGGTTATGAACACTGTTTGTGCCCTGAGAGAAATTATGATGATGCTGAATTCTCCGGGTACTGACTAGAGTGGAGGAGTGCTGTCAGACCAGGGTGGGAGATTATGTTGCTGCTTTATGTACCTCATTTAGAGCTCAGCAGAATTTAAGACTTTAAGACTGTGAGCTGGACTTAGTCAATTCTCCTTAAATTAAGAAAAATATGTATTTTTAAGAAATCTTAAGATAAATATTTAATTTTGTGTATTTTTGTTTTCAGGATGAATAAGAGATACTTACAGAAAGCAACAAAAGGAAAACTGCTAATAATAATATTTGTTGTAACACTGTGGGGGAAATTAGCATCTGGGGCAAATCATCATAAAGGTAAGAAATTCTGTTCTGTTGTATCACGTTGTGTCTGTGGCCTCCACCCACAAGTTCAGAAGGGTCTGGTCTATGCAACTTTTCCTCCTCATGGTTATTTGTGTCTCCTGATACTGGTTCACTAATCAGTGAATTAGTGTTTCACTAAATGCTAAAAAAGAGCAATTAAATAAAAAAAAAATTGAGTACATTTTGTCTCATCAAAATAGTTATCAGCAGATATATATGATGCAAATGAATTCCTGGTATGAACCCTAGAAAGAAACAATTTTTAGTAGCTGATATGATGCTTCTGTGCAGTTATCTACCAAGACTGACTTCATGGATAATGTTTATTGAATGAGATTGTTTCATCATCAAAAAAAGACTGCCACTTTGCAGTATTGTCTGGTTTCTATGTTTGCTCCTAACACCCGAGCAAGAACTTTTTGTGACAATGTGAGATTTGTTTCCTCTTGGTCATTCCAGCCCTTAATATGTATGTATTCATACCAGGACAAGCTGTGATGAATTATTTAATTTTGTAAAAATGTCTTTCTTTTGCATGTGCGTTTCTGTTAACCCTAACACGCGGAACAAGCTCTCCAGATTCACAAATGCCTTCTTATAGGCTAATAGGACTTGAAATGTGATCTGCAGTATAACAGGATTTTGGACTCCATTTCTCATCATCATATAGTGTCTGTTGGCTGTTTATCTGCTTATACAAGATCAGAATGAGTTCTAACAACCTGGATAAAGCAAGGGTGGGACACAAAGATTACAACAAGCTAAGGAGTTAAACCCAGAGGAAGGATTCCAAAAAAACCCCAGTTAGTTAATTTCTCTGGTTCCATGTACATTTTACAATGTTCACTCTGATTACAGGATTTTACCGGCAGGTATTTTTATATATCAAGCCACTAGATATTTTTCTGTTGTGTGAAGACACCTTTCTTCAAAATGACCCTCTGATTAAGGACTTCAGGATGCAGAGACACTTATGCAAAGTCTTATACAAGTTGCAACTTGACTGCAGACAAAACAGAATCTGATGTGGTCCAGCAGGCCACCAGGTGGGCGTCATGCCAGAGAAGAATTGTGCTGATACCCTTTCCTCAGCCTTGTTCCTCCTCCAAACCAAAACACAGATTTCTGCTGCGGCTTCCCAGTTTAGTTGTCTATTGGAAAAGATCCAAGATATCCTAGCCTGCATTCAGAATTCTTTTACTTTGATTATTTTTCTTTAAACATCCAAAACCCCAATATCCAGACCATTTTGATTCCATGCATAAGGGCTGGTCAAGCTGTGTTTGCTTCTGAGGAGTTCAAACTTTGCCAAAGTATGCTTGCTGTGCTTTTTGGAAAACTGATGAGTAAAACCTGTATTTCATTGAAACGAATTGTAACAAAAAAGACTATTTTGGGATTTAGTGCTTCATAATTGAGGAAAAAAAATCCACCACCAATTGTAGCTTAGCTGTGTGAGAGGAACCCCAGCAGAACTATACATTGATTATCTGGACTGTGTTTGTTGTTTAAACCTCAGCCTTAGAGCAGAGATAACTTAAGGAATATTTAATTTAATTTTTTTAGATAAAAAAGTACCTTTTAAAAAGTACCTTTTAAAAGGCCCCCTTAAAAATGAGATTATTAGCTGTAGGGTCTTTATATTCCTGCAAGCTAACAAAAAGCTCCTTTTTCTTTAATTTGTATTTTTTCATGCCTTTAACAAAATATATGAAGTTTTGCAGGAAAAAATAATAACGAGAAGCATGACTTGAGTATGTAATTTGGAAAAGCAGCTACTTTACCTGTTCAATTTCTTTTGGAAAGAAAAAATATTCAGAAATATTTTGGCTTGTGGAGTTAGTAAATCAGCTGCACTCACTATACTGGGGATTTTCAAAAAAAGCAAAACTCAAGAGTTATGCAGCTCAATTACCATTGATTTCCAATGGTACTGGGAGTTTGAATTCCCATTGTGTCATAGATAATCTTCCCCCTGCTCTCATGGCAAAAGTGGAGCTAAGGTACATTGAAGGAGAACTTGATGCTGTTCACCTTTGCATGGAGTTTTCAAATACTGAGAAACGTGAGTTTTTTTCAGCCCTAATTATCCCTAGCATCATTAATCTTCATTTATAGAAGTCCTTACTAACATATTGACATGACAAACCCTTAATGACTTTGAAGGAGCCCCTACAATTCCAAAAATCAATAATCTGAATTTTAAAAAAATCTTTACTTTCCTATTGACTTACTCATATTATTCACTAGTTGCACTAACTTTCAAACCCATCTCTTTTTCAGAAAGCTATTGTTAAAGAAAAGAAAAAGTACAAGAAGAAAAAGATCATCAGTGTGTGAAAAATTGTTTAATGAGCATTCTGCTCTCCAGGCAGACTTCAGGAGGAATATAAACAGATGACTCTGACAGGCTATGAGTAGGCTTGTTGCACTTATTTCTGGGATATGGCACAAATGAAAACTCCCAAGTCAGCAGCAAGAAAAATAGAGGCCAAGGCAGGGCATGGGAAACAAGGCTCTGAGGACCAATTGAGCAACAGGGTTACAAGCTGGGATTTTAGATTACATCTTTTCAGTGTGATGTGTGTGGGTGCCAAATCCACCCCTCTTTCTCTTGAGAAGTCTGGTTTGAAGAGACTTCTGCTCCCATTATCTTGACTGATGGCTGGAGTTTCATCATTCTGGACAGTAAGTCCAAGAGCTAAGAATGTTAAACAGTGTTTAAGACAACACAAATCTTGCTCTTTTTTTTTCTTTTTTTTTTTTTTTTTTTTTTTTTTTTTTTTTTTTTTTTTTTTTTTTTTTTTTTTTAACTGCACGCAGGAGTTCTTCAGTGTGATTCCTGGCTGTGCACATGCTCATATTCCATTTATCCTGTCTTCTATTAAAAAAACCCAGTAACTTTGCTTTTTTTTTTTTTCATTTTGCTGGAACCTGATACCATGGTGACGGGTGCCTTACCCAAGCACGTGCACCTGAGAATCAGCTTGCAGCACCAGAAGCATTTGTGCTGCAGTAGCTACATATGAGGAGAGAGGCATATCAGTCTCCAAAAGGAGAGGCATATCATCATCCAAAAGGATGTTGTCAAGTGTATGAGTCGAAAGACTGATAAAGACTAATCCTCATCCTCCTACACATTGCTAGCCCTTGGAAAACAAACAAACCTGCACAAACATACAATGTTTGCTGGCAGATATGGCAGGCAGGCATCAGTTCAGCATCACTGCCTTTTTGCTATTTCTGTCATAGGGAGCATGAATTGATTTGATGACCATTGTATCACAGCTCATGTTTAAGGTGTCAAGTGTTGAACTGGTCCTTTTGAGACAAAAATATGCTGATACCCCCTTACAAGCACTCCTTTCTAGAGAAGAGACTACTGTGGCACAAAATTTCTACCCTAAAATTAAAAACTGTTTCAAAATACATAAATCTATGAACTTTTTGATCACTAAGGGTTTTTTAATTGATAATGCAAAAATATTCTAATGAAATGAAGAGTGCTTTTGAATCTAAGTATAGTTTAATATTTCTCAAAATGCAAAACAATAAGTTTAACATTAGTTTTAAATCCTGGAAAAAATAAGAAGTAACTTAAAAATATGACTAATGATGAATGCTTACATGCCAGAAGGAATTTGTTACAGAACCAGAAGGATAGATAAGTAATTGAATATTTTTTGACTTATCATGAAAAGACATGATAATTTCTTTTTATTTTAAAAAAGTCACTCAGAAGCTGAACTCATTAATCTGATGCCTATTTTATAGGTAAACTAAACTATCGTACGAGATGCAGAATTGCTTCTCCTACTTGTCTGTGAATTTGCACTAAATCAGAAGTCTGAGGGAATGTCTTTCTACTCACAAGGGGAAAATGGATTTTGGTTTCTCCTTGCAGAGGAGGAGCTGTTCCAAAATGCAGCTGAGTGAAGAAGCCCCTCAAGCTGGTGGTTAGGTCACCCTTCTTGGATGGGTCTGCCTTCCTCGGCCGCCTTGCTGAGGCAGGAACATTGCTGGCACCAGTGCTGTGATGTAGCCTGTGCCACACGTGCCTGGAGTTTGGGAATGGGTATGATTATGAGAACCAAAAAACTACATTCCTAATGTTTTGAGACTCTGTCTAGGTAAGACTAGAGAATAGCCCTAATGGTTACATAGGAGGTCTCTGAAGTATTCAAACTTTCTGTAGAAATACCTTCGTCATGAGGTTATAGTGGTTTAGTATGGGTTTACATTTGTCCTTTCTGTTGAAGATTTTACACTGTGTAGAAGACATCATTCATACTGCAGAAATAGAGGACATTTGTATTTAATTTAAAAACAGAAAGTGGCCTCAGTGCAGAGTACAGAAACCAGATATAAGACATTTCTTCTTCCACCTAAGTAACCACTAGAGAGCTGCATGCTTCCTCTTGTTTCCCTCGAGTGAGCTGAGTGAGCCCCATTGGAGGTAATGCCATTTTTTGGGGACATAAGAAACATGGTTTGAGTGAGCTACAGAGGGCACCAAATTCAGGTCTCCTAGTTCCACTCTGGGGGTTCTAATATAAGGGGTAATCAGATGCAGTACTGTTTTTTCCTCAGTTTGCACTTTTTGGAAGTACCTGTATCTGTAACATATGTTGAGGGATCTGACCCTGCTGATAAATTCACCTTCTGGTTGTGTGGACCTGTCAAAGGACAGAAGAGTTGTTCTGCATGTTCCCAGGTTCTTTACTGGAATTAGAAAATAAAATGTCCAATAGTTAAATGAGGGAAGTTGCAGGCATGAAGAGGAATGTGTGTGGATGCCTTAGGAGCTGCCAGGTGAGGCTTGAAACTGGTGGGTAGGGTCTGTCAAAATATTAGATGGACACATCCACTCATGTATTATTTTTCTGTCCTGCTTCATTCAAAAACTCTTTTGTCGTATTCGCTGTCTCAAACATGGACCATCTTATCTCTTGTAGAAGTTTGGCCCAGAGATAAATTCTTTTAAATGAGAGTGCTTTGTGTGCAGCTTTCACTAACCTAATTCTTACTGTAATTAATGTTTAAATATAGAAACAAAGGAAGATGATAGTTATTTTAGCAGGCATAGGAAAGAAAGATATTAGATGTTCTTATCTAACTTGAGCCTGATTTGAAAGTTTCAGTCATCAGGATCAGAACCTAATCCAAAAATTGCCATTTCCTTGAAGATAAAATAGAACAGTCAGTCAAAAACTTTTGTATCAGTATCTGTCACTGCAATCTAAAATGTTAATACCATATTTGTTACAATTCAGGAGATAACAGTCCTTGGCCTTCTGCCAGAATCAAAAGGGAAGAAGAATCTCTTATTGCTAAGGTGCCAGTAGTTCTGATGGTTCGCTAGGACTACATGGGTGCAGAAATCATGGCAATAACAGAGTTGTGCCTATTTCTTCCCTGTGCTGCCAGCTCCATCACAGCAAATGTCTGCCTTCATTTTTACCCCATTCCCACCGTCACCTTGGGTGTGAATCTTGTCTGTCATGGAAGCAGCCATGGAGGGAGAAGTTCCAGCATTGCAATGATGCATCATGCATTTTCCCTTATAATGACCACTTAAAAATATTTCTATTTATATTTGGCAAGTAGTATGGCTTCTTGATGTTTTTCTGAGAAAAGGAAAAGGACAGGGTTTTTTTGGGGCCTGATCTTTTAATCTCTATACCAAATTATTATTAACTTTCCACCAGTAAATACCCAGGGTAATTTTCTTAAATGCATTCAGATTTTTATATTCTGGAGTAATGAAGATGATTGCAAAAAACATTATATTCTTGTAAAAGTTATATAGTTGATTTTACAGTTTCAAATTCCAAACGTTTTAATATCTTCATTTATAGTAATGCTATTTCCTTTAGATAACGGTCCTACCAATCAAATGTGTCTTTAGCCAGTTTGTATTTCAGAAGATTAAACTTTCCTATATTCTTTGTTAGGAAAATATTGCAAGGTCTTAGGACTGAAAAAACCACTGATAATAGGCTTATTCTTCTGTTACTTGTTCCTATCATGGGTACATGTTGACATTTCCCTAATACTGGAATCAGACCCACTTTTCCAGTTTTATATTCTTGATCTCAAATTCCTCCAGAAGAGTTGTTATGTGTACTGAGTAATACATTCTTCTAGATTTCTTTATTCTGATGCCTAGGGAAACAGAGTGATTACATTTGCATGACATAGTTTTTAGTAAAATCATAAAAATAGTATGAAATAAATTGTTAAGCAGTATACTCTCTTGAATCTGTTGATCAGAAATTTTTTTTCGTTAACTTTTTAAGTGCTCAATTAATGTAGCACATAGTAATGTATATTTTTGTTAGCCTTTCCATATTTAAAATATTATTTTCTGGGCTTGCAGTTATATTTTGAATTTTTTGTTTACTTAAGTGCATATCATGTCATAGAGAATGTCTGAAATAAAGATGTTAGATGCAGCTGTGATCAGGAAGGAAGAGAAGGACTGTTTAGTGACCTGGAGACACCTGCCATACATCATGGAGCAGGATGCTGTGCCACAGCAAGCCATGGCATTGCTGCACTTGCCTGTGACACTCTACAGACCCTTCCCTCTTTCTGAAAACAATTTTACTCATTGAGCATCCTGGCTATGCTGTCTTTTAAGAGGATCCTTCCAGTACAGATATGTAATATAGGAGTTGTAAACAGGACAATTGTTATAAAATTTTAAAGGGAAATATCAGATGAGTTTACACAAGTAACCTTTGGAGGAAATGTCATTTTCTGTCTCTATAGAAATATTTAATTCTGGTAACAAAAGTCTACTGAGTTACTCTGACAATGTGAATCTTTATGTGCAGGAAAGCTCTGCATGTAATTATGGTTGAAGTTTCCAGCCTTGGAATTGGACATGAAATGTAGAAAAGGCTGTGTTTGGATCTTCTGATGGCTTTGGAGCCAATGGTTGGATTATCTTGAGATATATTGGACGGTCATGACAAATTTATATCCAAGACCCTGAAATCAACTTTCTGTGGTAGAGAAATCAAGCAGATTTGTCCCCACTAGTACGACAATTTAATTTTTTCCTGTCATTTTTCCTTGAAGAAATACATCTGGGACTGTCCAACAAGAATACAATTGAAAAGAAAATCGGATTATTTTACAGTTTCCTTTACATTATATTTTCTTGAAATTTAACATTTTACAATCATATCATTTTTATAAATCAAATATAATGAGTCAATATCATGTTGTAATTACAGTCTGATCCTTAACAGTATGTGTGTGGAACTAAATGACTTTAAGGTCCTTCACACCACAAACCACACCTGTAAAATTACTGTAATGGCAGGATTAGAACCAATTCTATCTTCAAAGTCAACATCTACTTTCCTATATGGAGGACATTGTATTGCCAGTATAAAGTTTTTTGCGCTGTCCCTTAGACTTTCCAATATACATTCCATAAAATCGACAATGACTGTCCCATATGGGTGCTGGTGCCTGCTGCATACCCTATAATCCAAATCAAAGGATTTCACATACTCAGATTGTTTGGCATGTGCCTGAAAAAGTACATCCCACATAGAGATTATTTCTATAACATTCAGGGCATATGTTAATCTGATTTTGATTTGTATTAATTTTCTGCTGCTGATGTATAAAGACTGTGCCCTTCTCTCTTGACACTCTTCACTGAATTTACTCAACAACAGCGTTAGTAATTGCTTGTACAATGTCATATTTTAGAACAGCTGTTCTTTAGTCATACAGGTGCCAAGGAAACATTTAGAAGAAGTCAGCTGTTCTGGGAAGTATCCACAGAAAAATATTTTCCTTGGTTTGGTTTGAGGTTTATAAAATTTCTTTCCGAACAAAAAAAATTGAGTTGCGTTCACTGTGGGGCTGAGGGAATCTACTGGTTTAAGGCTCACTGGGGCAGTCTTCCTCTGCAATACTGAGTTAGAATTATAGAATGATAGAAATTTTTAGGTGGGAAAAGGCCTTTGAGATTGTGAGTCCAGCCATAAAAGACCCAGTGCAAATTTGTAAAATCTGTAATAATTTTAGAAGACAATGTATATATGTCTGCATATGTGTGTAAGAGATATGAGAGACTTGGATAAAAGAGGAAAATGCAAGGTCATCAGTGCTGAAAAAGCTTACATGGACCATTTTAGTTTTTTAAGTGCTTATAATTTATTTATGGGAGTTTCTCAAAGTAGTGATGATTTTCAAAACTAACTGAAAACTCAGGGAATTTTCCACAACATCTAGTTTTAGGCATCTCTTCTAGATTCTCTGAAACAGCCTTCAGAGCTCATTCCTTTCAAAAAGTGAGAACTCAAGCTTTAAGTGTAAGTGTGAATTTTTCCCTGAATTCCTATAGCAAATAATTTACAAACTGCTGGACAGCTTCTGGAACTTTTGGAAAGTCTCTTAGCAGGAGGACTCAGTTTGGATGTTGTTCCTTCGTCTGCCTAAAAGCTCTTCTCCTGTATCAGGGTCATAGTATCTGAATAAAATTCTAAAGGTCTTTATTTATTTCTAATTTTCAAAAAAGAGTTGCATTTTGCAGTTCAGAAGCCAGTGAAATCTAGTTTGTGACAGGTTTATTTATATCTGTGTATCATTCTGCAAATGTCATTCTGTTGTTTAAAAAAAATGTTTAGCTGTTAAGCCTGGATTTTATATTTGTTCAATTTTTCCTTGTTGAGTAAAAATACACAGGATCAGAGGATTGTTGATGTGAGAAGGGATCTCTGGAGATCATCTAGGTTCACCTGGAGCAGGCTATACAGGATAGTGTCCAGGCAGGCCTTGGATATCTCCAGAGAAGGAGGATCCACAACCTCTCTGCACAGTCTATTCCAAGGTCTGATTTAATTAAAACTTTTAGAGAGATGCTTCTGCCTGAATTAAGGTGCAAATGAGACCATACCTTGAATTCAATAGTATGGGTTTTATTTGACAGTAAATATGAGGTAAAGAAAGAGAAAGAAATAGATAAAGGTGGGGGGGGGTGTGGAAGAGAAAAATAGTGACAGAGGGACAGATTAAGTAGAAAATGTCACCATTCCATGGTACCTGATGGTGTCATTGAGCCTCTTTGGTTTTCTTGGTGGTGAGGGTCCCCTAAAACAAAGTTCAGTGGATTAATACCTGTTCAGGCTAGGTGGGAACCCCCAGGTGACTCTCCTGGGGGAGACAAGTTTGCCACTGTCTCTCGCAACAGACTCTGGATCTGTTGTGCCACTTTGATCATGTGTAGTCCCCTGGTGCAAAAAAATCCTTCATAGCAATGTTTAAGCCATTAATGGTAACATTTCAGTCTCTCACAGGAAAGCATTTTCATAAGATTCCAAAACATTCACAGGAAAGTTTTTCATCAGATTCAGTCTGAATTTCCTGTTTCTATTTTTTGTCTCTTGTCCTGGCACTGGGCACCACTGAACAGTCCGGCCCCATCCTCCTGGCAGCAGCCCTTAAGATATTTGTGTGCATGCAGAGAAAGTCTGGAAGAACTGTTAAATTTGCAAAGAAATAGTAGTGGAATTCTGACCATCCCTTTGGGAGTGTGAAAGTACCATGTAACTATTGCCAAGAAAAACCCACTTCTCTACCTAGATGGGAGCAAAACCACGGCATGCTTACTGAGGGATGGGTGCTGGCTTGGGGGTTCAGATGACAGAAAGCAGGAAAATCATAAAAGAGCAGTCTGCCTTGTGCAGCTCTCTTTTACCAGGCTGAGCAAGAATTCTGTCTGTAATGATGAGGAGGCTGAGGCAGGAGCTGCCAAATCTGTCTTGTTCTTTTTTCCCCATAGATTTGTATAACTCTTGTACTCAAATTGTTCTCAAGTAAATGCAGTAGACTTAGAATTCCTTTTTGCAAAATACTCCTGGCTTCAATATCAAGTGCCCTTGAATGACTAAAGTATAAATCTGAATGTGTGTGTTATTTTGGGTGAATGCAGAGCTGCAGAAAGGATATGCACAATAAAAGTATTCTGTTAAGACAAACACAAATCTTGGGTGCATTGTGCCATTGTATTTTTAGGTTCAAGTTATTAGACTTGCTTCAGCTGAGTCTATGTTCCAGAGCTATGTGTGAGGGGAGAGCTGCCTGAATTACTGAGAAGGTTAGAATTGTTCTGGATTCAGGTTTTCAACCCAAAGCTATGTATGTGTCTGATGAGTGGGGAGCAAGCATGAACCATTTCAGCCTGCAGTTCTGGCTCAGTGAATAGAACTGATCATAGAAAAGACCAAAACCATCATTAGATTCCTTCAGTGAGCTGAAAGACTGAGGAAAAAACAAAGTTTTAAAAATCAGGCAGAAACTATTGTACCTGTGAAAAATACAATGAAGATATTTCTTAAGTAAACAACTTATTTAAAACTTTGTTCAGTTTTGTTCTATCATGTAAATATGCTTCTGATAGAAAAAAAAAATTACTAGTGCTAAACTTTCATCTAAGATGCATTGGCATGTGTCAGATTAACTGTGGAAATTTTGTGAAATGGAGCCCAGAAGGTGTGCTAACTGCTACACACCGCAAAGTGGAAAGTAAATATATATCCAGTGAGTGAATATTGAGAAAAGAAGCATCTGGAAGAAATGGGAATTTTGGATTCTTAATTGCCTCATTCACCCCAGAACATCTGCCAGAGATATTAAGAGCAAAAATCACTATATCTGAGAGAAGATAAAAGTTTAAATAAGGAAGGAGGAAGAGTAATTTTGTGCCATCTTGGTACATTGCTGCATCCTGTGCATATGAAAGCTGTTTAAATATCTTTTTTTCCTGCTAGTTTTGGTTAAAAATTGTCTTAGAAGAGTTAAAATACTGTTTCCTCTGTCTGTGTTTATGTTTTAAAAACCTGTGAAAATACAGAAGATCTCAGTTATGAAGAGTAAATGGTCCATATTTTCTCCTTTATTATAACAAAACATTGTATGCTAGAAAGGTGTGTTACACAAGACAGAGGACATCCTGCAGAGTTTGTGTCCTGGAAACATCTGAGAAAAGAATTAACCTTTTATCCTCCTTAGGCCACCCCTGTTCATAGTGCAGTTTAGATGATCGCCAATCCTGGAAATGTCTCCTGGGGGATTGCAGGAATGAAGTGGACTCAGGCCTTCTGACTAATGTTAGGGAAGAAGATGGGATTGGACACAAACAGCTAAAAAGTGGGGAAATAGGAGGAGCCCCATTACTGAGCCCCAGGGCTGTGGTCTTAGCTCATGACTTTCATGACTTTTCTGGTTTTGCCCTGCAAATTGCAAGATGCATTTTCTGCAAAGAGATTTGAGGACAGAGCACACATTTTCCAGCCTTCTGTCACAGCATCACTGTCATTAGATTTTCATGGGTTTACTCTGAATGACATCTCACAAAGAGGAATATGACTGAAGAAAAGAGCATAGCCAACAGATTGGGAGGGTTGTATATTCTCCTTCACAAGTGTACAATAAAGTAAATTGTTCAGTACTTTTCTCCAAGTGCTAGAGAAAAAGAAAGAATTTGTAAATGGATGTAATTTTAAATTTTCTTTCAAAAAAACTCAAAAAAGCAAACTAAAATAATCACTGTGTATTGTTGACTATGGAAATGCCATACTCTAGAACAGCTGTTTCCTAGCTGTAGAAGTATCAAAAAATGTTCAGAATCAGTCAGCTATTATTGGAAACAGCAAAGCACAAAAATATTTTGATTAGTTTGGACTAAGACCTACATTGATAGGATATAAACAACTTTGGTTTGTGTTAAAGGCCTTTAGAACTCAAGTGCTTCGTATTATTTTCTGAAAGTGAGAGCAAAACTACATTAAAATTCTCTGAATGGCCTATGAAAATCATACTCTTATTTTTGCAGTACATGTGATTTATTTCATCACAGGCAATATTTTAGCCTCATTATTTCTTAATCTTTCTGAAATAAACAGTGCTAGTCTGTTTAGACAATAGGACACTATTGACAATAATTACTGAAAATATTTTTAAAATAATGATTTTGCTGGAGGAAATATATTTCTCAACTGTAATTCTTGTTTCTATTTTCAAATACAAATTAGCCTAATGAACATTTTTAAATTAGATATGCAATAAATCCTGTGAAGAGCTACCATTTAAAACTGTCATACTAAATAATGATATATGGGGGAAAAAAAAGTAAAAGGTCCCACTAATCAGACTATTTTTGCCTGCCAGAAAAGCTCTCCTAAAATCTATCTTTAGAACAGATCTGTAGGAGTGATTATAAACTAATTTGCTTTTCTGCTGGGTGCTAGGACTACAACAGTCTACACTTAAGCAGCATTATGACCCACACTAAAAATGTAGGAAAATGCCAAATTATGGCTTATCCTAATAGAGTCATTGTAAGAGAGGAGTGTTAAACTATAAAATATCACTCAATTTTTCATAACAATAATCATTAGGGGGTAACAATTTCAGTATTTTTAATGGAGTTTTTATGCTTTTTTGGCATTTATTTTTTACTTTATTTTATTGAAAAGTCTCCTAGGTTTATGCATAGCAATTATGAATAATCAAAGGAAAGATAGATGGGAAAATGAGATTTCTTTCTTACAGAAAACCTGGAGAAAAATGCAGAAATGTTACTTTAGAGCTGGGATTTAAAAGCTCCAGATTTTGTGTATTTTTGTGTCCCTTTATTAACACAACGAAGAAATAAACCGGTGATGTATTTAAAACCTGGGATGTCTGAGTCCTCTAAGTTTATGTCTCTTTTTTTCTTTTTTCTTTGAAGGACAAAGTTTGCTTTTTAAAAAGGACTTTGAAAATCAGTCTTGATATGCTACTACCATAACTAGTGAAGTTTTAAGAGCTCCTAAAATAAAAACTAGGGGAGTGTGTTTCTTCCTCTGACTCAAGCGTTCTATTTTGACCTGCACATGACTCCTCTGCTGCGTCCTGGCAAATGTCATAGGTCTTAAAATTCAACTTTAAAGAGGACAATAAATCAGTGGGTATATTTTAGCTTGATTTAGTTATACATATATATTATGATTGTTAGAGCAGACATGGTCATTATAGAGTGCTGATCTCTGCTGGACCTGTTTCAGTATTGTGTCAATGTCAGGTTCCAATGAGGGCAGTCTCACAGATGAAATGACTAACCAGGAATCAAGTAGTATCTTTGCTGATGTAGCTGTTTCCCTTAAGGAGGGATCTAATCTTGCACCCTTAAGATTTGGGTGATACCTTCTGGAGGTGCTTCTTTCTCTAGCTGCATTGATCATACAGGGATGTCCAGCTCAGATTAGGCACTGTAGACATCCAGTGTGTGGTGATGTGTCTTTGGTTTTGTAGACAATGGTTGAAACCTTACTCTCATTATTGTAATTATAATAGAGTAAATGATGCTATAAAGACTGAGAAAGTGAATGAAAATGTCAAGATGCATTGCTATGTTAAAACATTGGATGTTTCTACCTGGAGACCCTGGTATGTCCTTGATTATATGTGTGTTCAGTATGCTTATGTACAGTACTTGAGAAAAAATAATCAGGGACAAAATTCCAGAAAATCTTTCCAGTTTGCAGGTTTGGACACTGCTGTGCACTGCTTTTGGGACTTTGAACCATGCATGAACTGCAGAAATTTGGTTTCTGTTCTATCAGATAACAATATATATTCATGTAATAGAAGTAGGTGTGCTGCTGCTGGACTCTAGACGCAGCTCTATGAGGAAAGAAAGGTGGATGAACATGTGGCTCCCTTGGAGAGATGAGGCAGAGGATCAGAAATAACCAGATTACATCTGTGTTATGCAGCATGTTCATTAAAGTAAGAATCCAACTGAAGAGCAAAACAAATATCAGAGTGGTTGTGTGTGAAATAAAAGATTCACAGTACTCATGTTTACTTTTTTGTTTTTCCTTAGAAATTATAGGTGCCCAGTCAACATAGAATTCCTAGACAAGGCAACACTTCCATGTAAAGAATTAGGTGTTAAAGCAAGGCTGTCCCACTGGAGTTGGGAAATGCTGGCTCATTCTGCTGCATCTTCGGTTTCTGATTTCTTCATATTTTTATTTTGTTTTACAATGATCTGCTAACTACAACTGAAGGAAATGCGCTAGGATTATTCTGAAGATTTCCCTGACTTGTGAGCCCTGTAAAGATAAAACTCCTGCTAGATTTGTGAGTGTGATCAGACAAGGTGTCTCATGAATGGCATTTTTTCAAATCCTCTGGTGTATCCCCTTGCTGTTCAGCTTTTAAGGTGGTGAATTGAAGGGGAAGGCATTTTTTTTTCAAGTTTTGTGACAGTCTTCCACAGGCTAAGGAAGATTACACTTGGCTCCCTTCACAGCATATCAGTGCTGTGGACCTGGGCAGTTATTTAACAGTCATGTATTTTTTCTGGTGTGCATTTTAGAACTAAAGCAGTACAAATATTTTGTTTTGAGACAGTGTAGATATTTGTAAAGAATTGTGGGTAGTCAGTTATTTCCCCATTATAATTTCATCTAACCTTGGAAAGAGGCACAGCCCTATGGATATTTATAAACAGTCTGCTGTCATTTCTGACACATTTTTAGACCCTGGCAGACAAATACGCTGCACTACAATGTATTGTGTGTGGCATTCAGCTTTGCACTTGGGACTTTGAAAGACTCAAACCAGCCCACGGTTAACAACTGCTACCCAATCTCAGTTATTTCACTAAAAAACACATTTCAGTGCAACGTGAGGTCTGTGGTTTTGAGGTTCTAATGTTGACCTCTGTGACGAAATTCCTACATTAAAGTAGCAAAAAGATCAAAGAATATGCACTCATAAAAATGTATGAAGCCAGTAGCGGATGCTATAATTTTATGTGAAGTAGGTAATTTGTCTGTTTGTCTTCCTTGCAATTCCTATTGGCAAGAGTTGCATTAAAATTCAAGCATTAATTTTTTTTTCTTTTAGATTTCATATCTCCCTGAGAGACAACCACTCTCCTTTTCCCCCTTTACACTGTCACAATGGTGAGAAAAATGTGAATACTGTGGATGCTTCTTTGGACTCTCCCTTTGGCATGACCAGTCTCTGGCACTGACGTAACATTTTGGACAGGGCCTCATTCCTGGCACCTGCAGAAGCAATGCTCTGGCTCTTGTGGGAGAATGATGGATCTGGGCATTGGGTAGCATGGGGAAGGAGGAGCTGTGGGAGCTGGACCTGTCTGGAAGCTTGCCTTGAGAAGCAGCCCCTTCACCAGCCCTTTCAGCAGGAGCAGCACAGCGCCATGGGCTTCTCTCTGCTCCATGGTAGGAGACAGAGTTGCTTGGCTGGTCTGTGAGTCTCATATTCAATGCAGGAGGCTTGACTTCTCTGGGGTAATAGAAAGTTAGTTTACTAATAATTTACTTTTATTTTGCTCCAGGTGTGCAGTCCCAAAAACCTCATGTCCAAGAGCTGCCCAGCAAGCTCTGCTGTGCCCTGTACTTGTGTCCCAGCAGTGGTCTAGCTCCACAAGGTGCCTGGCTTATTTTGCGGGTAGGCAAGAAAAAGGATCCTGAGGTGGCCTGGTATGGCCTCTTACATCCCTATGTGCAATGTATGAGCTTCCATAAAGATACAGGATTAAGATGCCAAACATGAAGCCAAATCTTCATTGTCTGAAAATGTCCCTGAATAATTATGATTTTTTAGTCCATATTGTTGTTTTGAATAGGTTTTTTTGAAGGTGTGAATTGTTTCAGCTGCTTTTGTTACATGACAGCTGTAAAAAACCACACTTCTGGAGATCTGGGTTCTGTGATATTTTTGCAGCTTCTGACTTTGGGTAGCTATGAGGGCGGTGTGTATGTTTCCTATCAACAGCCTCTGTTAACAAGAGTTCCTTCAGAAACAAATGCCAGGGAGTCTGCAAGGAGCATCTTAAAAAGTATGTTTCCAACAAGAGGACATGTCTGAAAGTATTATCTACTGGGAATCCTTGGGCAAAAATATTCTTCATAGCACTACTCTGAATGGCTCTCCTGGCAGTTTCTCCTCTTTTACTTGGCTTGTTGGAATGTGCTTTCTTTTCCTCTGTCTTGAAGAATAGCCAGGCTCTACCCAGGCCATCCAGTTTCAATTCATATACTCTCTCTAGATCCTTATTGATTAATCATACCCATGGCTCAGAGACTTGCTATTTATATGGAATCAACAATGTAGAGGGAAGGTTGTAGCAGGGGAGATCGCTCCAAAGGAAGGCATTTCACAGTACTAGACATGTGCCTTGTTAGCAGTTTTTTTCTAAAGGCCTGAATTAAGTTTCCCTCCTGACTCTACACTTCAAAGACCTTGCCTGGGGCTCTAAAGAGGCAAGCTGAAACTTAAAATTAAGGTCTTTCTTTCAGACAGTGAACTGTGTACTGGGACATCCCATGGAGTTTCTCTTAATGCTTATGGAGGAGTCTGAAGGACGGTGGTGAAGTCCCAGAAGGCAGGGGTGTAAAAAAGGAAAAAGGAAAAAATAAAGAAGCAGTTATATAGTTGTCAAGAAGGTGAATGTGCATACATATGGTTTGTGGGAGGAATGTTGCAAAGTGTATTTGATAATTTTCTTTAGCTGACTGATTAAGTAAAAATGCATTACAGAGCTGACAAAATCAAACCAAACACCAAACCAAAAAAATTTAACACACCATCTAAAACCATGTGTAAAATAAAATGAGCCAACCAGATAATGATCAAGGCAAGCAAGTAAGCAAAAATCTTACAGAGCTTTTAAAAGGTGGAATTTCAAAAATTAAATGCTTTTTATGGATATTATGTTAAATGTCATCACATATTTATGTGATGAATGTATACGCACATACAAGTGTTAAAAGGTATTTTCAGTACCTTGTGGTCTGTTTTCATGCAAATAGTGAGTGCAGAGCTGTACATCCTGCATAGAAGAGGGATAGTGAGTGACGTAGTATTCTGATTATCATCTTTGGAAAGATTTTGCACAATGGGAATCTTTGCATTTGCAGAATTTTCAGAACTTCACCTTGACTTCACTGTCTGGTGTCTATTGGGTCATCATTAAAATCATGGAGTACATCTGTTATAGCAAGTTTCAACAGATTGATAGATCTTCAATATAGATATTAAACAAGTGATGTTCATATTTGCCATCAGGAAAAAAAAATTGGGATGCTTAATTTGGAAATCTTGGCTGTCTCTTTTCTTTATTTGATAGGATTTATCAGATTTTCAACATAAATTTGGGGGACTGTTGCTTTTCAGAGCTTGAAAAATCTTAGCATAGGCTGAATAAGGGGTGCTAAGCAGAATTTTTTGAAAAGAAAAGTGAAATAAAACATGAACACTTTGGTAATGAAATTCTTGTTGACATGTTAAATATGAATTGACCATCTTAAAACTGAGTTCTTTTAACTACAAGAAAAGTGGAGGGTCTTTTTACAAGTGGGGGATAGCTTCAAACTGAAAGAGAATAGATTTAGATTAGATATTAGGAAAATATTCTTTACCATGAGGATGATGAAGCCCTGGAACAGGTTGCTCAGAGAAGCTGTGGGTGCCCCATCTGTGGAAATATTTGAGGATTGGATGGAGCTCTGAGCAACCTGGTCTAGGAGAAGGTGTCTCTGTCCACAGAAGAGAGCTTAATCTTTAAGGTTCCTTTCAACCCAGGCCATTTTAAGATTCTGTGAACGTATCTTCTGGACCTTAATAAATGAAGATCTTAATTGCAGAAGAAAGATCAAACATAAGCAGTTAGATGTGTGTTGTAATGGAACTGTAATGCAGGGACACAGCTGCCCCTTTCTTTGGGGAAATCATAGTTCCTCTTCCCTGGGCTTTGGCTGCTGTCTCCATAGAGGCACCTCTAAGTGCTTGAGATACTTTTTAATAAGCATGAGAAGGCTGCAAGCAGGCAGTTCAAAAGCACTGCTGAATACACCTCTCCACCTTGTTGCGCTAATCCTGCTCCATGGAAACTTCCACACACAATATTTTTCTTAAGGCACTACTTAGGGTGAAGATGTGCCAGAGGGTTGTGCAAATACAGGGAGGTAGAAACACAATTTTTTTTTTTTCTTTCTAATGTATCCCTGAGAACATGTTAATTTGTCATCTATACAATGTGACCATTTGGGTCAGCTAGAAAGAAAAGAAAATCAATGATGAGAGTCATCTAGCGGAACAGGAAGTATATTCTCCATAATTGTGTAAATGACCGGCTTCTGAATCTCTGAGGCTGAGGAGAAAATGTGGGGGTTTTTGATTTCTGCCAAAGGCTGAAGGCTGCACTGAGACATGTGCTACTGCTTCTTGCTGAGTTGAGATATTTGGCAGAAGGCCCAAAGACAGAGTATGAAAGAATAAAAAGTCTTTGTGCCAAATGTTCTTTTGAGTGCCTGAAAGCTGGATTAGTCTTTTTTTCTCTGTGAAATCATATAATTAGTAATCTCAAGATCAGCCTGGTAATTTGCAAAATGTCTGCACACTTTAATATATCGTTGGCTTAACATGTTTGATAACAACCTCAGAGATACTGGGGCTTTTGACTTGCAGTATTTATAAACTGCACCTCGCCCTGAGTGTTTTTCTACCAGTTCTACACAAACTTTCTCACAGATTGTGTCAGCTCACAGCTGCTGGAGAAGAAATGTGGGAAGCATCTCATCTGCAAAAAGCAAAGTGGCTCCATTTCTGTCCCATAAAAAACACGCAGCCTTTGCTGCTGCCATCATCCTCTCATCCACTGCCTGGCAAATGGGGTGGCTGTGGTGGAGCAGCTCCTCTCTGGGCACCTCTCTGTCCTACCTGGTGGGGTAGGACACGGCAGGCAGGCTGCAGTCAGGGAGCCCATCCTGAGGTGAGGACTGGGATAACGTGCAGAAGCTTCTTCTGCTCCTCTTCCAGTGGGTGGACATATGCAGAGGTGGAAACCCCCAAAATGATTGCTGCTTGTGATCTTGTCTCTGAATGCTTTGTGGTTTTGTGAACCAAGAGATTACCCAATTTCAAAATTAAAAAGTTGTTCCTAGGGAGAGCAACATTCTAGGCTGAGTGGGGTCGTATGGAGAAGAGGAAGTTATCCTCAGGCTACCTGAAAATCAGTTGTGTTTTGAATTCCTATTTCTATGGCTAAAAACTTGGTATGAATTAATAATTTGTAGCCATTGCCATAAAAAGGCACTGACTTTTCTGAGAGAGAGGAGGTAAGATTATTTAAGACTGGCTCACTCTTGCCAGAGGACTGATTGAATACAATTAGCCTCAGAAAGGCTGGGAGATGGCTGTGGGCACTCCAGGTCCAAGTGATCCTACGTGAAGTGCTCCATCTTTAGTTTTTGTTTGTGAGAACAGCTGGGACTATGCCAGCTTGCTACTTTATTCCAGTAAGTCTTCTTGTAGTGGAGATATCTCAGCAGTCCATTTCAGTGAACAGCTTTTGCTATGGGAATATCTGAGGCTAAATCTCACAGATTCATTAGTGAGCTCTTCTCAGGGGGATGCTTATATTGTAGTTTTTCCTTGATGTTTTTCCAAAAGGGAAAATGTCTTCCCATACAGATGGCTGTAAATGACGGCTGGCAGACAAACTGATGGATGAGATTTTTCTTTGGCACCGCGCAGAAGATTATGCTTGGCAATGTGACTGTGGCAAACCATTCATTAGTTCAGGTTTAAAGGCTACTGGAGATGCTGTGTGCATAGTGTTGTCATATGAACTCTGCTCATCCTCCTTCACCCAAGTGGACTAATTGGGTTAATTGAGGGGTAGAGGAGCTGGGCCAGCATCTGCAGAATAAACACTTATCAAGAATGACTCTTGTTTTAAAATGATTCTCTCAGGAGAGAAAAAATCATGTTGAATCCAAGAAGCCTGGGAGGAGCTGCAGTTAGCAGTATTTTCTCTGTGTGTGCTGTCTACAAGTGGCACTGCAAAATATTCCAAGCAATCAGCTATGTTTTTTTTAGCAATTCACCTGAGACCCTCTCCCAGGATGCTAGAGACATCAGAGTAAAAGAGAAATGAAAAACAATGCTGTACTTTTAACCTAAAATTGATTCTCCACTGGTCTAAGTAGAGTATACTCTGTCTGGAATTTTCAGTGCCCAAAGTGAACAAGTGATTTTAATAACTGTAGCTGAGGTACAAAGCATGGGAGCATTCATACAGTAAATAGTCAATAAGGTGTGTTTGTAGGGTTTTCAGAAATAATTGTATGGGAATATATAATATATACACTGATGAGGGTTGCCTCTCAATTGCCTCTTCTCAAAGCTGAACAGGCTCAGCTCCTCCAGCTTTTTCTTGTAAGAGAGATGCTCCAGTCCCTTAATCATCTTTGTATGACCCACTTGAGGAGCTCTCACACTGAGGAGCCCAGAGCTGGACACAGCTCTCCAGATGTGCCTCAGTGGGGTGGAGTAGAGGGGCAGGATCACCTCCCTCGACCTGGCCATGCACCCCAGGATGCCATTGGCCTTCTTGGCCACAAGGAAGCACAGCTGGCTCCTGACAGCTTGTATAGATACGATGTATATAAGTGTCTGGAGGGAGGCTGCCAAAAGGACAGAGCCCCACTGTGGTCCCTTCCAACCTTACCCATTCTATGATTTTGTGATAGTGTAGAACAGGATTAAACAAAATTAGCATTTTTGTCCTGCTGTTACTATAGTACAACCCCACATGTCATCTGAAAATAAAGCAACATGAATGCCTTTCCTGAGATGCACCACAACTGTGTCATGCCTCATTGTCACCACCGAGGACACAGGAATTACTGCTGTGTCTGTAATTGATTTTTCTGTTCACTGGCCAAACAACGAAAAAAAAAAAAAACCAGCAAAGAAAAAGAAGAACACAAAGTGGGTTTTTAAAAAAATAAAAAAATATTTGCTTTTGATAATTTTCCCAATTTAAAAAATATCATAAGATTTTCAAACCAATTAAAAACGTGCAAAAAAATTTAAAAAAACCCCTCGTGGATACAATTCCCTTTGATTTTGTTTTATTTAATAATCTTAATTCACCATAGTTTTCACATGTCTAAACTATATATCATCATTTGTTCAATCATTGCAAGAGGTGCTGCATATTCAATCATCAGAATAAATATCTCAGTTGAAAATCCATATGTCACCTTTATTGGAAAAAAAAAATTACTCTGTCATTGGCATTCTGATCCAAAAACCACCTGCCAAACCAAAAACATTGAGTTCAAAGGGTTTTGAACTTGATCTTTAGAGGTAATGTTCACTAAAGTTGCTGTTGATGTACATCTACCAGTGCTGCTTTGGGAGTCAGGCGTCTTTTCCCGATGTCTGTGCTGCCAGTTCTGTCTTCAGTCCATGGAGCTAAAATGGAGTTGTTCTTTCTTTGTTTTGTGTTCTCAAAAGCAAGCTGAAGCTTGTGTTCCCAAAATCTTGGCTGCTTTTTTCCCCAACTGCACTAATGGCTGGTCAAATCAGAGATTTCATCTCTAGCAAAAAGTATCACATTGCTTGTGTCCTCACATCACAGAACTGCAGTAATGTCAGAACCACTGCTGGTAGAGTAGAAATAAACTACATTCAAGTTTTTCCCTAACAGCTGTTACACATATATTATAGAAAATATTGCAGAATGTTAAAATTAATTGAATGAAGAAATTAGATTGTGTATTTGTTTTCATATATCTTATTCTGACATTTAAAGAGCAAGTTAGATGGTAATCCTGACTTGGCAGTGGTTATATAAAATTTTGATTGCTTAGAAATGGCAGCTACCGACACATTAAAATATTGAAAAAATGCAACAATATTGTGTGAGAGTATGTGTTTTGTGTGTGTGCAGGAGATTTGGCAAGTTCGTTTGTATCCTTCCTCTCTACAGTGACACATTGAGACTGATATGACATACTGGAATTGCTGAAGTGTAGCAGAAAAATAACCTACATTTGTTTTCCTTGTCAATCAGTATGAACAAAGCAAATAAACTATGTGAACAAGAAAACCCTCTTTCTTTTCTCTGTTCATTTAAGAGTAGGGCAGTGATCTAGAGCCCATTCTGGAAAAATAGTATATTATAGCCACTAATTTTATTTATTTTACCAATAACGTCCAATCTCACATTTGTTTGAATATTGTAGTATAGAATAGTGGCTTATCACTTAGGAAAATTGATGAAGTAAGTTGACAATATCCTGAAATACTGTCTATTTTTTCTTATAGTTAATAACTTAAAAGAGTTATTGCATTATAATCATTAATGTGGATATGTTCTACATGAATAAATGTGCATATGTACCTACTTTGGAAAACTGGGTTACTGTAGTACTTCATATGGGAAACCTTCCCGATCATACCCAAGATGACAGAAAGTCTAAAGTGTATAAAATATTCTGGATTGAGACTCATGGCTAAGTGTAATTTCCATTTTTCTATTTATTGTTGATGCTTCTTTTCTCACCTATAGCATAGACTCAAACAAACAAACAAAGCTTTGCAGATTTTAAATAGTCTCTGTGACCTCCAAAAATTACCTGAAAGAGAATAAAATAAGATACATTTATTTCATGTAAGATTACAGAGCTCCAGTTCCTGCAAGCTGATAAAGGAACTTGTTTCTGCAGGAGTTAATCAGGTATCTGTGGTTGCCACCTCCTTCCTTTTCCCTTTGGCTGAAAATGCTTCTCACTGGTCTCTGCATCCCACTGTAGGAGCTAAACTGGTAGAGAACTCACCCTAAAAGAAGGGAACTTTTTCTTCCAATCCAAATCCCTGGCTTACCATCTTCACTATCAAATGACAGTGTTCATGCAAGCAGAGGATGAAAGAATGCTGGACAAGAGACAAGGGATATCTTCTTTTGCTTCCACTCGCTCTAAGTCATTAGATGGATTTAACTGTATCACCCAGCTGTGCTGCTTTCTTTGCAGAAAGCATACAATAGAGCCTTTTTGGTTTTTCCCCTTGCTATTTTTATGTGCTTACTGCAATGACAGGGATCCTGAAGACAAAAACATAATAAAGCTGTGACTTTATTATTTTAGTTCTTGGCAACATGATTTCTTCCTCTTTGTTAATGGCCAGTGTATGTTGATTGTTGATGAATGAACTGTGCAACTTTCAGGAAAGAAAAGAACCAAATGACTGAGCAGATGGGTGACAGAAATAAACATCAGTGTTTAAGTGTTGAGGCTAGGAAAGGTGATCAGGATGAATGATGCTATTCAGAAGATTTTCTTGATTTACACTCAATACCTTATATTCATATTTTTGAGTTGAATTACAAAATAGCAATCTAGAATAGTAACTTCCATTCTTCCCTGGGGTAATCTTCCCACAGAAGTAGAGGAGTAAGGGTCATAACTTAGAGTGAGATGCACTTTGCCAATGTAACTGAAATTTTATTCACCTGAAGGAAAGAAATATAAAGGTTCCTTCCTACCATGAAGGAACAAGAAAAGCTTTATCTAACATGAAGACTAGTAATTATTTAGTTTTATTTTTTACAGGAACATGATACTGATCACTGAAGTTTCTAGTTCTGATTTATGAGATAGGCATTGATGATCTCTTTACCAGAAAAAAGTATGTAAAAATGGCAGGTTAATTACAGCATATGCCAGATAGGGTTATTTCTGTTTTCCAAGCTCCAATCTCATGATAGAGTGTTAGATCTTCTGGAACATAATTTATATGTATATTATGTTGTGTACAATCATTAGGAAAACTGTGCAACCTGTACACACAGAGACCTCTGAGTCTCTTTCTTCAGTCCCTCTCCAACTGATTGCAGAAAAGACTGCATTAGCAGCAAATGAAATACTTTTGCAGTGGTTTTGAATAACTAATTTCTGTGGGATTACAGAAATGACATTCAGTTCTTCAAACAATTTCTGCAAAGCAAGCAGCCTACTTTGACATCTGTGCTAGGATGAAAAGAGACAAAACCAAAATGTGAATCACCCAAAGTATTATCCTCCTTTTGTGGAATGATCCAGTGGCTTAATGAGGTTAATTTGTTTTAGATTGTGGGGAATTCTTTATCTACTGTATAGAAGCTTTAATTTCACAAGGATGTGAAAGATTCTGTACTTGCTGCACTGGAACTTAATTATTTGATAGCATAAGGACCTGAAATCCCTACTTTTCCTCTCAAGGAATGTTCATGGCATTTTCTAGATGGCAAATAGAAACTAGAGGATGGTTAGCTTAGATTTCTCAATGTTTGAAATATCTTTGTACATTTTTCTAAGATGTTTTTGCTTTATACCCAGAAAATTTCAAAGCATCTTTATTAAAGATCCCCCAAATACTATTGACAGTATGTGGTTATTTTTTGTTCTCTTCCATTTTTCATATGTATTTTAACACTTTGAAATGCTTTTCTTTATTGTACATGAATATGAATGTTTAATTTCATTGCACTCTTTTTCCATAAGTCTTACAAGGCTAATTACTACAAAGGAGGCATTCAAAATTTTTGTCTCTGTGTGAAAATTTCGCTCACAGAATTTTACCATAGCTCTTTTAACTGCCTTCCATTCCCAGTGGCTACTTTTGTACATGGTACTTTGTTTTCCCTTAGTGGTTGTATTATGGCATGTGTGTAGACGCAGTAAAGCAATATAAAGTTATATGATAAGAGAGTGAGGACACAAAATTTCAGGATGAGTGATATACAGAATACAAATTAAAACTAATATAGTGAAAATGTAAGTGGTTTGAAGTTCTTATCCTACCACTAAATTTACTTTCTTTTGTAGATTCAGTGTCTAGGGTTTTTTATGTACCTTTCATAAAATGAAATTTAGTGAATTTGTGCTAGGATAAATGGATATAAGGTATGTAATTCCTATCAAAATTAAAGTTAATGTGAACCTGCAAAAGCAGGATGTGTTTGTTTTACTATATATTATACGTACCAAATATATCCTAGGATAATTTTTTTTTTCCTATTCACAAATAAAGAACTTTACAAGCATTTTATTAAGAAAAAAAGAATGTATTTATTTAAATTGCTTTATTGACCTGTATACCAGTGGAATTGTTTGGAAAAGAATTGAAAGCAATTTTTAGGGCAGCCTGTGCTAGTAGTTGTAAAAAACATTTGCTCAATATCATTAAAGGTATAAAATAACAGATTGTAAAGTTCAGGCAGATAGTATGAATTACTTTGCTCATCCTCTATTGAATTAAAAATTACAGTTATAAAGTGAAGAAAATCAGTGTTTGTGTATAAAGATATTTCTTTTCCTCTTGATTTTTGATTTAAATGTAACATTTGAGCACATCAAAATATGATGGATCGTGGGTCAATTGCTTGCATTGTGTTATATAATTTCAGCTGTAGCAGAGCACGATGTGGTCGAGTATAATCAAACCTGACATGGTACAATACATTGAGTGATGACAAAGACCACAGATTGTTCCCTAGAATTTGTTATACTGAAAAATGCATAATTCCCCAATGAAATGTTTAGCAGTTTATGTTTTGTTGATGAAGTCCCAGAGTGTAATTGCTATCTGTGGGTTTTGCCTCTAGGAAATCCATGGGGTCCGTAGCCTACATCGAGTTTTGTTCCTTCCTCAGGCTTTTTAGGAGCTGACACTGTGAAATAACAATGGAGTGAATCCAGACATCAGTGTTGGGCTCCTGGTCTTAGGGCTTTTTCCTTGTAGAAGCTCTTGTTTATTGTTTGACATTAGTGATATTAAAGATTGCTGAAGTATTCAGTACACAACCTTTGCATAAAGCATGCAAAAAATTAAATAACCGCAGAACTAAGGGAGACATATTGCTTCACATAATTAGTATTCCTGCCCAAACAAGGTTGTAGGTCAATATCAGCTAAAGTTCAGATTTTTTTCTCTCTTTCTTCTGATGGTAATGAGCTACCCTCAGGAATATCTGGTCGTGTATAAGCAACTGCTGAAAGTTCAGTTAAAACATTTTCCAAACTCCAGATCCTTTGGTTACTGGCTGCTGAACCAGAAAGGGTGTTTTGGTAGCTCTCCTCTTACCAGATTAGTCCTTTTATTGTACTCAGTTAGAGCAGCATGAATGGAAGTGATAGGTACAGATATGGAATGATGAGGATTGTCCTGTTGCCTCCCTTGTTTGAAAGATTTGGGTCCCCATGTTCCCAAACTAACTTTGCAGTGCCGGGCAGAAAAATTTAAAGTGTGATTCCTTAGTAGATTTTATTTCTGGATTTTGTTTGAGTGTTTTCCCTGTATCCTGCCAGTTGTTCTCTGTCTGCCTGTAGGAAGGTTTTGGAATACCATGTCAAAGTCTCTTCTGGCCATAAAGTCTGGAGACATGGATTGTGAAAACATATGCATGTATGGGTATTTTAGCATTGAAATACTTTCATTTCAAAGTTTCTGCCATAGGAAAAAAGAAAAAATAATATTGGTAGAGGTACACAGCTGTTTATGGGAGTCCAGAAATTAATGTAGTTTCTAGATTAGTTTTATGTTTCTACTTCCCGCTTCATTGGTACAGGTCCATATGGAGCCTTGTCCAACTGTTCTTTAGCCAGTGTTTTCTGCCTGAAATAGTTACACTATGTTTGGAAAAGAGATCAACTCTCCATTCTAGTGTTAATTACATTGCAACTCTCATTTCATGTGTGGCAGATTGCCTTACAGAGCCAAGTTTAATGCATTTCTAATTAAAAAAATCCAAATGAAACAATATGATGTTACTTCTCAAAGATATCAAATTGTTCATCTTCTTATTTTCACAGCTCACCATGTTAAAACTGGGACCTGTGAAGTGGTGGCGCTTCACAGATGCTGCAATAAGAATAAGATAGAAGAAAGATCACAGACAGTGAAGTGTTCCTGCTTCCCTGGGCAGGTAGCAGGTACCACCCGGGCAGCTCCTTCTTGTGTTGATGGTGCGACTCCTTCTATTGCTTCATTTCTTTGTGTTCTGGGAGCTTTTGCTGGCTTGAGGTCATTAATGAGACCCACTCCATTACAGTTAACTATTTAAAATGAGAGTAGGAAAGCTTCTTCATTCTGAAGGGGGTGTCCAAGGTGAATGAGAGAAAGATGGAAAAATTAATTATTTGCTATCATTCTGTGGAAATGCTAAACAAAATTATTAGAAGCCAGCGAAAGAGGCCTCTTGAGAGGCTAAATTTGATCTAACTAAAAAGAGGACTCTTAGAGTTGTATGAAATTCACTTAAAAGTATTTATGCAAAACCTACATAAGCATATAATTTTCATTTGCTACAGTATTTATATAGTTATCTCACTGGAAAGAAACAGGCAAACAAACAGAACACAATTCTGTCGGGTTTTTAATCTTTTTAGATCTACACTATTATTCCTATTCACAGTGCAATATTAGTGTCTTACTTAGCAATTCTGGTATAGGCTTATATGTTTTATTTGGGAAAATACTAGCTGACTTTTCACATCTCTTCCTCTGAAAGAATGGCAGGATTCACCCTTTACATGATCTCTTTAATGCTGATATGTTGTTGGCTGTCAGAGAAGCTGTAAATATGTCATCGTTGGGGAATAAATTTAATCAAGCTATGCTAGACTAGATTATAGACCAAGCAATAGAAGAGATTCTACTTAAAACTTTAAAATCTGGCAGAGCAAGATAAAAATTGGGAAAATTGGAAGCTGGGAAGAAATGCTGTGAAGAGATTGACTTTGAAGCACATAGCACCTTTTGCAAATTGGAAACCTAATTTCTTCTGAAGGTTCTGAGGTGGCTGAAAATCACAGACTAGTTGTCAGTCAACATGTTTCTCATATTTTTCTGGAAAATAAAAGAAATGTTGCAGCGTAATGACATCTTAAAGTGTCCATTTCAACAAAATACAAATACATTTGTTTTCTTTTGTAGCTTCGATAGTGGAGCAGAAATGGTGGTGCCACATGCAACCATGTCTTGAAGGGGAGGAATGTAAAGTTCTTCCAGATCGTAAGGGATGGAGCTGTTCCTCTGGGAATAAAGTGAAAACAACTAGGGTAGGTATGATACCAACCTGACATGTTACCAACAAGTAAAAAAAAAGAAAGGTGCACAGGAAATTGGGTGCACAAAGAAGACCTAAGTTGAGAAGACTAAAGAAGCATGGGAAGAGAGTTATACTGGGATTGGACTTCCTGGTCCCTCACTTTTCTCAGCATACTTTTCAATTGTTTGAACATAGTAAGCTGTGTGCCAGACCTTCTCAGGTAAGCACTGGGGATAGTAGAGTTGATCCCTTCAACTAACAGTAATGATCAAATGCATTATAATCTAATATGTATTTCACTTTGAAATCAGTTGCATTGTGTCTGTACACTTTGCTAACTCTTCATTCAAAGGATAGAAAACCAGCATTTTTTTCAGTTGCATGGAATTACTGCATTTCTACATAGAAACTGCTGTGCATGGTAAGCATTTGAGGTGTCATTACAGGATGATCTGGTTCTTTCCATCTTGTATAACTGTGGTTTACTAAAAAATTTTGACAGAGTTTCAGGGAGTTCCTTTCCTCCACTTGACACTTTTCATATTATGGGTTAAAATTTATATTGACAGAAATATATTTAAAGGTCATATACAATGCCTGACAAAAAAGTAAACATGCTGTCAACTTTGCATTTTAGTGGGTAACAGAAACAGAAGAAAAACAAATTCTTCAGATCAGCATTAAACGCACAAACTTCCTAAAATTATGGCATTGTATCTTGTCAGGGTCACTGCAATTCTTCATAAACATACAAAAAATGAAAATGTACTCTGAAGACACATATGCATGTGTTTAAGTATAAACACCTTCCCCCCTGCACCCCAGGACATGTACTCATGACTGCTTTTTCCTTTGTGTATTTAATAGTTTGTAGTGTCAGGCCATAATATGCTAGATTGGTGTTTACTCTGAACAGGTGTTTGAGTATCTATGTAATTTTACTGAAATATTCCTTACAAAGGCACTAAATTTCTGGTACACATTGGTTGGGGTGAAATACAGCACGTACTGACTGAATTATATTTCTTCTGTTCCACAGAGAGCTCTATATGTCTCAGTTTCTGTATTTATAAGTCTCCAAAACATTTTGACATTCTTTGAAGGAAGGATGCTTCCTAAATGTTTGCTTTAAAGTTCCCTTCCTGAATCCACTTTTAGATGTGTTTCTTCTGAAAACAACCTGGCTGGAGTGCTGCCCACACTTAACTATATAAATGCCAATGCAAATCAGATTATATGCATGTAAAATATATATGCATATAGAATATAATAAAAAGGAACCAGATTGATGTTAAAGAAATATAAATATATAAATATATAAATATATAAATATATACATTTATAAACATAAGCAGAAATAGAAATAGAAATAGAAATATATGTGTTTTGAAATTTTTCCTGGTTACTACTACATGACACTATTAGTGTTATAGAAT
The DNA here is from genome assembly GCA_039654755.1 of Calcarius lapponicus. Classification (NCBI taxonomy): domain Eukaryota; kingdom Metazoa; phylum Chordata; class Aves; order Passeriformes; family Fringillidae; genus Calcarius; species Calcarius lapponicus. The sequence continues at coordinate 32,684,663 of CM077463.1, read as the reverse complement.
ACTTGCCATTTTATATGTATTGAGAGAGTTTTATGAATTGTAAGTAAAATTGTGGACCTGAATTATATTTTTGCTGGAAAAAAAAAGGTCACACAAAGGGGGAAATCAATTATGATTGCTTTGATGAGATTTCTTCTTCAAAGTTTGTCAGATTACAGGTTTCTCTGCATTGGTTGAGGTGATGAAGTTTTTCCGCTGTTCGGGATCTAAAGAAGCCCAAGTCTCTCATCCCCAGGAGCTTATGCCTTTCTTGTTGTTAGACTTTTATGTTTGTGTCTTTGCAGCAGCTGGAATTTTCTTGTTCTCCATGGTGGGGGCAATCCTCAGGATTCATTTCATACCTCTTCCATAATGATGCTTTGGAAAAGCCAGTCCTTTTCTATATTTGCTGTCATAAATGCTGATTCAGTACGATGGCCACCATAACCTTCTTACAGACCTAGCACCACTGAAAGGGAAATGCTAGTCACCTTAAATCCCCCCTATTTTTTCTGCCTTCCACTTCGTCCAGATGCTGTATGTTTTCTTCCTTTCATTTCCCACACAGCTGCAAGGCTATTCTGAGACAATAGCAAACTTCAATTCAAATTCTGACTGCAAGTTGACCTAAGTCATTGAAACCAGGTCAGTGATAGGTGAATGAAGGTCTCTCTTTCAGAATCCATGACCTGTGATTTTAAGAGACATCATTCTGATGGCCAGTAAAATACATATTGCTATTAGAAATATGTGTGGTTCTTTGTGTTAACAGAGTAGCTTATTATCAAAGGGCAAGTACTTTTCCCTAATATGTAGCCACTACCATATTTTTGTAGCTCTTCTTTCTGCTCCCCAAGATCTATATAAATAAAAGGAAAAAATTCTAAATTGCTCTTTTTTTCCAAAATGCTCCCCCTTTTCTTTTGAGAAAAATAAAAATTAACTGTACAGAGAGACAATATTAAGAAGTTATTAATAATAAGTTTCTGATTGTCAAATGAAATAACCCATATGTGATTATCGTGTATAATGTAAAAGTGTAAAGAAACAAAGGGAACAAAACAGCTTGGGTGATTTAAGTAGATTACAGAAAAACCTTCTCAAGGCTTTCCTGAAAGGCCAAAAAAAAGTTTATCTTTACCTCCAAACATTTTCTGTAAGTTTGCCTTCTTCATGTGCCAAAATCCTAACCCAATTACCTGCTGAATACTGTCTTCTATAGGACACCAAATTGAAAAGTAACACCTACATTTCCACATCATGAGCTGTTAATAGTTAACCTCTATGTTAGAAATAAAAACACTGGAGGAAGGAGGTATTTTGCTTGTCCACCTCTGTTTGCATATATAATCTCACTATGGTAAAAAAATTATGATACTGACTTCCTAATTGTTGTGGTATTATTCACTAAGCAAAAAGGCAGATAAAAAAATGGCAGAAAAGTAACTGATTTTTAAAAATGTGGTCTACTTGAGATTTTGTATTTTGTTCAGTTATATAGATCTAATAAGGTCATACAAGAACAATGAATTAGAAGTACTCAGAATTTAAATGTTAAGAAATCTAATTTGGAAATTTACCTTTAGAATACAAACCTGGGTATTGTTTTCCTAATTTGTTTACATATAAGTGGGAAAAGGTTGATATTAAGAATTAACCATAGAAAAGAACTGAATATGGGGAAAAAATGTGTATGAATAAGATAAGTACTGACTATTTTGGGTCTGTGTAGCCTGCAGGAGAGGAAGGGAGGAAAAGCCACTGACAACTTAGGCAAATCAGTAAATTTTTTGACATAATATAAAGAAATATGGGCTTGTGTTCCCAGTCATAATACCACAACAAAACAGGATGTTCATGAATACATTTGGAGAATTATGAGAGGATTATGAGCATAGCTGCAATTTTACCAGGCACGCTTGGGCATTCTCCTCCAGGCTAAGAAACTGTTGTGAAAGGAAACTATTGCATTTTTTCCCCACATGGCTAGTCTCAATTTTTGATGCATAAACACAAAAATTTTGTCACGTTGCCCTCTGTAAATGATGAGAAAAGAGTTTCAAAAAAGTGAAAAAGTGAAAAATCCTTTTTTTTTTTAAATTAGAAGTGCTCTTTCTTCTACAGCCTCTTTCTAACATAATTATTCTAGTTCCAGAAGTTCTCCTTCTTGTTTTCTTTCTTTTTTTTTGTGTTTCCTTTCTCTTCTTGCAATACAGTAAAGGGTCTGTATTAAAAAAAAAGTAATTTTCCCATCAGTTGAAAAATATATAGTTATTACGTATAAAACTGAGAATGATATTTTAAAAATTCCCTGATTTTATGTCAAACACACAAGCTCTTTACAAAAAATGAAAACTAATGTTTTGCAGTCAGATAAAAACTGAAGAGAAAGAATTAAATATTTCTCTTAGTTATGGGGTATATTCCTCATCAGAGGTCTCTCTCTGGATAGGGCTGTTCCCTGGGGAGATCTAGATGCCAGGCTTTATTTGTATTTTTAAAAAGAGTACATTGCCTGCTGTCTTTGTGATACAGGCAGGCTTTACATAAAGTGCCTCAGTGCCTCCTGGGGTCCTAGTTCTCCAGGCAACCACCCTGGGACTAGCTTGAAGGATGTCGTGGCTCCTGGGCAGCTCATAAACCTGTGTGCCTTTCCTGCAGAATTTAGAGAAAAAGAACAAGGTAAAGTGGTGTGTCCTAGGTTTCATCTTGAGATTCTGGAAGTGGAACATGACTGAAGAAGTGTGTACTTGCTCCAGGCAGTGGGAGAGTGTTCCCAGGCTGATATTTTATGGACATATAGAGAAATATGCACTGATATTTTTCATGAGAAAAAGTATAGAAAAAAAATAAGCTATTTCTATTGAAAGGGATATACACTGATCATCATACCTGGCTACCTGAACAATTCAGGGCTGATCAAATTCAAACATGTAAATCACAACATTGTCTAAATGTCTCTGAAACACTGATAGGCTTGGACACCTCTCTAGGAAGCCTCTTCCAATGTTTGACAATCATCTTGGTCAAGAAAAGCTTCCTAGTGTTCAGTCTAAACCCCCCCTGGTGCAGTGTTGAACCATTGCACAGTAATTTAATGGTACCTTGTTTTTAGTCTTTTAGTTTTATTTGGTAGAACTGCCTGTGGAATGAGGCATATTTTAACACTAAATTGTGGTTAAATTATGTGGGGTAGAATTTACTGGACTTTGCTTGGGTTAGGACTCTCTAGAGTGAGATAACTAGCCCAAGGTCTAGACTGTCTTTTTACTTTTAGATAGAGTTGTTCAGTTCCAGAGGACAGTTGATTTTGTTCTAAGTCTGATAAATTGTTTTCTGGAGGTGCTTATGTCAAATAAACTAGAAAAAAACTACCATGACTAACTTAGCCCCTAATGTTTAAATATTTAATGTTGAATAGGAAGCAGCTAGCTTGGATAATTTAGTCACTTTGATGTGGTCTTCAGCAGGAAGATGGCCATAAAGGCCCATTCATTCTTTGTCCGTTTGGAAGCTTTGGCTTTGACCCCTATCAAATGCAATATAAAATAATATAATATAATACAATATAATATAATATAATATAATATAATATAATATAATATAATATAATATAATATAATGTAATATAATGTAATATAATGTAATATAATGTAATATAATGTAATATAATGTAATATAACATAATATGACTTTAAAAAATGCTCTTATTCTGAAGGTACACAGCTGTGAGCTAAATTAGTGACTCATACTATGATGAGCAACATGTCCAGTATCTACTACTCACTAAAAATTGGCAACAGTGCGTGTTTTATAATTGGTGTAATACTAATACTAATAATATAAATTAACAACACTGGAAAAATCAGATACATTGTAGATATTGATTATTAACCCCTGAAAATCTCTAGAAATTGAAAGTGAGTAATGTTTTCCTATAAACAAGGGAAAGAAGTATTTTCAGCCAGGTTATAAAGGGCTATGGTTTGGAAATGAGCATTCAGCTTCTGGAATAGCTGAGCACCTACACTTTTAAGAAGGGCTGAAGGAATTGGAATGTGGAGGAAAGCAAACTGCAGAACAGAAAGAAATCAATACCTAGTATATTACTATGTAACTATATGCCAAACCAATAGCAGAAATAGAGTACTGCAATAAAATAAAATAAATATTACAAGAGCAGAGAGAAATAAAAGAGAAATATTACAGATCCAAAAATAAATCCATAGTGAGTATATTTATCTACATTCCAAATCCAAATCTGCATTCCAAATCAATACCAGAGACAGACGACTAATGTGAAAAGAACAGAAATATTGCCAGGATGCTGAGAAATCCATACTCATACTGAGAGCATCTATACCTTCAAAAACAATATAGGAGAGAGCCTGAACTCAGTTATTTGAAATATTCCAATTTATCTAATTTTACATTATGGCTTCCAGAATTTAAAGGAAACTCAAAATTGAATAAGGTCCTTGGAAAAATAGAAAATTTACTGTCTGAATACACCAACTGGCTTCATTTGAAGCCAAACTGTGCTCATATATGCATCCCACTGCTCTCAATCAATGCAGTTTTGTTGCTATTTATAAATACTGCTTACATTTTTACTCTATCACCTCTTTCTCACTTGCAGGTGCTGAGTTGTTTCTAAATTAATTACAGCTGATGAAAGGGGAGACAGTAATTTTATTTATGTTTCAATTTATAAACTATGCTGTTCATAACCCTTTCAGCATGAGGAATGGAAGGACCCTTGTTTGGTACCTTTACATTTTGGTGGGCTACTCAGATTCCCAGTATCAAGAGGCAGCATAAAGCGGTGACTCAGCTGATATCAGTGCTGTCATAACTGCTGCTTGAGTAAGACAGGCTAATAATAATAATAATAACAACAACAATAATGATAATATACAAGAGAGCTAAAATGTGTCCCTGGATATGAAAGGAAAATGGCATTTTTCTTGTAACTGAGCCTTACCTAGCATTAGCAATGCAGCAATGTTGTTGGTCTGTACTTCAGACAAGCAACAGATCCATAGGTTCTTTAAGTGTTACTGTTTTTTCTGCCAAAGTTAAAAATGTCGTAGCTTCTTCCTTCGTGTCTTTGTTCCTCTTCATCCTCCAGGTTTTTCAGAAACAGCAGTAGTAATGATATGGAATTAGAAAAAGCAGAAATTTATCATCTAAATACAATGTACAGGCTATTCCAGGATGTTTCTGGTAGGCAGAATGTATGGTAGTTATGCTCAGTGACTGCTAAGAAAGCAGTGTATTTCTCACTTGACATGTTTTACAGTGTAAAAATGCTACTAACTTACTTGACATAAAAAAATTTGACCACTGTTAAATGTGAAATAATTGTAGGATAGATGAATGATCTGCCATGTGTCAGGTATAGGAAGTACTTTTTCTACTATTATGTAAGGGGTTTTATAATTGAAGAAACCACCTCACTGTAAAACTACTTTGCTCCTCTGCCTCACTTCAGAGCCTCTGTATAGACTCCTCAGCTCCTACCTTAATTTAAAATGAAGATTTATTGGAATAATGTACATATATACAGTGACCAGCAATACCTGGAGGTTCGTAAAAATGATGTGATTACAATGTAAGTGAGTGCACAAACTGTAGCAAAATATTACCCATGGAAAAGAGTGATTGCACTAGTGACAGCCTCTTTGTTGCTATGGTATCTCTTTCCATGCCTTTGGCTAATCTGTCACTAGGAGAAATTTGCAGCTGTCTCAGCATGTTTCTCTTTGCTAACTCAGGGACCACTGTATCTAATCTGTCATTAAAATAGCAATAAGCGGTATGCACATATTTTCTAAGAATAAATACAAGTTTTAGGGAACAAATAAGCTGGTAATGAAAATAGGATGACATTTTCTAGGGTCAAGTTGGACTTTTGTATTAATCAGTCATTATTGTTTAAATCTAACACCACAGTTCTTTCATTTTGAAGCTTTGCATTGTTTTAGGGCACCTAAGCACTAATCTTTTGGGACACTTGGACATTTTGATGAAAATAGTTGTCATACCAGTCAACACATGTTAAAAGGAGTCATCAGTAGTCAGGGCTATGCAATTTACTGATTTTGCTAAAAATAGGTTTTATATAATAAGTTTGCTTCTTTAATGTGAAGTCGCTGTGCCTAGCTGTACCCTAAGAAAAGGTGTGAGTCTCATTTTGGCAGGAGTCTAGGCCTTGCTGATGTTCCTTTGTGGTCACAGAAATCTAGACATTTCATGGTCCTTTCTCCAGAAGCAAATGTACTCTGAAATAACTGCAAAAGAGCAATTATGGAATAAAGGATTAGAGGAAGAAGTGATGTGGTGTGAAATGCAATAAGCAAAGGTCAGTAAAACTGTGGGGCAGGTGAGGATAATCCAAGCATTCAAATCCCAAGACATTTTCAGTTTCAAATTTTGTTCTGTTCTGAGTTTGAGTCCTATGGATACTGAAATGAAGAATGAAAGAGAGTAACATCAAAAGAGAGAATGGTTTAAAGGCAATATTCACAGGTACAGATCTTTGAACAGAGGGAGCCTGATTATAAATTATCTTGCTATATGTGCCTGTGAGTATGGTCTCAAGCTATTCATAAGAGGCAATATAACTTTTTTTTGTGAGTAGACACACTGTAGAAATAATGAAAAATGAAATATTTTGCAATCCCTTCATCACACCCACAGCATAGTAGTATATGCTGTAGTTTATGCATTTTTGTCAGGGAATAGTTTTTCTGAAGGTGAAATTGCAGCTAGGATGCATTGTAAGGCACCATTTTAGCTTCTCGAGAACCTGAACATTGACAGAATTATGCTGCAATCAAAGATAACTATTCAATATTTAAAGAAAAATGCAATTAGATTTCAACTGCATGTCATTAATTACTAACCAGTGATTTTTGCAACCATTACTTCTTTCCATGTGCAAATCCTCCAATTAATCTATCCAGCCAAAATGTTTTCTGCCTTTGTCCCAAAAGATTCAACTTGTGATCTACTTTTTTTATTCTTCTGCTTTGTCCTTTGCTGGCATATTTGAGATATTGACCTCATGTCTGAAAAATAATTTTCTGCCTATATGATGGAAAATAAGAACAAGTACTTAAGGCTGTTTGTTAATGACTGGTTTTCTTCAATTCATTCACCCATGAATTTCCACTTTTCCAATGGCCTGACACCAAAATCAAAGGTCTTTCCACTTCCATTTGCAGCTTCATTCTGCCAGTCTCTTTGCCATTCACAGCTGTGCGAAAAGGGTTCTTTGAATATCTACTAGTCCTTTTAAATTTTCTTGGAAAATTTTTGTCAGGTTCTAATATCTACTGTACAAGATGATATTCAAAAGCCAGTATCATGTGAGTCATGCTGGCATCCTCTAAAACTAGTGCTTCTTTTTTGTCTTGCCCTCCTTTTCAGCCTCTAGGGGCTTCTTTGGATAATTTCTGAAAGTCAAAAATGATGTATTTCTGGTCAGAGAGACCAGGATATTCTGAAACCTCACATGAACTGCTGCCTAAATAGCTGCAGGCAGAATTTTTTCCTCTTTCCCTGGGTATTTGGCACAGGCTTCACAAACTCTACATCACTGCTAAGTTGCAGAAATGTATAAGGCTGGCCCTCAGTTGTTCAAAAGGTAATGCTTTCATTTCTTCAAAACATAGTTTTCTTGAGGTATTTCCTTACTCATTAGGACTAATAATAGAAAACATCAGAAACACCTCCTTGGCGCAGCTCTGCTTTTCTGCCTTCTTATAGGGAAGGAAATGAATAATAACCACTATGAAGTGGAGAATCAGACATACAGAGCATTGTGAGCCTACAGAGTCACAGAGTTGGAGGAGTGAACAACTCTCAAACCAGTTGAAATCAGATTACTCAGAGATTATTCCATTGCATAGCTAAGTGAGCATGGTTGGAAATCTTAACTATTTCTCCCTAAGAATAATGAAGATAGTCCTATCCTTTATGAAAACTCTTCTAAACAAAGAAAAAACTCAGGCAGGAATAAGTGGAAGATTGTTGCCTATGGCTAAATTAATAAAGAAAGCAACAAACATAGAGTTAATTTCCATGAGAATTTCAAAATTGCACATTTTTTTATGACTTGTAGTTTACTCTTCTTGTTTACCACCCTGGTGAATGCCAAGTCAATTTCAGGAAAGACATTACTGCTGTATATAGAGAAAATACTCCAAAGGACTTTTCATGTTCTATAAAATGGACTCCGAGCTTTCTTCTCCTGCATTATTAGAATATACAGATGATCCCTTCTTAGATCTTACAGTCCTGATTATCATCCATCACCTTCCATATCTGCAGTGATAAACACCATAGAACTCTGAAGTGCAGATTCTGGGTGAAGCTACAAAATACCAGTCCACCAGGGCTTATTTGTATGATGAAACCTGTAAAATTATGTTGGCAAGACCAACCAAAGTTTGTCTCCAGTTTATGAAGAGGAATGGGTTCTTAAGGAAACAAAGCATTGTGTCAAATTAACATGTATCTACAAATTCAGTAGTAATAGATCTGAGAATTTTAATAGAGCTGCAGTTTTGTCTCTTCAGATTGAAGAATGTCAGAATATAAATTACTGATGCCAGCCAGAAGAGCTTGTTTCTTCATCCTGAGTTCAAACTTTGTGTCTTAGGACCATGTTCCTGCCAAAGGAAGACCAAAGGACTGTATCTCTGCTCATGCTAATTCAGGCAAATGCACTCCAAAATCAGATTAGTTGTTCTAGAAATTTGGCATCTCTCTGTCCTGATTCCTTGTCACCTTTTTAGAGTCACCTTGGAAAATGTAAATTTCTCATCTTCAAGGCATCATTCCAATTCCACTTGCTAATAATTTTTATTCCTCATTCATGAAGAACAAAAAAGGAGCAGGAGACTTTATTCTAGAATGCAACTTGACAAATTTGAAGCCTATTTCTTGGAAAGCCAATTACTTTTTCAAAGGTCAGTCGGGAAATTGCCAGAATCCTTTTTCTTTCTCGCAACCTTAAAGCACATTATTGGTACTTACCTTCCTGAAATTTAAAAGCAACAACCTCTTCTGAGCCTTTTGGTCTTTCCTTCATTACATGAGATTTTAGAATTCCAGAGTCTAATTGCAATTAGCTACTTTGATTCCTTCATGCTTTGTCTTAGGTCACATTCTATTTAGATAAGATAATGAGAAAATGCATATATGAAGACAACTGGACATGTTCTATAAGGAAGACAATTTAAATTGAATACTACAGTAGGTTCTTAGTTGAAACTCCTAGCATTCATTTTTAGCTTTGACAGAATACTTATTTTCTGTTCACTGTGAAGTTCAAAAATAATATCCAGATGATCCTGAGTACAGAGATGTTATAAGGTGTTGTAACTTTCACCTGTATGTCTCCATAATGCTCAAGCAAGAAAACATTTACTTGTTAAACTGACAGTACTTGTTCTTTTCATCTTTGACCAAGATGACTACAACTATTGGGAATCAGAAACCATAATCTTGACTATGTCTAAGTGAAAGAGACTTTATGAGTTGTTTTCCTGGGCAATGAGAAATCCTTCTTATTGTTCAGCCTCTGGGTGAAAAGCCATGTCTTCCTTTTTCACAGTTCTATTAGGACTTGAGAAAATATATCAAAGATTTTTCTGAAATCCTCCAGATCTGCCACCTTTCTTCTCTTTCTTTCTTATCTGTATTGGACTAATGGCATGATGGGTACTCATACAGGAGAAGGTTAAAATTAGATTTCCTGAAATTAATTTTATATTCTCTGATATGGTACCCACTACTCTGTCAGTACCCATTTTTTAAGCCAAAATTTCTCCAGGCACAGAAAAGTCTTTTCTTCATGTGGAAATTCTAAATGGATGAAAAGAGAAAGGAAAATGATCAAAGGGATTCAAGTTGATGACTGATTCATTGTTTTAAAATAATTTTTCCTTCCTGAATATTGGTTCTGTTGTTTTCTAACTTGTTTTTTAGTTATCTTATATTCCCTCAGCTATGGCAGTATTCCTGGAGACAAATGTGAATGCACTTCCTCAAAATGCCAGCAGTGGAAGTGGTAAGTGGGGAAAAATCACCAGAGAAATCTCTGAAGCTTGGGACAAAGGCAGAAAACACATCAGTACTGCACTAACAGAACAGCAGGTATTCTTTTAGAGAAGATAAAATTACAGGTAAGGAAATAATTTACATTTCTATTTTGAACTTGTCCAAATGGCTTTTTACTCTCCATTCGAAAACCCTACAGCATAAAATTTGAAGAAAAAGATCTCAAATTTGATTAACTTGGACTACCTGACTTTTTAGTGGGGATAATTGGAAGTTCTGACCTCATTTCTAGAAAAATATATTAAAAGATGAAAATTCTTTATGCCTATTAGACAGTTTAGAACCTCAGTCTAGTTTTAAAACAAGGCTGGATTTGAGTTTCTTAAATTTGTTTTGCCTTTTGTATTTAGAATGTAAACACAGGAAAATGCTTGTTTTAGGTTTTCCTTTCCAATAAAAAACAAGTGTAGCCTTTTCTATAGGTAAGTGAAGTCAGATAAAGCCAAAGACAGAAGGACTCTGTTCCCATCTCTACATTAACACTTACTTCCTGCAAGGGTAACATGACTCTTTATTATGCTTCAGTTTCCTCATATGTTGAAAGGAAAGAGGTTATTTTTATCTCCCAGTTGGGATGATTAGGCAGGATAAGTGGTGTAGAAGAGAAAAAAATTACATTTTTGTAATTAATTGTCTTGCAGTCGTTTATGCCACCATGCTGCTGTCCCACTATGGAGTTATGAGCACCATAAAAACCTCAAGAGGATATATCCTGGTCTGAATTGCTGCAGTTATTATCTGTTACAGAAAGTAAAATAAGGTTTTTGTTTAAGTTTCTTTTAATTTGAAATTGTTGTCTGTAAATGAAACGTGTTGCATTAAAATAATTCTGCCATAAACTCTGTTCTCTACCGAGTTACAGAAACATTGAGAAAATTAGGGTATGTTCAATACAGTGGCATAATCTTTTGGAAGACTGTAATAATGAGTACATAGGAAGGACTAATCAATTGGATTTAGCCCTGATGTAACTCATATATCTTCATCAACGATTCACTATCATAATTATCCCAGTGAGTTGTACCAATTAATTTTATTTTGTAAACTATCCAGTTCAAGGAAGTATGAACAGGACCATATTAATTGATTTCATAGTATTCAGATATGTAGAGATTTTATTTAAGTAAGAAATTTTTGAAATTTTGAGTTTAATCTTGTATATTTTCAATGATCTGCAGCATGATATTTAAGTTAAAAGCGTTAAGAAAATAAAAGAAGAAAACTTCAAGAAATTTTGGTGATCTGTTGAGATGCTGTGTATCACATCAGAAGCAATTATTATTGGCAGGTTCAAAATCTATCTCAAATATCTGGATAAAGAACTATCTGTCTGAATTTAATATTGTCTTTTGAAATGTGTCCTCTGTTATTTTATAGTGTTTCCTGTAACCTTCTAATTTTTTTTTCCTTAAACATGTATGAGGAGAACACACTCAAATCTTTCATTTTGAAGGAATTGTCTTCTGACTTCATGACTCCTTTCTGTACCACAGGTCTATGTATGAACTTATTCTCAAAGAACTTTTCAATTAGTTTTGTCATACTTAAATTTTGCTGATTACTTTCAGAAATGAGTGTAATCTATCAGTTTCTACTGCTTTTTGGTTTGAATTTGAGTATGTTTGGGTATTTTAAAGACCATGCACTTTTCCTAAGAGAATTTTCTCTGATTCTGAAATGTTTTAACCTGTAATTTTTTGTTTGTCCTTGTAAGTTAAAAAATACTCCAACTATCCCAGTTTTGTTTTCTGTAACTAATTTCATAACAGTGTAGTACTTGACATGTGTTTGTTTCTTAGGCAAACGTGTAAAACTCCACAAGTCCGAATGGAGAAGTAGAGAAAGGAGGTTTCTGCTGTGCCTGATGAAAATTTTTGTTTTTTCAAAACACAAAAAATATTCTGGCTCCACGATGGAGCACTAGTTGTGATGAATCCTAGTCTTGGTCGGATTCTAAGGAAGGGCCAGAACGTTCGTTGAGGAATAAAGAGTCAAACCACTCCAGAAAATGTGTTCCAGCCCCGGTTTATTACTCACAGAGCAGCAGGTGTGTACAAATACAGGTTTACACAGTATTGAAAGGAATTGTTGTACCTTACTCCTCATTGCAGTTGCTTAGTTTGCTGTGGACATTAAAGACTTATTAAAGGCTCATTTGGGCAGAGTTTCTGGAGGGTGGTTGGAGAGATTCTGACTGTGCCACTAAGCAGCCTCAGAGTGTTACTTAGATGCTTCTGGGAGCCCTAAAATATCTTCACACTTTTGACTTTCAAAGATAGACCCAGTTGGTAAGCTTAAGTTACTCACTCTCATGGGAAAACAGCAGATGCCCTGGAGAACAGCACTTGGAAGAGAAGTCCATCTTAATACATGCAGTCTGGTGTGGCAGCTGTAGTTGAAAGCTCAGTATCACACACTGAATTAAATTTCATAAAAAACCCCTAAGAATTGAGTATTTCCATTATATTTCTAAGACAGGCTAGAAGTTGTCTATCTATCTTAAAACTGTGTTAAAGATGAAGACCTTTATCATTTACAGGAACATACGCTATGCTCTGAGGTATTTTCCCATTACCTACTTTACTAGTCCTACCCTTCAGACTATTTGAAGTAAGAGGAAAGATCACTTTACACGGGAAAGGTTTCTAAAGACTTTTAGTTTCAATTAAAATTTTTAACACTGACTGTCTAGATCTTCACTTTACCACCAAAAATTTCCAGCTGAAATCCTTAAAAGCAGTGGGAAACAAAGGAGTTCAGCTGTATTTCAAATGGCATTGCATGAAATGAGTTTTCAGAATGTTTGTCTCTCTATAATGGAAGTCCTAAGCACAGGAACTATCAAAAGTGCAGTTCTGATTAGTCACTATGCAATAAAAATATGAAAGAATTATAAGGTTTTAGAATCTCATGGTTATCAAAGAACTGGGAGCCTTTTGAGTCATGTCCTGGGAAATACTCTTTTTAATTAATAAAAGGAGCTACTCATAGCTCCTGAAGGACAAGCATGAGGATCTAGAATTCTAAATCACTTAACAGGCTTAGGAACATGTTTAGAATAATACTTTTAATACTGCAGTGCCTAAAATAAAACTAAGGGAACAATTTGAAGCTCTTGAGTCCTTAAATAAAAAGTTAGAAAGGATCAAAATTTTATAAACAGGAATGAAACATTTGATGACTTGAAAAAGTGTCTTCCAATACATAGCCTTCTCTGAAGGTAAGTGAGTCCGTATAATCATTAAATATCTGTTTTCCAGACTGCTCAAAAAGTAACTCAAATTTTGCCTTTTCTCATTAGCCCAGTCAAAGGGCTGTCTGTAATACTAAAATAAGGGCCTGTGTCCTCATTAACGGTTTTCTCTTGCAGTTCCCTTGAAATGTGCTTGAGTCACTTTCCTTTCTCAGGCTTTTGAAATGGTTCCTCCTGCCTCCAGAAACCTAGTTATCTAGCAATAAAGACCCAAATCCACAGCTACCTACTCTAAGGGATCGATACATATACGAGCCCTATCCCAGAAAGTTCCTTAACATCTTATTTTCCACTTTCCCCAATTCGTTGGAACATAAATGACATGGTTATCCATCTATGAGGAAATTGTAAACCTATCCTTTGTTAACATTTGTGAAGCAGGATTATCACTGGTACAAGATAGTAGTACTAGAGCAGAAGCATTTTCCAAGCTCACAAGTTGAACTGTTTCAGTGAATGAGCAGGCACAAGTGGCAATGCAAGCGGTCATTTGCTTTCACAAGCGATGTATGAATGATAGCGCATGGCAAACACACTGCATGGATTTTAACGTTCCAGGAAATAGTGTGCTTCCATCTGTCAAAAGATCCATTTCCAACCTCAACCTCATTCTCAGAGGGCATGACTAGAGAAAATGCACTGGCAGATGTTTGTTTCTGGTTATATGGGCCCTTCTGTTTCTACACTGTAGTATTTATATTAAGTACTTACCGCCACAACAAAATTATTTATGTTATAGAAAAAGACTGATATAGCCCTCCTGAGTTCATTCCTTTTTAGAAAAGGTTTGCTAAAGAATCACTTTGATCATAATTTTATTAGGTTTTTTTTGTGGTGTTTTGCATACAGTATGAGGAAGGATACCACAATAATGACACAAAATGGAGAGGAATATACTGCATACAAACAAGGGCTGTTTTGGTACGAGATCTCTGTCTTTTCTCCAGGACTTGGAGGACAATCCATTGTAGGCATTTCTTCAAGGCATTCCTTATGGCTTTTTTCATTCCCTGTATTTAGCATATCTCATGTTGGTTATTAAATAAATTTGTGAGACCCCTTTTACTTTTTCTTGAAATCCCCATACCATTTTTGTTTCCCAGAGGCTTTTAATATTTTAGAGAAAAATGGAAGGAGTGTCGAGTCAACTTTGTCTCATAAAATTATGCTTAGCTCAGGGTGAGCTATTAATTGCTTTCACAAAAAATAATTTCCTTTCTGTGTCTTATGTATCTCAAGAAAAAAGAAAAGAAAAAGACAGCCTGAGTGCTGTCATCATGCTTAGATGACATGACCTATGATCACACACATGCCTATACGGTCGATGGAACAGTTCTAATTAAAAAGAAAAAATCTTTTATTAAGTACTTTCTGTTTCTTTGGAGAAAACCCAGAACAGAGGGTCCATCCATTCCATGTGGAATAATCTGTCAAGGCAAGAAACATTGGCTTAAAAATTTTGCCTTTTCTGCATTTGCATTGATACATAGCCCTGTCTTCCCTCCAACTCTCCTCACACACTAAAGTAACTTCTTTACTATGCATGATGGAAAAGAGAGAGAATTAAATTGCAAGGGGAGATATAAAAAGGCAAGTTGCTACCTTTCAAGTGCTTGACTGCAAACTTTAGAGTCGGTTTTCAATATGGATTTTCTATATAGCTTATGATGAACACAGAAAAAAATTCAAAAAACTGCCAGTCAAAAAATTGTGTTATGAAATTTTCCAGCACACACTTAATTTCAATATACCATATATTGTTATCTGTTTTATTCTAACATTATTATATAATAATTAATTATGTGCCTGATTTTGGATGCAGAAGCTATTCTGTAGCTAGCTAATGATTTGTAATATATTTGTTTCTGTGAAGAAACAGAATTTTACTATACCTAATTGGGGTTCTGTAACTTTGATGCTCAGGTGCTTGTCTTTAGGGAGAAGTGCTTTACTGTTCAGGGAATATTCTCTCAGCCATTCTTTACATCTTACAGTCTTGATGTTTCTTCCTTTCTCTTCTAAGGCAGAAGAAAGTCCTGAGTAAAAGTATCAGATTTAGTTTTTATTGAAAATCTATTCTAATGAAATAAAAAATATTTTCTGCTGTATTCATCCACTGTGTGGATTTCACAAATGAGGGTATTTTTCACCCATTGTGGTTGTCCAGAAAAATCTCTTGAGGCTGGTAGCTTTTCTAATGTGATGTCATGAGACATCACATTAGAAAAGCTACCAGCCTCAAGAGATTTTCTTATCCATTCTGCATTATCCTGGCAAAAGGATTTTACCCAAAGACTCAGTTTGTTCTGAACATTTAGTAAGCAGAATAATGTGGAAATCTTCAGGTGAATTTAATTATATATTGTTGTGTTAAAATAAAACAAGTGAGTCTACATACAATTACAGCCAATTTACAGCAGCCACTCACTAATTTAAATTAAAAAGTCTGCAGAGTAATTATGCTTTAGTTGCATATTTAGGACAAGAAAATGAAGAGAATCTAATGTGGTGTATTTATGATATAACAACAATGTGAGAAAATTTATTATTATAAAGAGAGTAATTGCATTCCAAGAATGAACAAATTAATTCAAATCAACACCTAGGATGCTAAAGGTTTCATGTACTTTTAAAATTTGTATTGTTAATTTTCGATACGTATTAATTATTAACTGAAAACTTGATTTGCATGCTTCAGGGCGTTACTGTTCTCTAAGGATTTTAAAGATCAGACATGTGTTGCTATTGGTCCCTCTTTTCCTATGAAGGTCTTTGGCACAATACCTTAATACCTTACTTCCCAGACACTTGAATCAAATAGCATTTACTATATCCAAAATTAAGCATTTCTGGGATTGCCATCACTAGGTATTAGCTGAAATTTTATTGCTCCTGTATGAAACTGCCTTTAATAACCAAGAGGTTTATTCACTCCCTGATGTGTATGGTGTATGGATATATAACTTCCATTAATGTTGATGTGCAATCTATGCTTGAACACAAGAAGCATTAACATCATACATAGAGGCAAATGTGGACCACTAATATATATATATATATATATATGTGTGTGTGTGTGTGTGTGTGTGTGTGTGTGTCTGAATGGCTATCTGCTCTTTTTTTTTTCTTATTTTTATCACCTATCTAATTTATGTGACAGTGTATATTACTTTCATGGGGATATTTTCACCACAGGGTTGTATGCTAGGTGGGAGGGGGGATAGATAGGCCTGCAGATTATGATTTTACTGACTTTTCTGTGATTGAAAGCACATTTGCACTTCAAAACAGCCATGTAACTGAGCAGTCATGTGTGTGCAAAAATACCATTTTTGTTATCTGAAGTTAATCACCTTAGCCCATGCATAGATCTGTGTGTAATAGAAATAATACATCACAAGATAGTTGACAATGGAATGCAACTCTGAAAGTGCCACCCCCTCGCTCAAGTAGAGACATCTAAAGCCTGTAAGGACAAGACAGCTTTTGAATTTCTTCAATAATGGAGCCCACGATCTCCCAGGGCAAAATGTGCTAGTACTCAGCCACTCACACAGTAAAAAACTTTTTTCTGAGAGGAAACTGTCTGTGTTGGCTTGTTCTCAGTTTCTTGTCCAGCTGCTGGGCAACACTTTCTGCCTCCATTTTCTTGCCCCCCTTTCTTCACATATTTGTACACATTGATGTGTTTCCCTCTGAGCCTTCTCTTTTTCAAGTTGAAAAGTTCCAGTGCTCTCAGCCTTTCCTCATATGAGGTGCTTCTGTGTCTTATTTGCCTTAGTGGCTCTTTACTGGATAGACAGATAGGTAGACATAGATATAGATATAGAGACATGTATCACAAATGAAGCCAGTAAAATCCCACCTGCGGATAGTATCAGAAGATGTGTATTTTACATTGTGTAGCTCAGTGGCACCTGGTTCTATGAGCAGAATTCTAGCTTGCTACAATAAAGCAAAAAAATAAATACAATCAGATGGTGCATCAGCCTTTTGAGCTTTGGTGCAGGACACAGAAATATGTTGCCTGACTGCTAAATTAATTCTTTATTATTTTTTCGGGCAATCTTCCACTTTAGAAGGGACCACATGAGGCTGTTTCCAACAGCAAGACCAAAGCAAAATAAAAGCAGTGTAATAAATAAGCCTGTGTATCATAAAAATCATGAAGCACAATTTTATTATTGCCTCAAGTGCAGTTCCTAGAAACAGCTCTGTGGAGAAGGCAAACCGAAGTAATGAACTCCTTGAACAGTCTGTTTAATATTCTGTTTGTTGTAGGGTTATGCTCTGCAGAGCTGACAAGAGCTGTTTTGCTGAGGGCAAAAGAATGTTTCATCATTAAGGAGCATGACCCTTCTCTCTGTGATCAAAATGAAAAGCATATGTCCCTTGATGTCATAAAGTGTTGTGACCATTCCAATGAGTTGTTCCTCAAGCCTTGGAATGTTTCCCCCTGACACAGTTTGATATTAAAAGATTACGTGATGATTAATTGTATCCACTGACACAGCAGAAATATTCCTCAAAGTTATGTTTCTTTGATATGACAAATTTTTTCTTTTAAATTTTAAAATCCAAATCAGTTAGAGGGAAAGTGCAATTATTGTGAAACGCTTTGTCCCCCACTCTTTCTTTGTGGTCCTTCTGTTTTCTTCTTGTTTCGTGTTAGGCTGGGTGAAACCACTCTAAATTAAATCCTTTGTAATTTTTTACTTTGTGAATAACAGGATCTCTATCTCTACTTAATTTCTGCATGATTTTTTTCCTGTTTCTCCACTAGGTGATTATTGCTTGCTAAGATATATTAAGCCTTTCAAAGGACACTGCCTTTTCCAACCTAAATGATTTTATGATGCTATGATTGCTTTGTAAAGATGCATGCAAAGAATGGAAGAGTACAACTCCAGTATCAGTCACTGTATACTCAATAGCTAACATTTAAAAAGCATAGTTACATATGGAATTTTTAACAACAACAAAAAAAGAATAACAGAAAACATAAATGCCAACATGTGGGTTGGCAATTCATGATTTTATTATATTTTTAAGCATGGTCACATTTCAATTTCTCCTTGTCAAATCCTAATCTCACAAAACACTTAAAACCACAATTTAAGTTGGGGAGCAATGCCATTTAATATCATTGGGGCTTATTCCCTTATTTAAAAACAATAGAAAGACGTTTGCTGGACAGAGATCTTACACTTCAGTCTCATTTTCCTGTACTTCAGAAACAGATTCACTATGCCCAATTTCTGATTTTCTCATTTTCTTTTTCTTTACAGGTAACCCGATAGCTAAAGACAAATCAGGCCAGTCTCAAGGCTGATAACATTAAATACAACACATAGGAATTTAATTCATCCAGGCAATCCTTGAAGTGAAATTTTATACTGCTGGGGTGTATCCTTCAGAATCAATTGTTTCAATAAGAACCTGGCTTGCAATCAGCAACGGCCTTGAGATCAAAACTACTGGAAAGTTATTTTGAACTTCTGTGTCACAAATATTTCAACTGATTGAACTGTGTACACTTGTAGAATTACACTTGCTGAGGAATTTGCAGCTGTAATCATGAGCTAATATTCTAAAGGTGCAGAAAAGCAGCAAACTTTTGGGCTCTCCGTTGCAGAAAAGTGGCTTTTCATCTTGAAGTCAAACTCTGAAATGTATTGGATCCTTCACTCTGAAATGATCCTTGGTCCACTGTTTATATTGCTGGTGGGACTGCACACTGCTTTAATTAAATTTCTGTTGCAGAAATTGTCCTCAAGCATGGCGCAGTTTTAGACATTTTTATTTGTGTTCTAATCTTGCAGCTCTCAAAGGTACATATTTCAACATCTTGAAGTTGCTTTGTTATAGGAATGGAATTATATATCCATTGTTAATAATTATTGTTGACAAGTAATAGTTATCTGAATACATCAGTCATATTAGAATGTATAGTCAGGTTGACATGTTTCCCTAAGGCTAACCAGCTACTGCAGCTTAACAGTTAAAGAAAGTAGTGGTTAAAACTCAATTACCACTTCCATCATAAGGCATTTTATATCTTTAATATATGCATTTTGATTTAGTTTGAAGGAAATGGGTGTTCCCAATATGTACTTTACTTTCCTAAACTTTAATTCATTTAAATTGATGGTAAGAAGTCAATTAGACTATTTCATCCCTTTTTTACAAAGATAGGCAGGGATGTAAATGAGTTTTGCAGTTATGATATTGGATGGTAATCATTCAGAATTTTTGTCTTTTTATTAAAAAATAAAATCTCTTGCTTGAACCTAAATACTGATGGATGTTTATGTAGATGTCTGCTCAGTCTGTTTGCCGTAAAGGAAAAAAGTCCTAGTGCTTTCCCAGTTTCACACTTCATGGGTATTTTGCTTGCATACAGTCATCCAGTTCAGATCTGTTTTGTTAGAAATTATTGAACTTTGCAATGTGTTGTTACATGAAAAAAATCCTCAATATTTGAAGGCCTTAAGCATCTTTGAGCTTTTTTCTAAGTTATTACAGAATGTATAATTTTATACTCCATTTAATGTATATTGGACTATCTGTAATGTTGATACAAAAGAAATTTGGCAATTCCTTTTAGTGACACTGCATAAACACACTGACTAGAGGGAGTTCTGACTGTATGCTTTGGTGAATTGAAATGAAAGCCACACGCACTTAATGGTAGTCAAAAATACATAGAAGTAAGCTTGTTTAAGTCTGTGGTTATCAAACACAGCAAAAAAACCCATCCCAAAATAGAAAAAAAAAACCAAAAAAAAAAAAAAAAGAAAAAAAAGGAATGGAAAGAAATGTTTTAATCATTATTAGCCATTGACATGGCTAGTTTAGTTATATATTAAGTTCTGCGATGGATGAACACCCTGGTGAGCTCTGCCTGTCACTGTAGCCCCTGCTGTTCCAAAACCATTTCATTACCTCTGCTGTATTATTGCACAGGAGAGCTTAAATAAAATAAATGACTGTTGGGAATAAAACTGAGAAGTATATTCTATCATTTTGCTGGGAAATAATAAGAAATATGTTGACAGAAAAAGATCTTATTTTCTGATTAAAATTTAATTAGAATAAACCGTTTGTAGCAGAAACTAAGTCTCTTGGTATTTTAGGATGGATTAGTGCTAAGAGGTTCAGGGTGGAAGGGACATTCTTAAAGAGGTTGTCTGGGACAGTGCAAAGCGTAAATGTGCTGTTTTGTAAAACCTAAATATGACCTCTATTTGGTTGAAAATCTACATCATGCTTCTCAATACTTGTTTTCTTTGTTTCCTTGTTCTTAAACAGCGCTGAAAATACTGTATTATATACAAGTGTAACACATGCATACCAATAAATGAAAATAAATGGATTTTCAAATATACTGAATAGATTCTCTGCAGTAGATTAATGTTGTGACTATTCATAGCGAGTGAATAAAGTTGTAATATAAAATAGAGTTCCCTGTATGGATGTGTGCATTGGAGATCTGTTTACTCATGGAACAAAATAATTTTTTGGTGAATAAGAATCTCAAAGGTTTTATTAACTTTATGTTTCCTACCAGTTTGAAATGTCCTTTTTTGAAAGGAACTGATACCTATGGGAAATTCTGGTGGGTGTACTATTGTTTTCAGTTCAGACTGAATAAATTTTTTTTCTTCACAAAACATGAATCCTGAAAAATTATCATTTAGATGTTTTACGTAGCAACAAGACATGGTAGACAATCCTGAAAAAGTAATGTTTCAGGTTAATTTGTGGAACTGTTTAAAAGAAAAGAAAAAAGGAAGCCAGTTACTCAGATCTGCTTGTGCACCTTGAAGCAAGCTGGGAGCCACAGTTCAGGTGTCCATAGTGCCTGTTTAATGCTCCTTTAAAAATGGAGTACAGGTGACAGGCTCAGCTATGTGCATTCATGTAAGAATGTGAATTGCTTTAATTAATAATTTATTCATTTATATAATTTTTCTAGATTGTTTCATCTGATTGCAAAAATTATCAGGCATTAGGATCAGATCCATATTACTCTTTGAATTAAGTAATCATCGAGAATGCTGAACTGCAGAATATGAAGTTCTGCAGTTCCAAGTGGCAGTGCATTGAGAGAGGAAGAAAAATCACTGCTTTGTGGTAACTCTCACAGTTAGATGTATTGGATCAGTTCAGCAAAGCACAAAAGAAAGTCCTGATATGAATCTCAATGAAAAAAAATTCATATTGGATCAAATCTAAAATAAAGCTTAAAAAAACATTCAAGTCTAGATCTTGGTTGTAAGTGATTTATTGGTCAAAAAGAATGTTAACCTTTTGAAACAGCTCTGCTGCAGATAACACTGTTACTACCTATAAATACACCTATTGTGCTATATATTTTCAATTCCTGTATTTATCCTGTATCTTTTAGATCTTGACTCCTTCAGCTCTGCCTAAAATGTTACTGGTGCAGCATTTCAGTGCTTCACCAAACGAATGCAGTTCTGTTTTGTTAAGAGTCTATATGCTTTAGGAGTAGATCAGATGAATTTATTTTGAAAGTAAAGAATCTGATAAAAAGTATTTAAATTTGCTAGTTTTCATAGAAATATATGCAGGGATTCTTTTTCTCATTATAATTGTACAGCTGGCTTTTATAATTTCTAGGTAATTCATGAAAGTCTGTAACAACAAAACAGAAATATGTGATTGGCATCCTTTTCTGTTGATTTACTCCCTCCTCCTTCATGCCTCAAATTTTACACATCTGTTGTTAACCAATCTATTGGCAAAGAAAAGTAGCACAGTTTTGATTTGCAAGAGAACTGTTGCCTGAAGTTCTAGGTTTTTTTGCCAAAAGTTATATAACTCTGCATCAAACCTGTCACACCTGAACAATATGATGCCATTAAATGATTTCTCATGAATTCACTGGTCTTAAATTGAAAAATAAGAATTTCCTAATCAGTTTGTCTTTATAACAAAGTTTGTATCCTGAAAAACGTTTCTGTTTATTCTTTCACAGAATGAGTAAATATTTCCAGATTACGTCTTTGGTCTTGTTTCTGTAAGAGCTTATTTAACTTTTGGATGCTACTTCACAGACAGTCAATGCAAATATTTTAGCAAAAATATGGCTGGGCTTTTGTACATTCTGTATTCATCTGTACTACAGAAGAGGTAGTACATGAAAAGGCTGAATTTCCCACAACTTTGCTTAACATTTGAGATTACAAGTGTTGTCAATGTCTTGTTATCCAAAACTAATTTAAGACCATCTGGCAGGAGGGCCACCGATGGTGACTCTGGAAACTCTTGTGTAAGGGAGTGAAGGTTCTTTATCAGACTGCTGTGAATAGGATGCTGGGAGAGTCAAACAATTGAAGTATGGTTTCATCACCAGAGATATAGGATCTGGAGAAGTGGATCCAGCATGTGAGCACAGGGATACAGTCAGCATCCTGAACCTGTGGTTGTGGGGGTGACAGTACTCTGGGTTGTAGGAAAGATCTGACTCCTGTCTCTGGGATTTTCTCCACAGTCAGATGACAGAAATGGCTGGGTGATTTCAGTGTGGTTTGTATGAGGCCATCAGATGCAGATGAATGTTCAGCTTTTTGTTTAGAAAATTCTGATTGGGCAAATTCATTAAAGTTCCCATATTCATTAAAGTTCACATGTCCCTCTCCATTCAGATCAATGGTTAAAGAAACTACTCTCTATTTTCACTCTTTCCTTGCAAGTATACAGGTAGCAATTGGAGGTGAAATCCAGTAATTCCTCAATAATAGATTCTCTTGATTGAATGTCCCTAATCACATCGATATTAGCTATGACTGAAAAACTTGAAATATATCTGGATTTCAGTTCTGAAAACCAGTTTATTGCCCAACTAAATTAAATAAATAGTTTGTGTAATAGAAATATCACTGCATATATGTAACCCTAACAGTAGAACTTCTATATCAGCTCTTCAAATTATATTTATGTTCATAACTGTGAAATGTAAAGTTTGGTTTAGATCCTTTATAACATCAGGGAAATTCTTTTTTTCTGCTGAAACACTGAGGTGACCTAAGGACACCGCAGTTTGAGATTTATGCCTTTCACTGCTTCAACTGCACTGCTGGGAAAACAACATGTAAAAGTACTTATGTTACTCACAGTGCCGAGACATTTTTCTTGAGTGTGAGGAATATGTAGAGTTGCAAGTTTACTCCATATAAGCATAGTGGTTGAATCTCTTGAAGCCTTTTCTTCTTACTGCCATAACAAACATCAGAGAAACTGTACTTGAAAACTGTACTGCAGCCTTATGTCTTAATATTTGAATCAGAACTTGCAAAATGCACACTACTTTAGTCACTATGTGTCCATATAAAGTAGTTTTTTTTTAGTCTCTTTCCTCCTTATGATTAATTACTGATGCCTAGTCATATTTGGGCACAGAGAATATAATCCCTACTATTACTGATTTAGAGTTTGTGCATCTTTGTGTTACTTTTGTTTTTCATTGGTCATTTTCTCATGTCCTGCAATCCAGTCAGTTCTTTCAAAACTCTGGTAATGATGAGAAAAGTTTTTTAGTGAATAGTGGCCTGGAAATGAACACAGAAGAGAAGAGAGAGATGATGTGTTTCTATAATTTTACCTTAGCTTCCAGTTCGAACTTTTCTTTCTAAAGAGAAGCATTTTTTTCTAACTATAAATGGACTGTGTTTCAATATGCTCCCTGATCATAAAGCTGATGAAATGGTCCTCTCTGTATGTCAGATTACCTCATCAGAATTTACAAATGGAAGATGATGATTTTGCTAATGTCCATGGGCAGGTAGACATAATTTGGTCCCAGATGCTCTGCGGAATGTTCATGGCAAAAGTGACTCAAAACCAATTCCTCCATATGCCATAATTGCTGGAATTATTTCTCAGGCATATTCCCTTGTCATCCCTCATATGTAGAACTCATTAGATTCCTAGTGTGAGAACATATGGAGAAGAGAGTTGATGGAAAACATTATAAAACAGATTGTGTATTTAAATTTATATTATAAAAGACCTCTGTGCACAGGCAAACTTAGCAGAGAAAGTTCAAACTCTTTCTTTCCACTTCATAAGGAAATTGACATTTATGGAGCTGTTAGTGCATTCAAATCCACTTCTAGATGGTGGGTTAAAACCTGGCTTTACAGGTAACAGTGGTAATTTTGTTGCTTATTTGAGGTCAACTCTGTATTTCCTACATTTCTCCAAATATTTACTTAAACTACAATTAAGATATTTTCACTAATAGGAATGACCAGAAGTTCCACCCATACAAATCTGTTGGCAGGATCAGGCCTTTGGCTATGGGTTTGTGATTTCAGTGTCAACATAATATTTTTGATGAATGACATGTTTCTGTTTCACAAAAAAAAAAAAATTAATATTTCTTTCATCCATCTCAGCTGACTAATCAATGGGGATTGTATCCAGTGCAGAGATGCTTTAATGACTACTATTAGATAATTATTTATCCTCTACAGCAGTTAAGTACAGCAAAAAAGAAATTAATCATACATTTATTCAAAGTATTATACACAGATGTTTGTGATGCCTTTTTTTGTTACACTTAGGACTCTTTCTTGTTTTAAAATAATTTATTTTCTGTTATTTTTTACTCAAGACTGACCATGAAACTGCTTTCAATAGGGAGCACTTGGAGTACCATAAAATGTCCCTCCCTGTAGTAGAGGTGGGCACTAGCAGGAGCTACCTGTCAGACAGGTGGGGGTGGACAGACTGATGTCTGCGACCTTGCTGCAGAGACCGGTAATAAAATATGGCCTATCACCAAGACAAAGTGTAGAAAGTGCTTCTAGAGAAACACATCTGCCCAGCTCCTAAAGGAACAATTCTGGCAGGGCATCTCTCATTACATGGAGCTGAATCAAATGTTATACCCAAATCAATAGAGAAGGACACAGGGAAACTGTAGGGCATCTCTGGCTCTATAGTGTGGCTCTAAAGACCTTAAACATGTTTCATATGTCCACAGGATGTCCATTTAGGTCACTGCCTCTTTAAAAGAAGACAGAAGATAGCTCTTTAAATAGTATCTGCAGTAGAGTTGTGTGTGTATTTGCTGGCCAATATGCCTTCCTAAAGCCAAGATTTGTCATGCTATGAGAGACAGAACTTCAGATCCACACCTCCTCCTTTGCTGCTGGAAATGGACTGTGTTATTATACTGTTCTTCTAAACCAGAGTCACACAGTACACTGTTGGCAAGTGCCCTGAACCCTTCAGAGCAAAATAGTTACTCTGACAAGCCTCAGCAGGAAGCAAAATGTGCATTACCACAAATGCTTTGTCTTAATACTGACAACCCCGATTGCTCTCTATGTGTGGATTTTTTTTTCCTGACAGCTACAGGAAAAATGTTTATTATTAGGTGAAAATATAATTTTTTTTATTTTGCACCAGTCTGAACATCACACTTAAAAGATATATTTTGCAGTTTCTTATATATTTATCCTATTATGATTTATTAATTTGTGCTATGTATGTATTAGTCTCTCTGTCAGCTGCTGGTGGCACCTTTTAAAATATTGTCACCTATTACTGATTTTTTAATTACTGCAGAAAAATGGTCATTGGGTGGTAAAGTCTTTCATCAGCATTTTGTGATTTTTCCATTCTCTCAATATGTGCATGAGAAACTAGATGATGAAGTAGTGAAAGAGCCTTGAAGACGTACTGATTTAATTAATTTCAGGCAAATAGACCTTGATTAGTGAAGAAAGTTATGGCTCCTCTGTGTAAGATTATGTTCCATCATTCAGAATATCCAGCCCTCTGCTTTGATTCAAATTTGATTATAAGAAATTGGGGCAGTAGTAATATCGATATAAAAGATTAATAGCAACTTGAAAGATGAATCCTTAAGTATTGATGTATGTGACCAAGTATCCAGCACATTTTAAATCCTGGTCTTTACCTAATGCTCCTAATGGCTAAGGAAAATAGCAAGTATGTTCCACATTTTTATGTCCTTGGAAGGAAATACAGACATAGCAGAAGACTGGCAGCAGAAGTGCTCACTGTACATCAGAAATGATGTGTTTATTGCTCAAGTCCATATAGCTTGGATCTTACCTCACCTTTTGTTAAAGCATGTAACATAAGGACCTTAAACCAATTGATTTCTGCAATTAGCAGTTCTGAAAGGAAGGACAAAACCAAGTTCAAGGCTGTTTATGCCTGGGTTAACTCCATTGTCTTTAGTGAAGTTATTCTCCAGTTAAATCTAATCTTAACTTTCTAGATAAAGGGTTCAGAAAATTAAGCTGCAGTTAATTTGAAGACCTACATTAAAGGGCATGTGAAACTCCAAGGGCTTGGGTAAAAATAAAATAAAGATGACAGAAAATTTAGGTTTCTTTTACTGTTTCACCAGATATCACATTGTTATATAATTGTCGGAATTATGGTTCTGGTCCCACCTCCAACAGAGAAATATGGGAAATTCAGTCCTGGTCCTATTCCTGCCATAAAATTCATACCAAAGGCAGTATATGAATGTCATTTGGCACAAAACTTTTTTTTTTAAGCCCCAGTGTGAGGTCTCTGTTCCATGCCTGTGCGCCTTGCATCCTGAAAACAGAGCTCTCTGGGAACTTTGCTGATGAATAAATCTTCTTATGGACTTCTGCTGAGGTTTGCATTTCATACTGGCTATCTATGTGAGCTGTTCCAAAAATTGTGTCATTGATTCATACTCCTGCATCTCCTCACTTTTTTGTTGATCAATATAGTAATAAATGCTTTATAAATAGTCTTTGAATTTGATGTATCTGATAATTTGCAGCAATTATGAAATGGTATTTCTTACTTTATTTCAAACTTGTAAATGATTCAAATATCACGAACAGTAATAAACTCAGTCAACTCATTCACAATAAAGAAATGTGATGCCTTAAGCTACTTTTAACCAGTGAGAATATTGTCAAGGTGACCTTTCATGCTGTTTCAATTGCATAGCCTCGCCATTATTTAACTATTAGAATGATGGAAAGCTTGCACTTTGTTATTTGAGTGGCAACATTTCTAGACATGAGGAGCTGAAGGAATGGAACCATTGAGAAGCAGTAATTAATGTGCCACATTAAGGAGTTAAGGATAAGCAGCCAAAGAAAGACTAAACCTGGTGGAGCAAAGCAGCTGCAGTCTAGTCTTGAAAACTAAAAATTCAATTGCAATTCTTTCTAGAATCCTAATATCTGATGCTGATATCTCAACCATTCATTGTTGAAATGTATTTGAAAACTGCAGCCTCTGGATTGCTATTAAAACTCATAAATTTAAATATTAATGAGATAAATACTGTTCCACATTATTGCCTCCTATTTTAAAAAGAAAAAAAAATTAATTTTTGTTTAAAATTTTTTACATATATATTTATACAAATAGAAGTAACTAGAAAAAATAGTAATAATAATAAAAATCTGTTCATTACAATGTTACAATGTAATTGTTTAATGACTTTATGATTAGATGTATTCTGTCTACATGATGCTTGACTTGTATTGACGGAAAGCAAAATCATCAGAAAGATGTGGCTGTTGAGAAACCTTTCCTCTTCACAAAGCTAATGGAGGAGGATGAGCATCACAGACTGTGGGAGCTGCGTAAAAAGCAGAACAGAAGATGGTTTCTTTTTCTGTCAGCGGTTAGGTGATTTATATACATGACTCTCATTAACATTAATGGAAGTTATCTGCCTCATTTTTTATGAGCCTGATGTGAAGTTAATGGCAGTCTTCCCATTGTCTCTAGTGGGCTGTGGATCAACCAGTAAGTGCACAAATGGGTTTGGTTGAAATATCGGTGCTTGTAGAATGGTGCTTGCTTAGAATTTCAACATGCTTCATTCACAGTTACAACAAGAAATGCTGTGCGAATGCCTAAGTGTCTGATCTGAGGAGTGTAATGGTGCAGAGTGTGCTGATCTGTGGCACCATGGGGCATCCACATGGCAGACTGAGGAGATGCCTGAGCCAGCTCGCAAAGAGCTTGTGTGAGCAGGAGCAATAATCTGCCCAGCAGCATGAGCTGCCTCACTTTTCAGAGATTTGAACTGGAGCAGGTGTAATGGGGTTTGTGGTCCAGACTACAGGATGGGGGAGTTGCAGTGCCATGCTATGCTGTGCTTCTATCAACAATACAGTAATGTGCAAGCCCACTTTTTTTTGAAATCCAGCCTGAGATCTGCCTCTATGCTGTTCTCTTATGCTTTTTATTGTTTTTGTTGTGTTTTATTTTGGGTTTTAATTTTTTTTTTAACAGAGGAATAATATTTTCATTTCAGTAAATCCCTCACTGACTCACAAGTGCTTTGCACTTTTAACAAATCTAGACTCTGCTGCTTTTTCTTCTGTGAGGAAGGGAAGGAGGCCTGATGTTACCAGCAGAATTTGAAGGACATCTGTTCACATCTGTCCTGGGATGGAGTTGATTTTCTTAGTAGTTGGTACAGTGCTGTGTTTTGTATTTAGTATGAGAATTATGTGGAAAATGCACTGTATATAAGTGGTTTGTATGTCAAGGACTTTTCAATGCGCCGTGCTCTGCCAGCGCAGACCTGGGAGGGAGCATGGCCAGGACAGCTGACCTTAAGTGGCCAAAGGGTTTATTCCATACCACAGAACATCAAGCCCAGTATATAAACTGGGGGAAGTTGGTTGGGAGGGGTGATCACCAGGATGAGCATTGGCAAATGGGTGGTGAGCAACTGTATTTTGGGCCACTGATTTCTCTTGGGTTTTATTTTCCTCTCTCTTTTTATAAAATTACTATTATTGAAATTATTATCATTATCATCACTACCATAATCTATATTTATTGCAAGTATTAAACTGTTCTTATTTTAACCTACCTTTTTTTTTGACTCTCATCCCAATTCACGGGGGAGGTAAGTGAGCAGCTGAGTGGTGCTTAGCTGCTGGCTGGGGCTGAATCACAGCAGCATGCATCTTCCTTACTATGAGCCAATCACTACAGGGACAGGTGACCTGTAGTGTCAGGTGTCAATGAAGAACATTTCTCACCACACACAGACAAGCCAGTACATAATAGCTTTTCCATGGATTGGGCACTTCTCTTACAGTTAAGCAAGTTCATGCTAAAGTATTCCCAGCTGTATCAGGTTTCTCTTAATACAGTCACATTTGTGTCTATAGAAAAGAACTGGCCTCTGGAAGAACTTGCATGTTGAAGCTGAGCCTCTAGTAAGAACAGGAGAAGCTGGATCCTGAGAGCTTTAAAACACAAAAGGTTTCTGCTCCTACTCTGCCAGACATGGCCCCTGATGGTCTCAACCTCAGGCGCAGGCTGTAGCATGGGTGGGCATGTACTTTGAAGATGTAGATGTACACACAAGGCAAACCAGACTGACACAGCTGAGAGACTGGCACTGTTATCTGAACCCTTAAGCATGTACAGCTTGCATGGGGCTGCGAGCAGCACGGACCACACAATCACCTCCTCTCCTCCAGCTGCTCAGGATTAAAACCTGTGCACCAATGCTGTTTGCTGCAGCTGAAATGTGCAACAAAATGCAGTTAATTTCTGCTTCACACTGAGATTCTGCTATGGTCTTTTTCTCTGCATGACAACATGAAATGCAGACGCACTGGATTTTCCACAGCTCTGGGCTCCTCACAGTTTCAAAATAAGAGCTGAGAGAAGCAGGGAACATGATACTGGCAATCCATCAGGTAGGGAACAAGCAAGTACCCAAATGGGGGATTTACTAGCTACATTCACAGATTTTAGGGGATGCACAGCTGGAGTAATTGTGGGAAGAACAGAACGAATACTCCTTACTTATTCAGCTGTGCTGCAGCTCTACCATGCATAACAGAAATGGTAGGTGTAGGGAAGAAAATGGAGATTAGCGCCATTCAATTTGCCTGTAGAATGCTTTACAATGTTATTTACAGGCTGTGGTTTGGTGCTTTAGTTTTAATTAACGTTCTATTTTATTTTATTTTTTCTTATTTATTTTTAGATTAAGAATTGTTTGATAATTTTAAAAAAGGATTTTCGTACCTTGTTGGCAATCACAAGTTAGATTGCACTGCTCTGGAATTTTTTTTATTGCATATAAATCTAAGTCTAATAAAGTTCTGCATTTTTAGTAAGGGCTTGTTTTCTGCTTAATTGTAAGGAAATGAGAAACCACAGTAATGCCAAAGGGTTTTATTAAACTATCAAAAATCAGCAAGCAATATACACAAGCCAATTAAATAGCACTCTATGTCCCTAAAGTAGAAGGCATAGATGCTTGCACTTAAATTAATACTTTGACAAAGAAATCTAGCCTTATAGAGTCCAATCCATAAAATTTATCAGATGCAATATACTAAGTGCAGATTAGCAGTCCTTTTACCACAGCAATAAAAAAAAATTAAACCCACAATTCTTTAAAAACCTGATATCAATACTACAGGTTTTAAGTTATTTCCATTAAAATATATGCATTTGCAATCGATGATTGCACCATGTGTGCCATAGATATCAGTGCTGGGAGGAGTGCCAGAGTTTTCTTGCCTGCACTCATGCTGGCTCTGTACTGCTTCTAGGATTCACTACAGAGGCTGTGAATGTGCTGTGGGGTTCACTGAATTATGTGAAGCCCCCTCCACAAGAAAAATTGCTATCCCTGGTGATGCAGGTTCTTTTTGGGGCCTAAGAACAGGTGCAGATCCTCTGAAAAGTGTTTGGATATGATTAACACTGGAGCTTCCAGAAAGCTCTTCCTGCTTTGGATCCTGCTTTTGACAACAGAAACTGATGGGTGTGGTTAGCCAACACAAAATCCCTACCACACTTACAGGAGTCCTTCCCCACTGTGCATCATGGAGCTATTCTTCATACAGTTCTATGAATTGTTGGCAAATCTGAGATGTCTCTGAAGGCATTCCTGCACACAACTCTGGTGAGAATCAGGAGGGATATTTGGATGCAGGTACTCAGTGCTATGGTTTTTAAGACAAATTTATGAGGAGGCAATAGAAATATTTTGCTCTCTGTCTGTGTGCTGGATGTAGTTCCAGTAAGCCTTTCCTGGGCCAGAGAAAACCCTACCAATAGAGCTAGTAACTAATACAAATTAGATTAATTCCTTTTAGTTTGGTGCTGAATCAGGAAGTCGTTTCCATTTCATGGGGATTTTTCCCCCCAGTGGATCTTACAAACCTCTTCAGTCTTTCACTCATTTCTATTGGATGAATGCTTGTATTTCAAAGTCATCATCATTGAACATGTTGTGTAGGCAGCTTTTTCAAAAAGGATAAGGGTAGAGTGATCACAAGGTATTCAATCCTCACTTTCAAGATGACCCTTTATTTAGCATAATCTGTGGATACTATTTTTCAAGCACTTAATTTCACATAGCTCCTTAGTGAATTGGGAAATATTTTTAGATTCCAGAACTGTTAATAATCAGCTGTATAAATAAAAGTATGAAGTCAGAATTGCTTAAAATGTTCAGTAAAAAAAAGACATTTTTTATGGTTACATCACCACATGTTGATGGTTAATCTCATCCTTCATGGGACCATAAGAAATGAGGCTCAAAGTGGGTTCATTTGCCCCTGCAATAATCTCCTCAGTCTACAAGAGGGAATTAACCAATGTAATATCTGTTAGAAATTGAAAATCCTAGTAAAAGGTATGAACAATTAACACATCTGAGCAAAAAAAAAAAAAAAGAAAAAAGAAAAAAGGTGCCATTATTTGATCCACTTCTATTAAATACAAATTTTACATTAGCTGAAGATTAGCTTCCAGAAATGTGAGAAGTTGTTTAATTTCACAATATTTGAGACATATGCAGCACATTGTGATTGGACATTAGCATACAAAATCCAGAAAACAGTGCAGAAAATAGACTCATGAACAACACCCACCTGTATTGAGTCCAATGTGTGTGTGTTCTAATATTTTTAGATCTCTATTCTGTATTTGTTTTTGAAAACCAAACTGTAGTAATATGTGTATAAATATATAATGTGCTCAGAGAAGAGAAATAAGAAATATTGGTATAAAAACATGAGTGTTTATACCATAATAACATTCTGTACCATAACAATAAATATCTTTACCACTCTAATAATCTTGCTGAGATGTCAACTAAGATTGCATGGAAGAGTTTATACAAATTTTCATATGACTTTTCAAGTAAGATAGTACTTTTAGCTTTTCTTAGTTCATGCATGTCTGCCATACAGTAAAAAATGTTTCATAGTTCTTAATTGCCATGGGCATAACTTAAATGTAAAGAACAACCTTGCTCTCAGGACAAATCTCCCACACTCATAAAACCCTGCTTAACACTTTTTCCCTTTGAACACGTTTACTCTTCAATAGTTTCCTGCCCTCACAGAGCAAGCATGACATTTGAACATCCCACCAGCTGCTGCATGCTCAGCATAGTGAGAATTTCCCCCAGTGTTATGAACGACCACTTCTAAAGGGCACCAGTTATTCGCCTGAATGGAAATCAAAATGTTGTTCATAGTTAAGCCTTTCTTGTTTTTCATGTCAAACACCACCAACACTCGATTTATGAAAGGGACAATTTTTTTTTCAGTAATTGTTTTGATTTCTCCCGATTCTTGCATTATTTTGCATTTTTTGCATTCTCTTCTGTATTTACTGAAAACGTTAGGGTAGGGGTGAAGGAACTTGGAATGAAAATATGAACCGCTCCTAGGCAGTTAACCAAATTAAACAGGGACAGGAAGAAGAGAGTTTAAACTACATTTGAGCTTTATTCAGGTGAAATGAGATGTTTACAACCTTTAATTTTTGTGTTCTATTGCTGGGTTGGTTCTGCGCCTCCAAGCACATCTCCAGTTGGTATTTATCAGCTGACTTTATGCACTGTTTCAGAACAGTTCATAATTGTGAACTTTCCTTTCTATCCATTAAATGAAACAGGGCACCATGAGGGGTGATAGTTCCACCTTCACATCTTTCTGCCAATGTAAACTCCTTGGCAGAGGCCTAATTCTCATCAGTTATCAATTATATCCTTCATGCAGCTAGCAAAGGGGAAAGTGGGTTTCGCTGACAGAAAATTCCATCTCGGAAAGTCACAATGAATTTAAAAAAGAATAATGTGAACATCATCCTGCAGCAACTCTGTTATGGCAACCTATAAAAACCAAGCATATCAAGAGCCTGCTTAGAGACAATTGTCAAGAAAGGAGCTACTGGTACAATTCCAAGATCTGTTGTCGCATCCCTGCAGGCTAAAGAGGCTGACAGCTCCTCTGAGTGGATGACTCCTCCCTGAAACTCACCCTCTTCTTGTGTCATAGTTTGATAATATTTATACTGACAGATGTCACAAAATGACATTCTAAGATGATTTGGGTTCAAGCTCAATGGAATGTTTGGTTTGAACTCAAAAGTTTTTGAGGTAAAACCACGCCAAACTTCTATGCCATGCATTTATCTGCAGTGGAAACTGATAGCCTGCAGAAAGAGACATCTGCAGATATGACATGTTTACAAACTCATTAGAACATGCCCACTGCCTTGACTGCTTTCAGACATGCAAATGAACTTTTTGATGTACAAAGTTTCTTAGGATCACAGAATCACAGAAAAATTCAGGCTGAAAGAAACTTCAAGAGGTCTCTAGTGGAACCTCTGATACAAAGCAAGGCTATGTCTCAGATCAGACCAGGTTATTCAGGACTTCAACCAGATTAATTTAAAAAATCTCCAAGGATGGAGACTGCACAATTGTTTAAATAAATCTTTCAATGGTGTTTTTATAAGGAAACTAATTAGAAAAAAAAGGGGTATCAGTGCAGGGAAGATTAGTATTGGGAAAGTGTCTGACAAAATGGACTTGACATATTTTCCCTATTCTGTTGCTCAAAATGTCCATTTCTATTACTCTTTTCTTTTGTATGTCTTCCTCTTGTGCATTCTTTCTCTTCTATTACATACAGAATTCTGTGAAGGGCCATGGCATGAGGCATGCATATATTGGCAAACATCTGGCAGGCTTTCTTTGTCATGAACTGTAGGACATCTCCCCTGTTGCACAGATATCACAGCCTTTTGGTTTCTTTGCAAGGTTGAAAAATTTTATTTTACTTAAAGGTGTTTTGCCAATACAAATCAAATATGTGATAAATAAGTGACGCTTACAAGCACTAGTTTGAGCTTCTGCCCACTGTGTGTTTTGTCAATGTTTTATTAGATGTTTTTTTAAATATGAGGATGAAAATTTTTACTATGAGGGTGGTGAGACTCAGGAACAGATTTCCCAGAGAGTCTGTGGATGTTCCATCCCTGGAAGTGTTCAAGGCCTTGTTAGAATGGGCTTAGAACAATCTGGTCTACTGCTGGAACAAATCTCTGCTTATGGCAGTTGAGTTGAAATTAGGTGACTTTTTAGGTCCTTTTCAACCCTAAACTTTCTTTTCTATGATTCTATAACTGTTCTCAGTGCGACACACTTTTCATAATCCAACCAAGTCCCTACATATTCATTTGTTGTCTTATAGTGTTATTGAAGAACCTTCTCCCACAATTTCAGGATTTGCCTCAGTTTTCTGTAGATTTTCCTTCTTACAATCCTGAATGGGCTTCTCTCCTGCATAATTAACTACCTCCTTCCTATCTCTGAATGTAGTATACAGTCACTGATTGCCTTGTTCTTGCTAAGCTGTGCAGTTAAAGATGGTCTACACGGCTGAAAGGAACACAGAGGGTCAAAGCACAGTAGGATTGGCTGCAGGGGACCATGGGAGCCATGAATATCTCTCCCTGTCTCTCTCTCTCCCCCCTTCTGTCTGACATAGAGAGGTGTATGAACACTTTGACTATTGGTACTCTGTTCTGTTCAGTCAGAGGTGGGAGCAGGACGAGGCTGTTGTGCTGCATGTGTTTGTGCGAGTGCTGCGTATGTTGCATACATCTCATAATACGTACACTGCACACCTGTGCTCTGCTAATGCCTGCTAAGGACCCATGCTCAGTCTTGTTACTGACTGAACCTGGGTTTGCTCATGCAGCATCCTCACAGCCTTGATCTGCTGAATCTGGACTGATTTCTCCTGACACACTGCCTTTTACTCTGGGCTTAACTTGGGAGCTGATAATTGTGCACTTCTCCGAGATCTTTCTCTGAGATCTGCTATTTCTTATATTACAGATATTCTTATAGAAATATTTCCTATAGAAATATCAGGGCTTTTTCTATAAATAGAACAAGGCCTGATATAAGGAAAGAAATTGTCTGATTTAGGAGCATTTGTAATCTCTGCCTTCTCTGCCACCACTCCCGCCCCCTCCATTAGAAACAATTACCTTACTGCTTTTTTCTCTCTATTTATCTATCCATCTATCTGTGAATCCTTAGCAAGTAATTAGACCTTGTGCTGTCATGTCAGATTGCAGCCCAAAGTAAAAAAAAAAATAGTAGAAAAGAGAAATTCACTGCTAAAACTCGTAAGAAACATTCTAGTTCTTATTAATGAGTTTTAGTGGGTCATTGCTCTGTCCTAGCCAGATGTTAGGAGAGAATACATAAAAAATAATAATTTAAAAAGTAGAAATAATACTTGTCTGAAATGGAAATATGCTATGAAATGTGGAAATGCTGTCTCCAGCAATGGAAAACTGAAATGGAGGAGGAAGTACAAGCGTACCCTAAAGTCTGTGAAAATACACCCTTTTATGTGACTGAACAGTCAGCTTTGCAGGTTGTCTGTATCTGGTGGGGTTTGGGCTGAAAAATTTCCAATGTTTATTTGATTCTTACCTGAAAAAGAAATTGAAATTCTTTTGGCATTCTCTGCACTCAAATAAAGGCTCAATTCTTCATTTAGTGCGTGGCATAAAGGGTGATGTGATGGATACCGTTCCTTCAGCTTTGTCTTCCAATGTAAACATGACTGTATGATTTTCCAGCCAAAATTCTCTACTTACTGAGCCAGCTGATAAAATCTAACTGTTATTGCCATCTACCTGAAGTCTTGTAAGAAACTTCACTCTACTCAAGCACCACAAATGTGCTAAGTTCCTTCTGTGAGAATGCATCCCTTGTTTATGGTACTCTGGGAGCGAGGTAGCACTGAAAAAGCAGAAATCAGCTGAGAAGTATGATTTAAACTGATATGCTTTTAGAGCTGACTTAGAATAGCTTCCTGATAACAGACTGTATTTTTATCTGTATCTTGCATATTTTAAGGATTATGCATATTATCAAGTATCTGGTCCTAAAAGTGGCAGATTGATTTATGCTTATAAATGTATCAGTGAACGTCATGCACTGAACTAAATCTAGTCAGTAATGTCTAGTTGTGCTTTTTCAAAGGCAGATTAATTTACATACTACAGTCACAGAATTATTAGCAATCGCTGTAAGAAATCAGGATTTAGGTGGAGAAGTAGGCTGTTTCAGTTTTAATTTCCCCAGCTATTGTTTTGCTGGTAATATGAAAAAATTTAGACTAGATTTTTTTTTAACCAACTGTCAAGGAAGAGACCTACTCAGGACGAGTCAGCTGAGGCATGAAGTTTGTGACAGACCATGGAGCAGCAATGACAGATTGGATCTTGAGTTTCCTTGTGATTTTTTCAACCTAAAAATACCCTGTTCTATTATTTACTTATATCTTCCTGAAGATTTGCTGCTGAAAACTGGATTCCAGTGCCTGCCACTCTAGTGCCTTGGACAGCAGGATGGTTGCCTTCTATTTCTTATATGCTAAACTCAATAATATAACCCTTTTTTGCAAGGACAGCACACTGTTGACTTGTTTCCAGTTTTCCAGGCTTTATATACCTCAGACCCTTTTTTGCAGTGTGGCTATCTAGAGACTTGTTTGCCTTGTTATTTGTATGCCCATGAGTTTCCTGCGGTACTTCATAGGTGCTGTTATTGAATTTTGTTGTACTGATCTGAGCCCACTTCACTAATTTATCAAAATTATTTTGAATTCTAAACCTATACTCCAAAGTGCTGGTAGCTCCCCTCAGCTCTATTATCTGAGGATAAAAACAAATGTGAGGAGCTTTTCTACTGTTGATAGTGTTCATGAAAATACTGACTAGAATTATGCTTAGTGCAGCGTTACCTTTTTCCCACCAAATATGATCTTACAGTGTGATGCAACCTAGTGATAATTATGTTAAAATTGGCTCTTTTACCTGCAAGGCAGTTGTGCTCAGCCAGAACCAAAATACCAGACACAGCTTTTTCTCCTGAGAGTGACTGTGCCAAAGACATTTCCCAGTTTCATCACAGTTTGGCCTGTGCTTCTACTCTGTTTTCTGAGGGAGAGACAGCCAGTAAAGACAAACAGTTGGTCATTGAAAAGGTTTTGTTTCAAGAAATGGATAGTGGATGCTTAAAGCTACTTCATTGCTTTTAGGAGCTTATAAATTGATTATTTAATCATTTACTTCAGCATCATTCTGCAAAGATAAAGTTATGTTTACCCATCGCTAATTCCCCAGGTGTTTATTTTTCCTTTTCCTAAAGTTAAGATCAATATTTATCCTTCTCCATCCCTTTCAGATTTCATCTATTCTCCATGAAGTCTAGAAGATAATCACTAACAATTCAAAGATGGATTTGTTCTACAATAAATTTTCTCAAGCCTTGTGACTTGAATATATATAACTTTCCTGAATACCTAAATATTCTTTGATTTATTTTTATTCTATTCTGGCCCATGTTCACATCCCTTTGTTGTTAACAACAATCTTATGAATCATCTGATAACTATTAACCTTTTCGTGAAAAAGGAAGTGAAAAACCCTGGGACATTTCTGCCTCTGATATGCTATCTGTTAATATCTCATTTCCTCCACAAGGCTCAAGACATTTTACTTCATTTTGCCATGCCCTCTAAAGCTTTTATATATTCTGTCTATTTTTTTGGGGAGGGTGGGCTATCATTTGCAAGCTTATTACCCTTCCTGGATTTTACACATTTACACTTACCACTCCTTGTTTTGTCTGTGTGTACTTCTGTACTGCTTTCTCAATCATTTTAAGTAATTTTTCCCAATTTATAATTTTGGACAATCCTTACTTGATTCTGAAGTACTCAGAAAGCTCCATGCAAGCCCAAATTAGTCTTACCACATTTCATATGCTGAATTGTTTAACTTTGATATTTGTTTTTGCACTGATTGCAGTACCAAAATTTTCCCCATTATTCCCTTGCCCAGGATGTTACCAAACACTGATTTTATTTGTTTGTTTTTGTTTTAGGCTCATCAACAATAATTTTCTACTCTTATTCTTGTCCACTGAGAAATCAGGAATCCTAAAGAAATGAAAGCTAAACTTCCTGTTGCAGGAACTATTGTTTTGAAAAAGCTAGGGTATCTTTTTTCCTGTGTTCCTGCTGGAGCATCATGCTGCTGAACAGGACTAATCTGCTATGGTATTTTGTGATACCAAATATAAGAGAGAAAGAGGATATTTCCCAATGTGATAGTCTGCTGAAAAATACTAATTTCGCATTATAAAGAATGGACTGGAAAGGAGCTAATAATAAAAATGGCATTTTATTTATATGTTAGGGTTTTTTTGGAATATGAATTAGAAAGAATGTTATTTCAACTCCTATTGAAATGCAACCATTCCAGCTCAGGCAGAATACAACAATACTACGTATTGTAAGACTGAAAGGAGTAGAGCCATTATCAGGAAGGATGAAATACTTTTTGTGAAAAAGCATTATTTGAAATTCACAGATTACTATCTTTGAAACTGACCAGGAGTTCAGTCGCTCCTTCTGAAAAGGGATTTTGTTTATTTATAATTCATATTAGAAAACTAGTTTTGCATTCGTATCTTCCATAATTATTATATGTTGAAAGTAGTGTCACTTCCTCTAAATATAGAGGAAGAATTCATTGCTGAGTCTATAAATAGGGCATTATTGCTGGATGGGAATGTATGAGCTCCTGGAGAACTTACAGTGCTTCACTCTGGGAATGAGAGACCCATGTACCTTATGTCAATCTGTATGCCTTAGAACCTGACCAGGCTTTGTGTCTCACTATGCTCAAAATTCAGTTATGAGCAAATGATGTCATAGATATGGAGATAAGAATTTGTTGCTAGCCCAGTTAAAGTTTTAACAGGCTAATACAAAATAACACAGAGCATCTTCATCAATAGTATTAACATATTTATACTGAACCTTCCTAATATTTCTCCCTTTGTTCAATGCTGTTGTCCTCACCCTTTCAGTATCCCTGTGAGTCCAATACTGACCCTTCAATACTTCAATAGAATGGAAAAGGGAACTATAAAAAGTCACCAGACTCCTGAGGTCTTAGTCAGACGGAGCATGATGTTTGACACAGATTTTTTCAGTCTTTCATTTGCTTAGATTTACTTTTATATATTTTCTTCACACAGACTTCTTATATGCTGGTTATTTTAATGGTTTTCAGATTATTCAGCTTTTCTGTTTGCCTTTTTTCTTTATAACTAGTGCCACATTACCCATGAGGCTGCACTTGTAAAGTGACCACCTGTTGAATTCTGGTTGATTGTCATTGGCATTTGCAGTCTGGTACCTCAGATAAACTTTTCAATTTTTGCTCTAGAGTTCTAGATTATTTAACCCACTTGTTGTTATAAAATAAAACTTATGGCAAAACAAACTTATGGCAATAGTTGCCTCACTTCTAGACAATTGATATCATGGCTAAGCCATTCCAAGACAATTCCTTGGTAAGTACTCAGGCCCTTGCTCTGTAAGAGCAATATGAAGCCTTTTGTTAATAACAGCAAAAATGTATTTGCTGGGCTACTCTCTATCTCAACAAAGGGAGGGTGGTGTGACTATACTCCTAGCTCGACCCAGATAAATGCAGCTAAATGAATTTATGTCACCATTTCTGTTTTTTATAGCTTAAGTGTGATTTACCATTTATGTTTTGTCTAGTAGCATTTCTATTCCTCAATTTGCTCAGTTTAAAATGCAAATAATGTTATTTCCTGGACTGTCATTTGTAAAGTAATTTAATAGCCCTTTAAGATTAACTACTCATTAACTGCTAATATTACCAAATTGTTAGTATCAGGAAAGTCCTAAAATACGTTTGTTACTTCTGTTTTTGACAACTTAATTATTTGGTACAGTATTTAGAGTCATTAATATAACCTTTCTCTTTCCAGTAGCTACTCATGTTTAAGATACAAAACAACTAATGGAGCTCTGGGAAAAACACCATACATTGCAACTGACTGATTTTATTTGGGAGTTCTGAAACAGGTAATAATGACAGAGCAAGTCTGTTGAATCACTTTGTCATACTGTATTAATTTGTCTTGGGTAATGGAACTGCAAATTGTGTTTTATGCTCCAATTTTTTGACAGCTATAAAATGCATTTTATCTAAATATTCAGCAAAGAAAAGATGAGAAACCTTAAATCTTCATCTTCTGTAGAATTAGTTACTACTTCTCATCTTGCCTTTGGCCATAAAAATGAGCCAAGAGTTCAATGGGCACTGTTATATTGCTGCAGCATATATTTCTGATGAAATGTGTTTTATACCTTTCAATGGTACCATGTGAACAGTTATGCAGGCATGTTACTGCCAAAAAAGGGGTTGACAAGCTGTGATGAGATCGTGGAATTCTACCTCAACATACCAGTATGAAAATCAGACTTAAAGTAAGGAAAAGGAACACAGAAATCGTGAGCAAGTGTAAAATGGGAGGGCATAGGCTGTTGGGAGAGTTTGCTGTGCCTAGGAAGGACTGTGCACAACTGTCCCTGTGGTGACTCCTTTCTTGTGAGCTCCTGCAGATAGAGGAGGGGCCCTGTGACCTGATCCATGTCTTGGGTGGAACATTTCACCAGAGAATAGCACAGAATTATAGAATAATTTGGGTTTGAAGGGACCTTAAATATCATCTGGTTCTAATCCCTCTGCCATGGGCAGGGACAACTTCCACTGGACCAGTTTGTTCAAAGCCCCATCCAGCCTGGCCTTGACCACTTCCAGGGATGGGATGTCCACAACTTCTCTGGTCAACCCATTCCAATGCCTCACCACCCTCACCTTCTTCCTAATATCTAATCTAACCTGCCCTCCTTTCATTTTAAGCTATTCCTCCGTGTCCTATCACTGTATGTCCTTGTAATAGCTAAAGGACAAGAATTTCTAAGGGAAGAGTGTTCCATGTTGCATTTATTTCTGCATTTGCTTTTCTTTCTGATCACTGACAAACCCAGAAAGGAAGGTCTTTCATGTCAATAGTCAGAAGACTGTTTCCAATGGTAAGGGTAGAGGACCTTCCCAATGCCACACACTCATTTCTGGATGAAGGTAAAGCCTTTTAATACTTTTAAGTCTTCAGGAGAGGTAACCCGTGAGAGCCATGATAAAATTTACAGATAGTATGCGTTTGGATAGGGAGCAAAAAATGACTGATTTTATTTATTAAAGCAATCACGCAAAATACTTTCATAGTCTCTGCAGAAACAAAGGGGTTTTTGTTGGGGACTGCTAAGGTTCCAAATTAGAGTCTGACTTAGTGTTACAATATATATCATTGTACATACTTATATTATTTAGTATACATATGTTTATGAACTAAACTAGTTTTTCATTGTATCTGTAGCACTATACAGCTTCTGAATGGTTGCATGGAGTAATCCTCTTCAGTGTGGCACATACACAAGTACAGTAACCTTTCTGACAGAGAACATCAACATTTTTAATAAAAGAAGCAACCTGAAAAGGGCACATGAAGACCTTAAAAATATGCTTGAAATCAGACATGAAAAAAATACCACCTCTGCAGCAATAAATGCTGGCTGAAACATGGTGTGGTCTCCTTGCACCACTTCCTAGCCCCTCCAGTTATGGAGGCACTGCTACTTATTCCTTAAAAGAGAAGGGCTTAGCTTTTGTTTCGCAGTGGGAGTTTGTTGAAAGGAAGGACTCGGCTAGTGTTCTTATACCAGTGTTTAATGAGCTGATATGTCTGTAATCAGAGGAGAGAAAGGTACCAAATGTACCTGTAATGTCACGAGTGAGTTATTTGCCATTTTTAACTACAGCATCGGTACATCAGGGTAGAATCAAGGAGATGACATGCACTTAGCAGGAGGGCATTGTGAAAAGCAATCCTGAAATATA
Organism: Calcarius lapponicus; assembly: GCA_039654755.1. NCBI lineage: Eukaryota > Metazoa > Chordata > Aves > Passeriformes > Fringillidae > Calcarius > Calcarius lapponicus. Next base: position 32,642,125 of record CM077463.1, on the reverse strand, counting down.
ATTGGCAATAAAAAAAAAATCTATTAATGCGCTATATATGTTAACAGGATCTTAACACTGAGCTGGTGAATGATGTAAGTAGAAGGTAATAATTAAGAAGTCAGAGGTTAGAATGTTATCAGCAGCTATATGCATGGGTATGGAAACCCCCAAAAAAGTCTGACTGCTTGCCATAGACGTACACATGCTGACTCAGGGTGAGAGGTAAATATTGTGTCTTGTCATGTCATAGGCAATTTTAAAGCATATTTTCTATTTTATTCTCTACTTGCTGCAGCAATAGAGCTGAAAATTTTAGCTCATGCTGCAGTTTTTGGTGGCAGCAAAATACATTTCTGAAATATTCACTAAAGAGAATATGATGAGAAACCCTGAATCCTAATTTACTGAGGAGTTTCTTATGACTTCTCATTTTGCCTTTGGCCATGAAAATCATCCAAGAATAAGATAGCTACTTTGTCGTTTCCAATTCTATATATTTCTACTATAATTCTTTTACAAATGAATTGTATCCCATGCCAGCTCATGCAAAGCTTCTATCAATCAACACAGAGTTAATAAGAAGCACTAATTGGTGTACAGTGAGTTAACTCATGAGACTGCAATACCTTAGCAAGTTCTGTGGTATCTGTAAGTGCCAGGATGATTTTTAAAAAAAGTCAGTGTTACCACCATCTTTATCCATGATAGCCTGAAGACTAAAGCAGATGGCCACAGTGGTGCTTTCAGTCCTTAACAGCTACCAGTTACACCCCGGACTTTACACTGAACCCAGGATCTCTGACAACCCTTGATTAAAACCAGGGTGCAGAGAAAGGGTTACTGCTGCTTTTTAAACTCATAATGCCCTTTTTAATTGAGAGAAGAACACAGTTCTCTGTTTTCTGGGTTTCTCTTGACCTTTCCACCTCCTTTCTGGACAACATTTAGGACAGAACTAAATGAAGCCTCACAAGTGGCAGGCTGAATTTGCCCTTTTGCTACCAGGGGAATCCTTCTGGTTAAACAGGTCAAAAATTAATGCCCCAGACTGGAAACAATTGTCACAATTGCAGTCAAGAACAAAAAAATAGTTCTTTGCCAATAGTTCTTTGCTATCTAGTGAAGATGGTTAATAAAAACAAGCACAGCAGCATTACTGGTTTCTTCAAACTACAGTTTAGAGTTCTTCTGGGACATTCTTGGTTCTTGTCAGGCTGGGACAGAAGGTTTAATTGTGGGGAACGTATTGCAGAAATAATCCACTTGACTTTCACTAAGCCACTAAAGCAGCCAGCCATAAATGAATGCTTTTTGAAATGTTGTCATATTTATAGTAACAAGCAATATATTTAAGTAGCAGAGGAATCATAAAGGAAGCTCAATATTAACAATTTTGAAGCAGAAACTAAATTAGGCTTAATTAAATTATTTCCTCCCATGATTTTTCCATGACTCCCCACAACTGCCTCTTTTGACCAAGGAATGCATCTCAATCTCAGGATTATATGAATTCACCTACATAATCAAAATCATCCAAAGGAAGTTCAGGAATGATACTGATCCTGTGAATACAGAAAAAATCTGAATATGTATGACCAAAAAAGCCCTTTCCATCCATGCAATCCAGTTGGGGAAGATTTGAAAGTTTAAGAGTTGCTTTCTAGTGCCAGGTGAATTTTCCTTTAGGAAAAAGAAAAGGAGGAATTGTATCTGGATGCAGGCAAATTAATTCAGAAATTACTGCTAGTGTGATCCATCATGTAATAGATTTAATTAACTCAGAGTTTTCTGCCATAGCCCTGTACTTTTTGACAGACTTTTTCTATTTTTTCTTTCCACCCTAAATTTTGTCACAGTCACTTTGTACTAATTTGTTGTCCCTCTGTTCTGCTAATGCATATCATTATAAACTCTGTTGGGCTAAACAAGTCTCCTTTCCTCTCATCATCATAGTATCATGCTCTGCAACAGTTCTAGTTTGAGTGATTTTTTCTTAAGCACGACTGATTACAATTATACTGAGAATCCAGATTTCTATTTTAATTTGCTTTCCTTAATTAAAGTTTAACTGGCTCAATAGATCTAATCTTCTACAAGGTAATAATTTGGAGTCCTCCAAAATTTAGATAATGCAGCCTGAGAAACAGATCTTAAAGATATTTTCCTCAGGAAGCTCCAAGAATTTGCTCTGTGATACCTCAAAATGGCATCAGCTTAAGTACTCAATGACCCCCAGTTCCTGATACCCTGGTACTCTAAGTTGCTGTGTCTGTTTAAATATTGATATAACTGATATATCTACCTTATCTACCGCATTAATAAAGATTTTTGTTTTTAAATATATTGTCTTCTGAATAAAAAAAGGGAAAGCTTTCTTTTTTAATAGCATTATATAGCTTGAAACTTGGAAATAGCAAATAAAAAAAGAGGAATCCCATGTTTTGGAGTGGTGTTAACTTATGGTTTAATGGCTTAAATCAAAACTGTGCTTTCCATCACATCACACTCACACTGTGAAATAAAAACATTTGACCTTTTCTGACCTAAACTAGGATGGTGTCTCTCGGTAATTGCTGTAATTTTATTGCACCATGGTGACATAGCTGAGTGGTAAGATGAAGATGTAACTCTTGTTATAAGGAAATTTATATTCAAAACCTTGGCTGGGATGGACAATGACTGTTTAAATGAGGAAAAAGGGAGCTGGACAACTGTGTTACAGACATGATGGAGTTTGGCCCAGGAAAGTGCTTGCTCTTATGAACATTGAACTTGAGAACACTTAACAGTAGAGTCAGATATCTCTTTCTTTCCATGATATATATGATATAGATACACAAATATATATGGAATAAACAATTTTTAAGTTTATATGTTATTATTTAGTTATTATGATGTTGTATGTTATACTAATTTACTTTTCTGTGTTTCCTCACTTGGAATTTATGCTACTAGCAATAGACAACATGTTGGATCTGGTTTTGTAACATAAAATATATAATTATCCTTTATTCCTACACTTCATACACTTTCCTCATGTATTCTGTGAATTCTGCCTTTGTACCTAGACTAGAATAGAGGAGATTCTCTCTTAGTCCTGACTAATTGGGAGAGAGTTATGACAAAACCTAAATAGGGACTTTTTAGTGAAATAAGTCCCATAGGATAAGAAGCAGCCAAGATTGCTTTATTTGTTTATGGGGAAAAGGTAAAGAGGGAAGACCTATGCCTCTTCTTCATATGCAATTAGTCTGACACTATCTTCCCTTCTGAGCAGGTGAATTTGCTGAACAGACAACTGCAGTGGTTATGACAACTCTGAATCATTTAAACCAAGTAAATAAATTACTGTTCTCTATTATTTGAAATCGAATATCTGTAAAGAAGTTTTATTCTGAAAAATAGGAGCAAAAAACCATTTGAAAAATCCTTGGAAAATAAGTGGTACACTGAGTAACTTGTTGACCATTATTCTATCTTCCAAAGTGAGAAAACCATCCTGGGAGATATTTTTCCTTGTAATGAAATATCAAGATCTGTGTTTAGTGATTTTTGATCCTTTTAAAACAATTTTCTCTGAAAGTTGCCTCCTTAGATGTAGAAGTAGCACAGTGCATGCTTTGAAGAATTGACAAATCAATAAAAAAATAAAAGGTACCTTTGCTACATTATTTCAAAATCACCAAGATTGATATTGTAGGAAAGAATGAGAAAAAGCAGAAGGATGTGTTTTGAAATACCAAGAAGTCCTCTTCTAAAAGGAGAATAGCAGAAGTTGTTATTAAGGGTGAGCTAGTGAAGTGTAATGTTCATTGTTTTAGACAAACTGACTGGACTAAATAGAGTTGAAAAAAGACAGGAAGGAAAAGAAGTGGGGGGAAAGTAATTTTCCTTTCCACCTTTTACATAGCCTCAGAATTTTCAAACTCAAAGCTGATGGTGTTCCCCCTTGTGCTCCACATTTTGTTTGGGCTTTGCTGGGTTGGATATCCACCCCTGCATGTGGGTTTTGCTGGAATATTATTAATTCATAAAACAGAAATTCATTGGATATGAATGTGTGTCTTGCAGTGTATGGTCGTGTTGAACTAAGTTGTGTTCTCAGTAAGTGCCTGATGGTGGGCAAGGGCACTGGGAGACGACAAATGCAGAGCTTGAACTGATGATACTGACAAAGTTAATCTGAGTCAGTCACTGACAGTGCCTTCTCTGAAAAATTAACCTCCACTGGCCTCAGAACAATAGTGCCAATGCATTCATCTTTGGAAAGGAATGTGACCCACCAGCCTGTGTTCCTCCCTGTGCTGAATGACTGAGTACTTCATACTTCATCATTCAGCAATGCTCATGTCTTTCACTTCTCAGTGCAGAGGCCTGATTTCAGGGAGAAAGTAGGTAAGAAAATTTCTTCCTTCTCCTTCAGATCTCCAAGAAACAGCCTCAGTCCTTGAAGAATTGAGACTCATATTTTTGAAAACTGGTAATCATTGGATAACTGGTGAAATGTTGGGATCTATAGGTTAGGGGGTTTTTGAGAAAGTTTGGAAAAAGACAGGCTTTAAAGACAGTAAGGACAGTGAGATGCTAAGCCAGCAGAAAAAGTTTTAAGCAGCAGTGTAGACGTGAGAAATAAAACAGTAACTGCTATTGTTTTAGTCACAGCTATGTATGCTTCAAGTGATTGGGAAGAATTACTGTCAATATGCTCTTGCTTCCTGTGATTAGATGAAACTTGGACTTCATTTGTCTTATGTTTTGCTGTAATGCTAAGTTCCTTTGGCACTCTGTTAGGTCAGTGAGGTGTCAGCATCTTTTGCTGCATTGTTGTAACAATGTAATGGGACTGATGCTGGAGAAATAAAGTTCGAGATGCTGATCTGGAGTGTTCCATCCCGTTTGTGACTGTATATAAACTGCCGGTGAGGCAGTGAAAGAAGCCATCTCATTAAGTTTCTTGATAAATTGTGCACATATTAACTGTTTTCTTTCATGTTTCATTGTTGTCACTAGCCTTTGTACTCAAATTGCAGTCCAGGTAAAGTAATTTCTTCTGGTTTCTTCTCATGAATTAATTTTCCAGAAAGAGCCTTTCCCCCCACATTTTCTTTCCTTTTCCTGCTTTTAGAAGACTGGTTGCAGGAACAAGGCAAAGTTGTCCAAATAGACTAGAAGGTCCACATTCCCTCTTTTGAGTTTGAAAGAAATTGTGTTTCACTCTGGTTCTCCTCTCAATTTTCTAAAACTGAAGAATAAAAATGGAGAAGGGATATTTAGATTATGCAGATGCAGATGCTGTTGTTTCCTACAAGAAGAGGAAAGGGGAAACCTTGCACTGTTCAGAAATGCTGGAGGAATTATGCCTATTGCTCTCCCTGTTTTTTCACACTGCAGGTGCTACCACATGATATAGAGATAAGGATCAGCATAGCTTCAGACAAATTAATTGACTTAATTGAAGTGCGTCCTGGATTATGGCTCAAAGTGCCTACCCTCAGATAGTCAAAACTGAAACAAAGCTTACCCAAGGAGATAATGAATGGGGTGATGTGGAACTGAAATTAACTTTTCTATCCTTTGGTGGAAATAAAGCCACATAGCTAGTCAAAAACCTAAAATGGTAACGAATCAGCAGAGGGCTTTTCAAATTGCCACACAGCAGTGTCTCCAGAAAAGTCATCAAACTCAAAAAGGCTGTGAGAAAACCTCTGTGTTCAACAAATGGATATAATATGGATATAGTTGGCAAAAAACCCCACGTTTAACAGGGTGAAGGTAAGTTTGCTCTGAACTTACTATTCATACTGAGCTTTTTAAAATGACTTAGCATGTTTTCTAGTAAACCAGGATCAAAGATAGAAACATATTAGAGACTGTGAACCTTTCTTTTTGTTTTTCTCCCAAAGTTGCACTGTGAAAGGTGTGGCAATTTATAAAAATTTGTGATCCAACCTGGAAGATATTGAACTGGGGCAGTAAAACAGTTACCACCATGGGAAGGGGACTAACAAAAGGAAGACAAGGTGGGCCAGGACAGGAGGACTTCTGCTATGGAAACTGGTTAGCCACATGTCCACCACATGCTCCCTCAGGAGAGCAAAACAGGCGGCATTACATCTTCAGCATTACCATCATGTAGGAAATCTTGCACAAAGGACTGAGAATCTGGAAGATTGTAAGTGTAAATCTGAAAATCTGCTGTAACATTTTTAAAAAATGCAATTCATTTAGAAACTGCCTTTTTATGTTCCCCTCCCTTGTGAATCACCAAGTACTGTTCTTTTGAGAAGCAGCATAAACCTGAACTCCCTCTGCTGCCTGTCTACAGCACTCTGCTGTTTGCCAATGACTGACATATTAATAAACTATTTAAAGTTGTTCCCCAGAGGACAGTAATAAAATGATTGTTTGGTGTATACCTATCATTTGTTTGAATATATTTCTCTGTGAATGTCAACATTTTATATTGCTTAAATAGTTACAAACTCAAGTAGAAGGATTTTGTTACTTCAATTGACATCAGACACTAATGTTTTCTGCTGCCTTTATGTGGAAAAAACATTCTTGGTTGAATGAAACTCAAACTTTGTCAGTTTGTGTAAGTGAACAGACCATATTACATGCTGCTATGCTCAAAAATATCACGGGAAGATATGATGCAGTCTTTCTCCTGCACTGTTCTAAAAATTTAAATAGAATAACTTAACTAAATTACAAGAAAGAATGAAATTCTGTAACTATTTGTTCTAAAAGAATAAAAAGCATTTCTATCTGAAATGGAAAACACTAATTATTAAGAGTGAGCAATTTTCTCCTTTAATATATTGCCAGACAGTTTTTTCTTTCTTGCTCTTCTCTTTGAGCTTACTAAAATGAAAACAAATATTACAACTTTATAGGTGCACCTATGTAAACATCAATATCAGGAAAGTATAAATAAGATGCTCTTCTAGAAGGAAACAAATCTTTTACAGTCAATCTTAATACAACTTTTTCCAGACTGCTGGTTTTTCAGTTACATTCATTACTGGACTGTTAGTTTTATGTTACCTAATATTGAACTAAGTTGTGGGATGAATCTTCCTAAGGGCTATCACAGTTCAGATGGAGAGCACGACTGGGAAAAGCCAGCATGGATTCATCGATTCATCAAGGGCAAATCATTCTTAATAAACATGATCATCTCCTAGGACAAATAACCTGCTCAGCTGATGTTGGGTGAGGGTGGACATTATCCACCTGGATTTCCCCAAGGCTTTCAATACAGGAACCATAATCCAGGAGTGAAGCACAGACAGGGATCTACCTGACTGAGAAGCAGCTCTGTGAAAAGGGACCTAGGGACCATTATGGTCAGCAAGCTTCAAGGTATGAATGAACAGTGTGCTCTGCAGCAGAGAACCCAACAGGATGCCAGGCTGCATTAACAAGGATATCACCAAGAGATAAAGATGTTATCCCATTCAGCAACTATCAGGCCACACAGCGTTTAGTTTTGGTTTTTGCTACACTAAAAGGATGTGGACTGGCTGGAGAGGATCCAGGCGTGGGCCACAAACATGATCAATGGACTAGAAATCCTGCCATATGAGGAAAGGCTGAGAAAACAGGATTTGTTCAGCTTGAGAAAAGAAGGCTTAAGGGAGACCTTATCATCATATTACAGTGTTTAAAGGATGACTATAAAGAAAGTAGAGACTCGAGTCACATGGAAAAGAGGAAGAGTAATGGGTACAATTTAATGTTATCTAGAATAGGAATTTACCAAGAAAAATTGGACCAGAAAATGTTTGAGGTCCCTTCTAACCTGGGATTCTATGATTCTCTGAATGATAATCTTCACATAATGTTTAATGAAAATATGACAACTTCAGTTAGAATGTATTTCGCTATTATACATGTAAGTTTGCTGTACCTTTTAGCCATTTTGCTTTTATGTAGGGGGATAGAATATAAGTAAATAAAGGTAGTATAGAAAGTAATCTTACTCCCTAAAGAGTTGCAGCAGGGTTAATTATTAAAGATTAGGAGCAGGCCTGACTTTAACAGGCCACAGCTGTAGCCAATAAGAAGAGTGTTATAAAAGACTGGATTGGTTGGTTGAGGGGGGGAACTGGAGTCAGCTGGCTGCTGTGAGAAGAAGAAAGAGGCAGTGCCTAGAGGAGCTGCCTATGAGAAATATCAAGGATGTATGAAAATCTAGCAATATGGATCCTTTGCAATATAATGACAACACTTTTAGAATAATTTACTATTTTCACTTTATTTTTTATGCTAAAGCAGCTCTATAAAAAACAGTTTGTGTAAACTGGCAAAATGATTTATGCTTGCAAGTTCTGATTTTTAAAAATAGATAGTGTTTTATATAGCTTCTAAAACTGTGAATATGGTTATATCGATGACAAATGATGAAACTGGGGAAGTGCTTTTCCAGATTGCATTAAACTAGAATTTCCTTGGACAGCCTTCTCTACCGGTTGTAATTTGTCCTGCTTCTGCTTAAGAAAGAGCAGGGGTATTTCCCTCTCTTTCCATCCACAAAACATCCCCCTTTAGGATGTTTCCTTCCCCCTTTCTCTCTTTTTTTAGCATCAAGACTTCTGATTCCCAGTGTAAGGAATGCTACTTGTCAGACTGTACAGGTACCAGCCTATGCTCATCATTTCTCAGGACAAAAAACCCCAAAAAGCTGCTGATGGGTAATGCATCTTTTAGCAGAACTTTTCTTTGATTGGTAGCCCTGCTAGGAAATCTTCCCAAATGCTATACAACACCAAATCTTCTCTACTGTTCTACAAGATACTGATGCTGAGTGAAACATTGTTCTGCCTTAGTACCAAAGATGGAATATCAGTGTGTAATAGGAGAATGCAAGTGTAAACAACTGCACTTATCACAGGGAGTGTGAGACTTGATATGACTGTAACGCACTCCAGAAACCAGTGCAGAAAATGTTTGTGGTGTTTGCAGATCAACACATTGGCCTCTGTGCTTAAATGGTTTCCCACACCTTCCACTCTCTGAAGCACTGTGTTTTGCATGAAATAGAAGGTCCTTTAGGAATGACTTCACTTGATCTTTGTTTCTAAAAATCTTTGACCTAATATCATCATTCTCTACTGACAAAAATTAATAACATTAATATTAATGTAGAAATAACACAAATGTTTCTGATTGCCCTGAATTTATCTCATAATGCCTTTGCTTCCCAATTCTGTCATGCATGACCAAAACCACCATTAGCTAGTGACCTCTTTCTTAGTCTAGTTGTTTGCCATCATGCTGCTTAAATAGTTATCTTGAAATTCTACCATTGAAAATACGGAAAAGTAAATAGATTTTAGTACTGCAGCAGTCTCTCCCTTGCCAGACTCCAAAAATTTTAGCTGTAAGAAAAGCCCATGTGACTGAAATTCCTCAGTATCTCATTCATCAACATATGGCTCTTCTTGAGTCACAAAAGACTTCTACCCACAAGCATCAAATTAGAAAAAACACAAATTGGTAGAAATGGTGTCACTGGAAATGCAATCATGTTGCCTAATTTAGGCAGCCATACATGACTCTCAAACAATGCCTTTTAAAACTTAAAAATAATACATAAATTTCATTTTCTCTTTTTTTTATGAGAGTGTGAATACTCCCTTAAGGGTATCTGATCAAGGAGTTTTTCAATACAAAAGTAGTAATGAGAAAAGGAATAAGCCATAAAAAAGACACAAACCTGAGGGATGAAAATAAGGGAGGCAAAGAGCAGAACACGCCTCTTCAGACACATAATTGATTGATCATTATTAATCCTTTCTTTGCTATTTCTCTGTGTCATCTCACTCTCTACCCCTTGTGTTTTGCAAAGAGTAGGTGCCAATTATTGGGGCAATCACTGTGACCAGATTTGGTGCCAGCCAGAGCCAGACTGTGGCTGGATACCCCAGAGTCCCTGGTGTCCGCTACTGGAGCAAGTGGGATCTCAGTGTCAGCTGCCTCAGAGTGTTGTGCATCTCTGCCTCTCTCCATTAATGTGTTCCAAAAAAAACCCAGCCACTATGAATGAGGTCACTGAGGGGCTCAGCGCTGGCAGCTGGAGAGGGACAGCCCATGTGCCTCATGCCAGCTTTAGGGGATCCAGTGTCTGCATCATCCCCAGACTGGGATGGGTGTTGTGTGACTGTCGTTTGCCCGCAAAACTCAGGCTGGAACAGGCAGCAGTCATGGGGGCCTGGGTTTAGGCAGGGGATCAGGCTGCTGGGGGGTCTCTGCAGGTATTCAGGAGGCCTGAAAATCTGTGTGTGTGTGTGTGTGTGTGTAACTCCAGAGAGTGCCGTGTGTGTGCCTTCATGGGCGGGTGGGTGTGCCTGGGGTATGTGGTCACCTTCACAGCCTGTTGAACCTGAAAACTTGGGTGGAAGTCCTGGGTCCACAGGCATACCAGACTGGGGTCCAGTGGTCAAACAGGAAGAGTCCTGGTCCACAGTTGCTGGAGAGAGTAGTTCCTCCTAATATTCCTTAATAAGAACCACCAAAAAAGCTTCTAAATAAGAGAAATATATGGGAGCATTCCAGCTTGGAAAAGGTGTATTGTGGAGGATTATAAACCCATGCATGATTTAGAGAAGGTGAACGGGAACTGATGACTTCATCACAGAAGCAAGGAGCTTGGTGAAGACAGGTGTCTGTCTTGGCATCTTTCATATAATTAATAATGAAATTATTGTATTTCTTGTCACAAGAATCTGTGAAGGCCAGAAGTAAAAATGGATTCAAAGATAGGTAAGATAAGCTCATGGAAGGCAGTTCCCCTGGCAGCTATTAAATGTGATGGACAGATGCAATGTCCAGCTCATGAAATCCCTAAACACACATTGCTGGAAGCTGTGAGGCTACGCTTGGATACTATTCCTACTCTTCCTGATATAATCTTTCCCAAAGCATCTATAAGCAAACTACTATTGGAAGCAGGACTGTCCTAGTTTGGCAATTTTTATGCCCTTATGTTACTAAGGCCTGAGCATTAATCTTGATTTGCCCTGAGGTACTGCTGTAAAATCTTCACATACAGTCCTCCAGCACTGAAAATAGATGTGTCCTCCAGGTCTTTTGTGAGGGGATAATGTTTACCTGGCTTGTGACATCCTGTGTTTAAACATCTTCCTTCACCATGTGCTGTATGTAATGTTGAATACATTGCTTTAAAGGGATTGATTTAGGAGAAGAGAGGAAGGCTGCCTTTTTGCTTTGTCAGGTGGAGTGTGCGTGACTGAGTGTGGTGTGACTGTCATTTGCCAGCAAACCTCAGGCTGGCAAATGACAGTTTGCCAGCCTGAGGTTTCAAGGCAGAAGACAAGAACCTTTATCTGGGCAGATGGGTATGAAGGAGAGCAGAGGGAGCTGGCAGAGAGAAAGGCATAATCTGCAGGATGCTCCAGTGACAGCCAGACTGGAAGGTTACTGAAAAGCAAGGTAGACTGAAGCATAGCCAAAGCTGTGATGGAAAGTAGTTTTTTTTTTCACAAGAACCAGAGAAAGATCCTAGAATGATAGAATGTTTTTGGTTGGAATGCACCTCTAAGGGTCACCTAATCCAAACCTCTGCAGGAAATAGAGAAATCTTCAGCTAAAACAGGTTGCTCAGATCTGTGTCCAGCCTGGCCTTGAATGTTACTGGGGATGGGACAATGCATTGCAGAAAGCTTTTGCAAGCTGAACTGAGAACAAAACTGATCTAGGAAGTACACAAGACTAAAGGGATTTTTTTTTTCCCCTCACTTAACAGATCAGTTTTTCTACTTTAAATGTCAGATTTTTCTAATATGAGTTTAAGTAAAATTCATCTTTTAAGACTGAGATTTGTGAGACCTAAATGTGTTTACTATAACATGTAGGAAATTCATCTCGAAGCTTTGGCTCCATTGGAGTCCTGTCACATGGTCCAATGTCTTTTGGATATTATAAAAAAGATTTGCTGAAAGAAGCAGACTTAGACCACAGTGAATATGAGATTTATTAAAACTGCTGTTGTCTGATCTAATTTTCCTTTCCACTGGCTTGAGCTTCATTCACAGCACTATCTTTTTATAGTAAATCATTGTTCAAGATGCATTACTCTTAAACTATGAATGACAGGCTCTTGGTGGTGGCATAAAATCATTTAGCTCAGCTTGGTAGGTAAGTTCTAACATAACATTTCTTTGGAGACAAAACCCACCTAATTTCTGCCTTTGTAGTCTTAATTTCTAGCAAGAGTGGGACTAGAAATAGATCTCTTTTGTACTTAATGATGACTTAAAGTAGGAAAAATATCTCTAGAAGGTAGATTTTGGAAAAGGAAGATAAAGCTAATATGCTCATGCATACTAGTTGAATACTGTCTGCAATTACAGCAAATCATTCTCATACTAGGGAGTCAGTTTAGATTAGGAGACCTTTTCCTTGATTAGCCTGCGTGTGTATGAAATGTAGCAACAGTCAGTCAAAGGAGACCCACAGCAGAGGAGAGAGAGGTGTGAGAGAAAACAGCAGCTACAAACAGAACAAGCCTGCATCAATGGAGGAATAATACTTTGGAAAAGATACATTTCTGGACAGAAAGTCCCACATAAATTATTAAAACAGTGGAAGCAAAACCTATCAATTTTCAGAACTGACTATTGGAAATAAAGGAGAGGAAAAAAGCAAGTTATTGTGGCAGGGACAATGTTGCTGCTGTGGGAAAGGCTGATAGCAGAGTGTGTGTATTGGAATGAGACTGGAGAGAAAGGGAGGTTACTTAGATTTTCATTTATTTTAATCTGAAACCGAGAAGTAGAATAATGAATGAATGCATTGGAGAACTAAGCATTCTGGCATATCTAACAGCTCAGAAACCTCCTACTCGGTAATTCCCTAATTAGAAAGAGGCTCAGTTGTGGAAAACTACATACAGGTATTCAGCTAAACCTGGGGAACTTACTCCAAGGAGGTTTTTGAACTGCTCAGTGAAGGGATTAGGGCAATGACAGCAAGGAGTGGAGATCCCTGGGTCTCTTGAAAGAAACCTTGGATTCAGAGCAGGGAAAGACTGTGATAATGTTATTACTGCAGTTTTTCATGAAAGGAACAAAGAGGAATACTATTGCCAGGATTATGGGATATAAACTCACTTTAATTTTATTCTCCCAGTATTGCAGCAACTTCATAAAGGATAAAGGAAATTGATGCAATAACTGAAACAATGGCTTTTTTTCACTGGAATTCTGTAGATGCAGGGTGACTTGACAGATCCTAAGACTCATGAAATATGTGTGAGGCAAGAGAATGTTTCTGGCCTTTATGCTTGTTCATATGGTTCTTCATCTGCATTTTAAAAGCCCTACTGAGAAGCTGAACCAGGTGGATTTGCTGACCATCCATTAACTTGGGAATATTTGCACTGAGCTCTGTTGTGTGGTGCACACAACAGAGTATCCTGTATCTTTCTGGGTGGTGAAAAAGTCTTTATAGAGGAAGTAATTTAAATCTGTCAGAAAAGAAACTACTAATTAAGGGATAGAGGCAGGAAAATAATAGAAACACAAGTGGGTTTATTTTTAGTGGTAAGGATAAGTTTTTCTGGAATATGATGGTTTGTTTATCATGGAAAATTTTTGGATCAAAATTCAACATCTTTCTAAAGGTAAAGGCACCAGCTCTAAAGGTACAGGAACCAGCTTGCCTGGGGTTTCTGATTTGATGCAGGAAAGGATGGGTGGAATTCAGTGACATATATTATGCAGGTCAGATTATGTTAGTCCATTAATGCCTGTTGGCTTTAATACCCTTGAATCTATAGAACTTTGTGCACTAGAGTAGCTAACAATGCTGACATTTTAAATTGTCATCTTCAGATTTCAGAGCTGGAAAAAATGGGGCAGTTCATCCGTGTGTTTGCTGTTTTCTTAGCAAGCATGAAGGTCAGAAACTTTTCTTCTCAAATAAAAAATCTTTCATTGTACAGCAAAAGGTCCTTGTTCTAAGTGGGGGGAGGTATTCTTACCCTAGTATTGTTAAGTCTGATATGATGTAAAAATCCATCCCTTTTTGTTTTTTTTGTGGGAAAAGACTTTTATGAGAGTATTGCTTGTCAGCTGTACAAAAGTCAATTAAGTCTGTAGTCACTCTGGTCTATTAGGGTTTTGTAGCAAGCTAACTCCATCCTGGAATGCTATAAGCTGTTGAACGTGCTTCCCAATTGGTAAAGGACCTGTATAACTATGGGGCTCCTCCCCAAAAATTGTGTGGCCCTGGGCAGTGGTAACTCCCTTACTTTTGATGGATCATTGGAAAGAAATAAAGACACCGATTGGAGATCAAATAATTCCAGCCAACCTAATTGTGAACATGTTTAATGAGGGCTTGGTAGTTGGAAACAGACAGGAGCACTCCAACATATCAGTCCTTTCTGTATGGAGGGCAACAGAAGCCAGAGTGCCTCAGCCAGGCCAGCAGGGTAGGCTGGGTGAGGCTGTTCTTCTCAAATGTGACTCTTAAGCAATACAAAGCAGAGGAAGCTTTAATAGAATTAAATTTTAAAAAGGAACATGAACTTCAATTGATTCTCCTTTGGAAAACCCCCTCATACACTTCAGTTTAAATCAACTAAACTAAATATCTTTTCAAAATTATGGAGACTTTACATTAGCCTAAAATTACTATATAATGTGCCTCCTCAAATTGTGCTCTCCTGAGCCTCTTTGTACAGATATGAAAATCATTGTGCTTGTTTTGGGGCCCTGGTCTCCATTTGAACGTAGCTGACCATGACTGAAGGTGATTGAATTAACGTGGCTTAATGAGTCAGCTGAGCCTACAGAGCTGATGGTGAGCCTGTTGTTACAGGCACCTGCTGGGCTCATAAAATATACCTGCTAAGTTCAGAAATGCTTCTGGGGGACATGAGGGCCAGAAGAGAAAGGAAGGATTGAAATGTGCTCAACTTTTTAGAAATCTGTTTGACTTTGGTGTTTTACTGCATGTGTTTTCCTTGAATATTTCCTTATTTAGAGTATGAATGTTCAGTTGTTATAATATAATGAACTCCTGCTAACTTTGCATCCTAAACTGCAATGAAAATTTTAAGACTCTCAACCATGAAGTGTAATGCGTGCTAATATCTCAATTTTATCTTGAATGTTTTCAGAAAAATGTGGTTTTGCTGATTTCTAAACATAAAACATCTTAATTTATATTCAACTTCAAATGCAATAATTGCACAAAATTCTCTTAGAAAACATAATAAAATGAATACTTTATAATTTAAATGTACCTAAATAGTATCTTATCTGATACTCTTGCTTATTGCAGCAGATGTGCAATAGGTTTGTTGTTCAAAGTACTATTTCTGACATAGTATGAGAAACAGAGACAATCTAACAAAAACATGTTCTGTAAGTTTTAAAATTGCAAGATATTATGAAAAATTGAAAGAGAGAATTTCTGGAATTGGGCCCATAGACTAGTTCATGGATAATTAAAAAAAAAAAAGAAAAAAGGTTTTTTCTGCTGAAAGATCAATCTTGGTTCAGCATGATGAGTTTGTGATCTTTTTGTCAAGTCAGTCTGTAAGTCTGTAGTATGGGAGTCTGCACTTTGATGTGAAATAGCGTTACAAAAAAGTGATAAAAGAGGTGAAGCTTCATATTTAAAGAAAACCAAACCAATGCAGCTTTTTAGGGTAATAACTTTCAAGATACATATAAGGAGCCAAAGAGGCTCCTTAAATTATTTTTTATAGCAAGTAAGCTGAAGGCCCTTGAATTCAATGGGCATTACTAAATCTTTGCAAATCTAGTACTTTATCTAGACATTCAGTTACTTCCACTTCTTTCCCTCAGGGTTTTCTGCTTGGCTGCCTTTCCTTGGGTTTTTTTTTTTTTTTGAAGGCTATGGAGAAATGCTCAGTGTAGGTGGCTTTAGATATGAGGTAACAAGCAATTAACGTCTTGGCAAAAGTAAGATGGTCTCCAGCAACTGATTTTCTAAACTTCAGAGAGGGTTTCCAACAAAACCCAACCTGAAAGGTCTCATTTCTTCCAAAAATTCCTTTAAACACTTGCAACCCAACCTACTTATTTTGCTTAGTTTGACCTCAATAAGTTCTCAACCCATTTAACTTATTTAAGCATTTTCTCTTAATCAATCTATAGATATTTCATGCTCTAAGTATTTTCTGTTAAATTGGTCTCTCCACACACTCTTACTGCCTTCATGCTTTTGTTTCCCTCAGCTTTTCAATGTCTATTGGGCTGTGCTTAGAATTGAATACATTAGTCTAAATTCTACTAACTTTGTAGAGTAGAATATTTTTTCTTTCCTATAATTTAAGGTAGTTCTGTATGGGCTGCTCAAACTCTCACTGCCCTTTATGAGCAATATGCTATTGTGAAATTCACACTTTACTGAAGTAGCATTGTTGGTCCAGTTTCTTTTCTCATGTTTTGAAAAACAACATCTAGTTTCTTTTCTCATGTTTTGAAAACTTCATCTAGTTTCTCCATCTTCTCCATATTTAGTAGAACCTAAGGAAATTCTAAACTGCATTTTTGTGCCTTTGCTGTAGAAAGGTCATTTACTACACTTCCCAATTTATTATCATCTGTTAATTTAATTATTGTGCTGTTTAACCTCTTCCTGGTTGCTAATGAAGATGAATGTGTGACATTTTTTCCATTTTCAATGCTGATGAAAAATGGTATGTTAAAAGAGTACAAATCCAACACTTACAGATGCTGCAAAAACCCCTCTAGTTCATTTTACTGCTATTTATTATTGTATTGTTACTTTATCGCTTGTGTTTCTTTATTTGGTTTTCTAATGGTGACCTGTTGATTTCCAGGATAGATTGGCTGAACATCAACACATAGCCCAAAAATACCTGCAAAACTTTTGTAATGCTGAAAATTGCCTCCATGTGCTTGTATTCCCATAACATATTAATTTCATCCAATATGATAGAATTTTGATAAAGCAAGAATTTATTAAGTTCACTTAATATCTGGAACACAGGCATTTTTAGGTTACCTACTTCATTTTCTCAACCTGCGGTGAAGTTTTTTAGTCAGTAACTGTTGGGTTCATGTGTATATTTTTGAACGTTGGTTTTCTATTAGCTGTATCTCAGATTACACAGCACCTGCAGTTTTCTACACATGTCCTCAAATACCTGCTAGTAGGAAAGAGTATTCATTTGCTAACTGGGTAACTCATGGATTTGCTAGTTGACCATCTTCCTATTATCTTGTGTTCCTGTTCCTTATTTGTCAATATACTTACTTTGCCATTGTCAGTTTTCTCTTAATAAGTAAGCCAAGGAGGATGCTTAGAAGGTAGTTCAGCTTTTCTGTTCCAAAGCTCAGTTTTTGATTCCCTCACTATGGAGTATTTTGGTGATGTCAGTCCATGGCACTGTGAGTTCTCTTGCAGCGACAAACCACTGCTCTGGGGTGTTTCCTTTACATCTTTGTCCTCTCTCCTGTGAAGCTTCCCCCTTGGATATTTCTTTCATGAGAAAACTAGTGTACTAATTATATGTGCCAAAAAAGATGAGAAACTGCTAGCCTAAGTTCTCTGTTGGACATAGAATATAAGAAATTAGAAGACTCTGTTCCTAAGCAGCCTGCTGCACACAGTGAACCTAGAGGGAAAGGATAAATGTAAAGAGTTTGCTGTCTTTCTGACAATCAGAGATAACAGAAGCTGATAAAAAAATGTTTCGAATGCTTTTCCAAATTCATCTGGCCCATGCTGAGATTTGAGATCATGGCCATTTCCTGCAGATACTTATCAGTCAAGGTTCCTAAGCTGAATGCCTGTTCTTGTTTTTGTTATTGTGAAGGGATGCAGGTCATTACATATATTGTCTAGGTTTCTGTGTCTACCCAAGGCACTTTTAGCACACAAAATCAAGGTTTTTCACAGTGCTATTCAAAACTGGACTGTATCTAAGGTGTTATCTTTAAAATGCCCTTTTTTTATGATGGGCATAAAGTCTAGCAGCTATAGTAAATGGTGTATAAATAGCACTATACCTCCAGCAAACACTGGATTCTACAATTTACCTAGACTCACAGTAAATTAATAAGATTTAAAAAATGCAATATAAGATTAGCTCTCAGATTCAGTGTCATAAGCAGGTTCAGTTTATGAAAAAGTATGAGCATTAGCTAGTTGTGGGAAGGCTTTCAGTTAAAGTAGTCCAGAGAACAGAAAATGATAGTTGAATCTACAAATGGATTCACATCAGAAACAAAGTGATTAAGTTCTTAACACTGAAAAATCCAGTAACTTCAAAGATAAAGCCCAGAAGGACTAGTTTAATCAAATGTCACATTGATGCTGGCAATAAAGATTGTTATTGAAATGCCTCACAGAGCTTCATTTATGAGGATAAAAGTCATAGAAGAGCAGTGGAATCAAATGTTAAAAGGGGGCATTGTGTCTGCTGCAGGTTGTTCTTGGGCATCTCCACTCTTATTAGTACATTTACTCTGGTGAAATTTTAGATGGACTGTGGGAAGTTAAACAGTGCCACTCAGTGAGAACACTGAGGTTTATGACTCATTTGGTTTTTGAAGTGAAGCTTGGTCCATTAACATCCAAGACACATATAAGGATAACAGTCCTGCAGATGTTTCTGAACCTAAGTGGAAAAACAGCATTCTATAGTAGGAGGGTGCTGGATAATTTTCAAGTCTTGTTCTTTAATTCACCTGCAATGTTGCAGAGATTAGGGAGTTAAGTTACGGCAGCTTTAATTCTCAAAACGTATGTTTCTCTTTAGATGATTTAGCAGAAGCATCATCTATTTTCCAAAAGCATCCTCAACATCAGCTTTTGCAAGCATAGAAGCATTTAACAGAATATGAAAAGCAGGGATTACTTGTATATTAGAGAAACGTCAATTACATTTCTGTTTGGAATAGTGGGTAAGGATTAAGAACAGATTTTTGCAAATGCTAAAGTGGGATTGAAGACACAATCTGATAGTCAATTAAAAGAAATTAGGTCATTTTGAGGCACCATCAAGTGCCACTGAAACTAAATGCCTGACTGTTCTGTTAAAGCTTCCCCTTCAAACATCTGACAGGATATGCCTTTTGAACAGCCTTGGATATGCTAATAAACATTTCAGCTTAAAAGTGTTTGTCAGCAGTTTTAAAATATTCCCAAGTCAATTCATTGAAATGGCTTTCCTAAGATTTAGTGGCATGCTTGGGAGGATCCATCACAAAGCTTTTCCACAAAGGATCACATAGTGTGGTAGCTTATTCCCTATTTCAAGAGATAAAGAAATACAATAAATAGTATGAGGAGGGGTGATTTCACATTCATTTCTGCTGCTGAACACTTCTTCCTACAGAAGCAGTTACTCTGGTATTCAGCAACAGAAAGCAATGGTCCAGCTTCCCAGTTGCTGTATATTGGCAAAGATTCACTGACTGCAAATTCATTCAAAGTCCAGTGTAGTTCACAGAATCCTAGAGGCGTGATGTAGTAAGAGGGTTCACACAGTGAAACATATTCAGGAGTCATTTTAAGGTTTCCCCCTAGTATTGCCCTTCACGATATCTAACCTTGCATTCACTATTTTCACTAGGTAACCAAAGTAATACCTCAGTTTTCAAAAAGTTTTGGAATTATATGAAGACGAGAACTATAATTTACCCTTCTCTGCACACAGGTTCAGATTAAAACCTGGAATGCAATTACCTCTTCAAAGTTTGTTCAGTCATTTCAAATTGAAAGGAAAGAATATAAGTACTGTAAGAATAGTAAAAAAACATTAAAAGATACAGAAGAACAATATTTTTCTTCCTGTCCCTTGCACTTCAGCAGGATTGTTTAGAGTGACTTTTAGCCACTTCATTTGCAAATGTGGTAATGATGTTAAGAACTGTGAAGTTATTTTACATTTCTAGAATTTTCCAATTGATCATAGATACTATAAAGTGAACTGGATGAATGGCAAGAGAATGTGGGACCAGAAGTTGTGTACTTTAATAATCCAACATTAGAGTAAGTAAAGACTAGTTGTCCTCTGCTGGGCTGAAACCTTGGAAAGGGGGGTGCCAGTTTGATGGTTAATGACGCCCTGGTGTAGAGTAGTTTAAAAACAGTGTAGCTGGTGAACAGTGAAAGAAATGGGAGAGTGAAGAGCAAATCACTCCTTTTCCAGTGTGGAAGTCCTCTCTCCACACAGGGGAGGGGGAACATACATTTCTGTCCTTCATCTCTAATCCACACAGAGAGTGCACTGTGCCTGTCTGTGATGGAGTCAAATTTCTTCATACAGTGCTGGTTTGGATTTGTGATTAAACCACCTGGTGTTTGGCTGCTGCTGAACAGTGCCTGCAGAGCACTGGAGGCTTTTCCTTTTTTCCTCTTCGTTCCCTCCTATCCCAGTGAGTAGCTGGGGTGGGCAAGAAATTGGAAGGCAACACAGCTGGAACAGATGGTCCCGACTACTGAATAGATACTCCTGGCCATAAGATTTCAGGCTCAGCAGTAAAATGGGTAGGAAGAAAAATCATGGAATTTATTTTACAACTGTTGCTCAGAAACTGCCTGGACATTGATCTGCTTGTGGGTTGTCGAGAGTTGCCTTTGCATCACTTGTTTTTTCTCCTCCTTTCTTTACTTATTAAACTACCTTTGTCTCAACTAATAAGTTTTGTTGCTTTTGTCCTTCCTATTTTCTCCTAGTCTTGCTGGGGGCATGAATAGCTGAGTGCATGCTTACCTGCTACCTGGGGTCAAACCACAACAGACAGCAAGCTGCAATAATATTGAAAATGTTGTTCTGACTTAGTTCCTAATGATGCTTGTAAATAGGAAATGCCTAAAGAAACATGCTAGGGTTCCTCCTGCCTCACCAACAGGTCTCAAACTATTCCACCTTCTCATCATGCACTTTGTCTCTACTATTTTTTCAGCAGAGATCAAGTTCTGAAAGCTGCAATTGATTCCTTTCATTTGTCTGATCTCTGTTAAAATCAATCTGTGTAAAAATACTGATCAGGAATTTAGATATTTTCATGCAGTTCCTTTGCTGTTGGTGAGAACAGACAATTGGGCTTGTGAGTGGTCCCTATTGGTCTCAGCACAGGAAAATTTGGCTTTTACTCTCCTGGTGTCACTAGTCTGCATTGATCAAATGTAACACCTTTTCACTTCAGAGATCAAACATGGTGGCAGGTTCAGGACTGAAGGGCATGTTACTTTACATGGTCTAAAAAAACATTATCTTCAAGCATAGGCTGGTGCCTCTGCATTGTGGGTGGGTTTTTTGTTTTGTTTTTAGAAGAACAGACATGGAGGGGACGGGTGGTAACACAGAGAGGATTGAGACTGGTGTGATAAAGATATTTAGATAGGAGCAATGATAAGGGAATCTAATTTCAAATGGCCTAAGTCCAAAGTCATGTATGAACTCAAAGATATAACTGATTTTATTCTTAGAGCATGCAAGAGATACCTTTATGAACTCAACTGAGCAAAAAAGCCACAGGTTGTCTTTGTTGCTCTATCAAGGTCAAAACAAGAAGATGTAATAAGCACAAAAGAAAAAAAATTCTCAACTTTCTTTTATAATACAACTTTGTGTTTCACAAGTAATTTGATCTCTACCAAAACAATAAGTAACCAGTATCTACTGTTGTATAACACCAAGAGTCTTCTGTGGCTTCTTAAAAAGCCCCTTTTATTACAGCCCATGCTATTCTTCTCTGTTTCAGTAACCCCTTGGGGTATGCTGTGTAGTGTAAGAATGTATTTATTCAATCTCCAAAACCAGCAAAATACTTTGACATTTGGTCAGGTCTTTTTTGGATTGATTGTCGACATTTACAGTCCTGTTTAGAACATCCACAATTTGACCTTGAGGCAAAAAGCTAATCATATGCTGCTCCCAAGACAGCATCAGTCTTGAGATCTGTGATGGGCTGCTCCTGTTTGTCTTCTGGATTGGAATCCTAGGTGTGTCCAGCAGGCTGTAATCACATCAGCCATGAGAAGAGCCATAGCAGCTGCTGTGCAGGCTGCATAGGACAACACTGGCACATCTGCCTGCATCTGCCACAGATGCAGTGGGACACTCAGGATGCAGGATCTAAGCTGAGTGATACCTGCTTGTGCTGGGCTGGATCAATCTTGGGAGCAGCATGGGCACTAATGACTTATATAGTTGTAGCTATGTTTCAGGTTTCTTTGTGGTTCAAAATTTGTCTGGCATAGACTTTAGCTGACATGTATCTATGCTGGGAGCCCCTCAGACAGAGCCAGTGTCATGGGCAAATACTGTTCCTCCAGGATCATTTATGTTTTTGGAAAGAGAGTTTAGGCTTTGAGATTATTTGTTGGCCATTGGATAAGTCAATTATTACTATCTCCTCTTGGCAATTGGATAATTGCAGTGTATGTGTCTGGTGTATTTTCCAATTTCACTGTTTAAATTGTTTTAATCTTGTTTTGGGGCAGTTTTCATTGTTTCTGTGACTGTATAGAACTACAGTAGCACTTCAAATATAGAGATAGCAGCAAAATAATTGTAGGTTTACCTTAGATAGCTCTCTGATGTCTTTGCAAGCTTAACAAACCAACAGCTCTAAGACACGAAAAATAAACAGCAAACCCTGAAGTCGACAAGGTCAGACTGGGGCAGATCACGATAATGAGTCCCACAGGCGGCTGCTGATGAAAACCGAGCAGAAACTGGATAGCCAGATCACCCAAATGCATCTGTGAGGAAATATTTAAGAAAAGGGAAGAAAACCCCAACTAATCCAAATTATTTTGCATACACTTTTGTGGCCAGAGAAGAAAGGAGTGAGAACTTGTGAAAGAAACAGTTCTGCAGCTACCAAGTGAAGAAGGAGGGGGAGGAGGTGCTCCATATACTGGAGCTGAGATTCCCCTGTAGGCCACGGTGCAGACCATGGTGGGGCAGCTGTGCCTGTGCAGCCCCCTGAAGGCCATGGGCGAGCAGATATTCACCTGCTGGCTGTGGAGGAGACCCGTTCTGGAGCAGGTGTCACCTGACAGCCAACTGTGACACCGTGGGAAGCCCACAGTGAAGCAGGCTCCTGTGAGGATCCATGGAGAGAGGAGCCCACGCTGCAGCAAATCGATTGATAGAATTTGTGACCCTGTGGGGGATCCACACTGAAGCAGCCTGTTCCTGAAGGAATGGAAAGGGACCCACTCTGAAAGAACTGCAGCCTGTGGGAGTGACTTATTGGAGAAGTTTGTGGAGAACTGTCTCCTGTGGGAGAGGCCCCATGCTGGAGCAGAGGAAGGACTCCTCTCTCTGAAGAGAAAGCAGGAGTAGAAACAATGTGTGATGAACTAACTGCAATGCCCATTCCATATCTCCCTGCATCAGTGGGGGGAAAAAGGTAGGGAGTTGGGAACAAAATTAAGCCTGGGAATGAGGGAGGGGTATGGTAAAGATGTTTTTAGGATTTGTTTTCCTTCTCACTGTCCTGCTCTGATCTTAATTGGTAATAAATTCAACCAGTTTCCCTAAGCAGAGACTGTTTTGCTCCTGATGGTAATTGGTGAGTGTTCTCTCCCTGCCGTGAATTCATGAAGATTTTGTGATATTTTCCCTCCCCTGCTCAGCTGAGGAGGGGAATGATAGAGTACCTTTGGTGGGTACCTGGCATCCAGCCAGGGTCAAACTACCACAAGATCTACCTGGTGTTAAAAGGAGTGTGGAGGAGGAAAAGGTAAACCACATATACATTATTCATGTGGGAAACATTTTTAAAAATCAAATTATAAAGCACATGCCCAACTGTGATGTTACCCTGTCCAAAGATTGGTCTGAAGAGTTATTTATAGACCTGTTATATGAGGGCTTTGCTTTTTTACTTTGCACTCTTTTAAGGATTTGCATTTAGACTTCCAAAGATGGATTTTTCATTGTGAGAGGTGCATACCAGAAAGTAAATTTTAATTTTTAAATTTAGCAGTAGTTTTCATTAGCAGAGTCACTCATATGTCCCATTAAAATTTGGGTTTATTATTCTTAGTTGCTTTTTGTGAGAGGATTTATTTCAGTGTTTTCGGGTGCATTAGAATCGGACACAGGTGCAGGCAAAGTGCTTTCAAACATGTGATTTCTGTTCCTTTCTTTCCCTCTGTCTCTTTCTGCTCTTTCCCTCTCCTGTAGCTCAAATTCTAATTTTTTGCTCACCTTGAACAGTGCTTGGCACTCTACTTGATGTTTGTTGGCCTGCTCAAGGCACAGGCCTTCATTGTGAGCTGAGTTCTCATGGTAGGTCCCTCCATGTTGCAAGAGAGATTTTATTTACTAGATTAACTAGATTTACTAGATTGATTTACTAGATTGTGTGCCCCCCCTTTTTTTAATAGGCTAACAGGTGTACTCTATATATGAAAAGTGCTAAAAATAGTACTTCTCTGCTTTCTCAGAATGAGGTTTGTGTAACAAAGTAAGTGGAACACTTGAAAGTGCTGACCTTTAATATGAAACATACTCTAGCTGTAACAGAGGACTAGTGTGCCCTTCAACATGAATCTTTGTCACCACCATGTAGACATATCTTTCTCTGAACACCAAATTGTTATGTACAGGCTCACCTTGAAATGTGCAGACTGCCTTTGCTCCTGAGTTAATTCTGCAAACTGCCCTGTGGTTTCTGAGATGTCACCTGAACCTTAATCTGCTTTTTTCTGCTTTATACAATCTGTTTCTAACTGACCCTGATTATTTTCATTTCCTGTAACTTTTTCCATCCTAATAAACTGAGGATGTCCTATCCTAATGTTCTTAACAGGACTGAGAAATAAATCAAGTTCTGGTCAACCTTTGGTCTGGATCCTGTGGGTCCCTAACTTTTCAAGTAGTAGGAGAGACCTGCATCTATGTGAACTAGTGCTTTCAGCTGGAAGAATTAGAATTGCTTCTCTGAAGGGACAAGGGGTTAATCACCAGTGTGCGATTAAAATTAGAGATTAAGACACTTAAAATTCTGGGTATACAGGTCAGTGAGGTCCAAACTTCTGCCATGGCAAACAATTACCCAGTCAAGCCAACCAGTGGAGTCTAGAGAGATAATGAGGTCACCATATGATAAATAAGAACTTTATGATGCGCTGAAGTGTTCAACTTCTTGTATCCATTAAAGTGGGAATTTAGACATTAAACTTTTAGAGATTAACATGTATATCTTTTAATTTGGAGTTATTTCAGCATACAGATATGTTGCCTACATATAGAGTCTTAGTGTTATTAGAGATGGCCCGAGGTAACCAAGGCATCTGCACAGCTCTGTCATGCCATTGTCCCCATGTCCACTGCCTGCTATGCTACACTGTACATCTCTTTCCCTACACAGTTAGCCAGTGAGTAATATTTAGTTTTCAATGGGATTCTCTTTTGTTCTGTTTGTTTTGTAATCACTCTGAATTAGGGCAAATAAGAAAATTTTTCAAACTTCTCCAAATCTTTCAAGTTCTCCTCTCTTCTGGGAAAGTGGAGTGATTATTCAGTATCAAGGCCAGTGCCATGCTCTTTTCCCAGGAAGGTTTGGTGGTCTGAGGAGCCTCTGGTGTATTCTGCATATTTTGAATTTTTTTATTTTTTTGACAAAGTAATTTAGGAGGTATTAGAGTCTTCTGGCTTGGAACAGAGCATGTATTCACTAAGCTAAAGTGTTGAGGCTCTTTCTATACTGTTTTATTTTTTTATGACAGGGTCAGAAAGGCACCACTTCCGTATTACTCGGCCTTGTAGCACACCGATGGTGAATAGAGACAATGTTGCCTTGAAACCTTGACTTCAGTGCATTCAAAATTTCTTGTCACTGAGACATTTATGAAAAGAAATTTTGGGCTTGATGGACACAATATTTATATAAAATTATTTTCCTTTGAAGTTCCCAGACACCTCTATTTCCACAGTAAGACAAATTTTCTCTATTCTAATACTCCGTTGACTGTAATTTTAAGAAAAAAAGTCTAACTTTTGGTTATTACAGTTGAAAACAGTCATTCCAGTGAAAGGAAATTTTAACAGACATGTAACATCACATTTGTTTTACACTATTTTTGAATGTCTATACAGGCTTTGCAGGTGAGTGCTGCTTCTTCCTACCTGCTAGAAAAAATAGTTCTAAATCAATTTTTGCCTTTTGTTCCCCCTCCTCTTGTGTAAGCTTGACATAGTTCAAGAGAAAGGAGACAAGAATGGAAAAGAGTGCGAGGGTTTATAAGTCTCAAAGATTTTCTTGCTAGGCCAGAATAAATGATTTTCTGTGTGCTGTTAGCTTTTGAAAGCTTAGTCGACTGAGTATTTGAAACATTAATGCACAATAAAGTCCTACTGTTGTCATAAGTAAGGCCCATCAGATATTCGAGTCTCAGAAGCTTTCTTCATTCCAGCAAAGTGCTGTGGTGGCAGTTCACCACGTCTTTTGACTCAGCTCCTGGAATCAGCGCCGCTGGTATCAAATATGCTAAACACTACAGCATATTCACAAGATCCCCTTGTGAATAGAAACTGCAAACAGAAATGGTTTTAAGATAAAACCCTTGTGCCATTTTCAGATTAAACCAAATTTCTTTTGTTATTCTTTCTGCTGCTCCCAGAATCTTTGACTACCTTTGAAGAGTAGTTTAAAGGCAGTGGCCTAAATTTCAGAAGTGATTAGGAAATTGATGATTTACTTTCAGGAGGACTAACTACTGCTACCCAGAACAGGGTGTATTTCTGTAAGAGTACCTTCCTTCCCTTCAGCGTGTGATACTGGATTTCACTAGCATGGAATTCCTTTTAAACGGAACCCTTCTAGGAGCAAGAGTTTTAGTTGCCCTTTTTTGAGTATGTTTTCTACCTCAGGATCATTATACAACAAAACCAGACAACTGAGCACACAAAATTACTGGTGGACTCAATTAACACAACAAGAAGTTCCCTGATGTTTATAATCCTTGGTTGTCCCTTTGCCCTTGAACCATCCCATTTAACCACTTAGAAACACAAACTATGCTGCTGATTTTTTCTTTCCCATATTAGCCCATTACTGTAAATGTAGGAATGATTTCTTTGCCATTTTTGCCCTCATTCATCCCCAACAGCTGCAATGTCCCAGAATTTGAAAAGCCCTTAAATATGTAGTGCCAATCAGCAATGCATACTCTGCAGATGCCTGACTAGGAGTATGACATTGATAATTGAGAGTATTTATGCCAGTTCTTCCTTAGACCCAAGAGCTGTAACTGGTACCATGAGGACAAAGGTCCTCACTGGCAGACTCAGCCCAACAGTTCTACATGGCCCCTGCTTGAGTTCTTCCTGCTCAGACAAGACTCATGGTCTGTGGGAGTACATGGCTGCAGGTGGGAGGGATGAACGAGTGGTAGTGAGAAAGATCACTTGGGAATTTCTGTGGGGAGATCTCAGCAGAGTGAGGAAAGAGGAAAAGGATATGGTGGTGAAAGAGGCATATCAGAAAAATCAATCAGGTAATGGAGGGAATGAAGAAATTGAAGTTGTTGGTTTAATACTTGGAGATTTCCTCCACCAGTATAGAACTAATGTATGGTTTTCATCAGGAGCAAGAAATTGTAAATGCTTCTTTGGCAACTTAACACAATGCTGGTAACAACACTTGTAGGGCTGGCATGGGATGCACACAAGAAGCTCGGGGCACTGGCTTCTAGAAAGGTCTGCCAAAACACTGTATGTCAGTCAGCACACACCTCAGAGCACCCAGACCATTCATTCAAAATAGAGTCACTGTGATGCAAGGTAGTCACTGTGTCAGAGAATTTAAAGAAAAACACAGGCACAGGTTGTAAAAAAAAAAAATCTTGTATTTAACAAGTGCCAAGAATGGAGAGTAAACAGTACAGTCCATAGTGAGTATTTCTGCTGCCTCTGACAGGTTAGAAAAGAGGTTGCTTTGCTGTAGCTTCCAAGTCTCTAAAGCCATTTGAGAAGGGAGCCAGAGGACAGGCAGGGTATACTTAGCTTGTTGTAAATTATATTTTCTTTTCTTTGGCAAATATGTTAGTAAATGTCTCAGTAAGACAAAAATGCGGGAGCTGCCTGAATTCTTCTAAGATCAAAGATAGTAAGCCTTTTATGCAAAATCTAACTAATCTGTTTTCAACTCTGTTGTTTCTGACTTAACCCCTTCCTGGGTATAAAGTTGTTCTTATCTGAACATATATAATGGGTTTGCATTTGATGTCCAAAATGAAAATATGAGAGGTTCCTTTTACCATTCTCTCTGCCTATTCATACTTGTCCCTGTTTTAGGCAGTATCTAGTATATTGTTTTCAAAATATTCCATTTAATTTTCAAAGTACTTAAATAAAGGACTATTGCAGGGTTTCAAAACTACGGTGACAAAAAGAGAGAAGATGATTGTGTTTCCAGCTGATATTGACGCTTTATTGGGTTTAGAAATGTTTGCTGCTATGTGCCACTTGACTGACACCACCAAGGAAGAAGTATTTTCTAATTGCCAACTGCCTGTCCTAATTTGTGCTGATGTAAACTACCACCACTAATTATCTTATTACAAGGATTTTTTTCCTCCCTCTCTCCAAATCCCTCCTTAATTAAGACCCTGTTCTTGTTAAAATCCACCCTACATCATTTATTTCTCTTGTTAGAAGCTTGCTATCCCCTCTCTTCTTCTGCAGTGCTCTTGAATCCTTTTTGTTGTTGTTGACAGTATTTTAGGTTATAGGCTGTTTGGAGAAAGAGAGTGTAGTTTCTGCACTTTTTTGCCAGTATGCTGTAAAAGTGGTTTTCAAGGCTGCAAGGACTTGCAAGTGTGGAATGTTTTCTAAAATATGATTCTATGAGTGACAACTATAATAAAATAATCAAATGCAAAAAATCTAGTTCTGTATGAATGAATTTTATTTGCATTTCTAGTTCTCAGAATCTAAAATATGGAAAGAGTAATTTCAGGAAGATTGCAGAAAAATATATCATGTGTCTTTTATGAATTTTAAATGAAGACATCATTGGAAATTTGAGAATGATATATTTTTACATAAAGACTAAGGAGATAATTGTGCTATCCTTATGCACAAGAAAACACTAGTTGGAGATCTGCTTGGTATTGAGCAAATAATGGTTAGTACCTTGTGGTACTTTCATCACCTAAATGTGCAGTACTTGAAACACAACTTCAGTAGGTTCCTCTGAGAGGACAAGGATGACCCAGCCTATAGAGTACAATACTATTTGGAAAGGTTAATACAAATTTGAAGTTTCTGTAATTTTGCAGAGAAAACACTGTGAAGGCTGTCTCACTGCATAGAGATGGGAAATTAAAATAATTTTTTGCCAGTCACTGAAGCATATATAATCTTGAATGTAGAAAGACAACACATTATTCTTACTTCTGTCATTGTCTAGGTGTTAAGCAGAAGTCCATGTGTGATGTTCTTCTACTTCCAAGCACTGTTTCAAGCACAGAATCACAGAACAGTTTGAGTTGGAAGGGACCTTAAGGATTACCTGGTTTCAATCCTTCTGCAGTGGTCAGGGACATCTTCCACTAGAGATGTTAAGAGTCATCCAACTTGGCCTTGGACACTTCCAGGGGTGGAGCATCCCCAGGTACTATGGGTAGCCTATTTCATTGTCTCACCATCCTCACAGTGAAGAACTTCTTCCAAATGGCTAATATAAACCTACCCTTTTTCAGTTTAAAGACATTCCCTCTTGTCCTATCACTACATGTCCTTGTAAAAAGGTATGTCTATTCCCCCTTGGAATTATAGGGAATGGGTCACCATTTGCTTAAAAAAAAGTCAATTTAATCGCTATTAAAATGAGTGTGTTTTGTTTATGTGGTGAACTTTGGGTAGTAAGATAGTTTTATGGGTTTTTGCCTTCTGTTGGAAGACGCTAGGAGGCTGCCCCCAAGTAGGACAAAGCCAATTATGGTTGGTTCCAAAATGGATTCATTGTTGGCACAGGCTGAGTCCACCAGTGATGCTGATTGTGTATCTGTGATAGTATTTAGGAAAGGAGAGGGTAAAAATTACTGTGCAGCAGCTGTTATAGAGGAAATGTGAGAGAAACAGCCCTGTAGGCAATAAGGTCAGAAAGAAAGGAAGGGGTACTGCAGGTGTCAGAGCAGAGCTTCTCCTGCAGCCCATGGAGGACCCCATTCTCCTGCAGCTATGGTACAAGCTCTTCCCAGAGCTCATTAACCAGAAGTTTCAAAACACAGGTAAATTTGCTTGATGGACCATGGTGTTTTGAAGCACAATCTTTTTGTTCATTTAATTTTTAAGAGTCAGTAATATTGTTGAGAGGATGGAACTTTAACTTTCACTAGAGTTCAAGTACCAAGTGCATTATTGTGGTAGCAGTTTGAGAAAGTGTTTGTATCACATCTCTGGAAAGATGAAATTTGTGTCGCAGAGCTATTGCATATACCTGGGGGGAAAAAAAGAAAAAAAATTATTTGAGTAGAAGCTTAACAGAAGCATAATCTAGGTTTCTTCTTTTCCAGATAAGTACCTTTTACATAGAAATGGTTTGCCAGCCATAAAATTGATGTCTTTAGACTCAAATGAGTTAAAGCCACCAGTAGAAACAGAGATGCAAGACTTGGCAAGGAAGTGAATCAGAGAATCATAGGATATGCTGAGCTGGAAGGAACTCAAGGATCATAGAGACCAACTCCTGGCCCTGTGCAGAGCACACCAAGAATCACATTATGTGTCTGAGAACATTGTCAAAATGCTGTCTGAACTCTGTCAGGCTGTCACTGCTTCCCTGGGGAGCCTGTTCCAGTGCCCAACCACCCTCTGGGTGAAAACTTTTCTTCTTTGGGTAAGATTTTCCAACAAAGAAACTTGAAATGAATTGTTAAACCAGTCTTATGATAGAGGGATGTTTCTTAGTAAGCTGTCATCAGTACCATTCATTTTTGTTGGGGTAGGTAACTTCATTGAATAGAGGGAATACGTATCACTTCCTTGGTACAAGGATTTATTTGAACCTAATAAGAAAGATTCTGCCTGAATGGTGTGTTCATCTAATTTGTAACATATTGTAAAATGTCTTCCAGAAAATTATTATAAATTTATCTTTTTCAACAGAAAGATTAAAAGCATTTTCCCCTCATTTTTGAGCTAGGGTTACTTGATGGTAGGATGATGGAAATCTCTTTGGTCAGTTTTGAAGGTCTTGATATTTGAGGCTACATTTGGTTTTTTGACCACATTAGCATTTTAATATTTTATAGCCATTTTTAACTCTCCGACCATCTGTAACTAATTTTATTTTGTAAAAAAACCCCGCTAACATCTGTTTATATGCAAGTGCAATTGGGGCATGTAGAATATTACCTCAAACTTAATATTTGGCTAAAAGCTTGAGAATCTGGAGTGATATTAAAATTAACTTCCAATTTATTATGCTTAGACATGGATTTAGAAAAATATGTTGAGTTAAGCAACATGTCTGCTAAGATACTTTTGAAGACCCATTAGTGTCTTTAACTAACTTTAGATTTCTTAGACACATTTAAATATTAAAACATAGTCATATCCAACATTCATTTTTGTTATTCTTATTAAAAATTGTAAAAATTCTAATAATTTTTCAAAATAAAACCTAATTGAATTGTGATTAATCTCTCTAAGAACTTAGGTATATTTTTGTAGTGTTTTAGTAATCTAGGAGAAAATCTCATAAGTGAAAATTTATGGTGAGTAAAAAACAGAACATAATTTTCTTTAGTTCTACAGAAATTATTTACCTTGTATGCCTGGATTCCTGTTTCAAGGGAGAAAACTTTCCAACCATTGACAGGTCTGTTCTAATGTACAGAGATTACAAAGTGGAAGTTGCCTATGAGTTCTTACTCTCAAAAGTAACTAAACTATAAAAACAATTCCTTCTCCCTTCTCCATGCCCTCTCCCTACCCCACCCCTCCATAATTTAAGTTTGTAACCACAATAAAAGTCATTTAGCAGTGAATTTTCACTAGAGTATTCATCTGAATTAATATTTGAGGTGACTATGTATATTCTGTCCTACCATAAAATAGCATATGAAGTGTCAAAAAGTAATTGAAGGAAAAAGCATTTCTGACTTAAGAAGAGGCTAAAAATAGATGGTGCTGGGGATTTTCTTGCATATAAAATGTGCAATTAATTGTGACTAAGGTGTGGATATTCTTTCTAGTAATGTTAGCACTTCTCTTTGTATTGGTGACAGATTGAGCCTGCTGTGAATACATGTCGTGGATGCAGGTATGAGACAATGAAGATGGCAATGTTAGCTCAGGGGGTAGAAATTAAGTTAATTACTCCACTTTGCCATAGTTTTGGATTTTGTAATGACCCTGCTGATTTAGCTGTTGCAAATGGGTTTTGTCTCAGCTTGGCAAGACAGTGATGATACAATGCTTAATTTTTGCTTTAAATTAAAAATTTGAGTTTGAATTCAGACTATAACTGAGTGGCAGCTTATGAGTTTACCGTGTGATTGAGTCAATGCAGTCATCAAAGCATACTGACTCTTGGATTAACAAATAGGCTATACTGAAAAACCTGAAGAGGCCAGAGAACTCAACACAAACAAGACCTTAACTTATGTTTGAATGGAGATTTGATGGAACAGATAATATGAGACAATTGCCCTCACTTGGCGATTGTACCCAAAGCTAATGGAAGAGATCTATATGAGCTACACTATTATGTTCCACCAAGAACTATGCCCTCCTGTGAGAGGCTCATGGGAAATGAACTACTGCTCATAAATAATAAATTACTGTTCATAATCAGTTTCCATGACAGCTCTTCAGTGACTGGCTATAGAAAGTGACTGGACAGCTGCAGAAATGGATTTTTTGGTGTCCTCCATGCATAATTTTTGCTTAATATTAAAAGGCATGAGTACTGTGGGATAAAGATTGATCAGAAAGGCAAAAGATATGTTAAATGCATTTAATGAATTTCATTTTACTGTGAGGGAAACTCTTGTGAGTCACTGGAATTTGGGACCAGATGTGCATGCAAGCAGTTCTGTCTTCTGCCTTGATCAGTCTCAGTCTGATCATGTTAAATAAATCTTGAACTGGAGGCGGATGGGGAGGGAAAAATTCAAGCCAGTTTCCCTAGTGAATGACACTTAATCCCTAAAGTGCTGATAATGCTTTCTTTTATTGCGGCCTCCTTAATATGCTTAAACATAAAGCAGCTGCATGAAAAATGCTGCCAGGTTAGTCTGTCTCTCTTAGTGTCTTTGGTGTTTTAAAAACAAAATAAATATTTGAATTTACAAGTGCTGATCAGGGATTTTTGTAGTCTTGTTTTTTCAGTCTGGGAAAATTTTTACTGACATTTCAAAATCCTTTGTAAATCCATCTGAAGTTGCTGTCTAGGCTCTTAAAATCTGCATGGCAATAGAATCTGAAAAATTTTGGGGTTTCTGTTTAAGTACCAAATAAGATGACTGGAGATCTCTATTGATTATTTCTTCTTTTTTTTCAGATAAGTGACGCATTTTCTGTATGAAGTGATTCCAATTATCCCCTTCCACTTTCTTTTCTCTTTCCTCTTTTCTCCTTTCACTTTTTGTCTTTTCTATTCCATAGTCTATGATAATTTTTGTAATGGTTAATATTGAGAGTGATACACATACTTGAAGAATTCTACTCAGTGATTTTAGTAATAATCTGATGTTTTCAAACTGAAGTTTAAATCTAACCTCTAGTATTGCAGAGAACTCATCTATATTCTTGTTCATGAATCATGTTACCACCTTTCATTGATTTGTATAGCATTCTGTAAGCAATTTCAAAGATGGACTAATTCTAAATACACTCCTATAAAATCTGGATTACTGAGACCCTAAAGGAGAATAGGGATGACATTTGCTGTAATGTGGTCACAGCAGGGGAGGGAGGAGAGGAAAATAGACATCCTTCATAGGCAGGGGCTACTGCAAAGATGCCTGTGCCAGGGTTTCTTACCATTAGAGGCAAAAGAATAGGCTGAGTGACCCTAGTATGACTGAGTACACATATCTGAAAACCCAATAAATACAGGAGTCTGCAATGAAAGAAGGCTGAAATGAATTATGTTGCATTTGCCATAAACTAGGAGTGTGCATGTGAGCAGTGTAATACATGATAATGTATTCAGCTACAAGACCTGAGCCCTGATACTGTGCATTCATATGAAAGGAACAAATTTTCAAGCACTCTGCACTTCTTGTGTATGTCCCTCCTTGATATTTGCTATATTACACTCTTAAATATACTTGGCTTCTCAAAAGAAGCCAAGTATATTTATGATTAATGCAAATTGTCTACTTTCAAAATACACCTGGTATTACAGATACAGGGAGATGTGGACAGTAGCTTGCTGTACTTGTAATTGTTCTTAAAATAAGAGAATATAAAAGGAGATTGTAATTAATTTGCTCAAATCTTGTAGAATCTCAGATGCACTAAAGCCTGTGTTTCTGCACTGAAATCAGTGGGAACATATACCCTTTAAAAATTAAGCCCTGCTACATAATGAAACCATGTAATGAGGATCTATCAGTAAGCTGATATTTCCAATCATCAAAATTGCTCATTCATAATATCAGCTTTTTCATGCACATCAAAAAACCACAGATTTTTGGAGAGCTTCAGTGTTATGCTGATGTGCAGGCTTAATGGAAAAGGCCCTGCTGCAGTAGTACATACTCTTGAGTACATCATTTGAGTTAAAAATCCAGGACCTGATTGTGTGCTGAGTCAGAGCCTTAGAAGTCAATAAAAGTATCCATCAGCTTCTATAAAGTGACACAGCCTAGTTCTCCACACAGTCCTTCACACTTAATTAGGCATGAATTGAATTGCAATGGTGTCTGTATCCCCATTACCTCGGCACAGTGCTCGCTGCAATCCTTGTCTCCCTGCTGGGAGCACTGTGTGGCTCTGGGTGGGGAAGAAGTGCCCAGATAAGGGTGACCAGATAAGTGAGACCTGTAAGGAAGGTGAGGAAAATATGGACTTTAGATGAGTTTAGTGACGAGTCAGGTTGCTATCATACCAAGACCTGTTTGTTGTTTTTCTGAATCAGGTAGGTTGAATGGGGGTTTGACAAACCTGGCCTATTGGAAGGTGTCCCTGCCCATGGCAGGGGGGGTAGGAACTAGATGATGATTAAGGTCCCTTTCAACCCAAACCATTCTCTGATTCTAGGTAAAAAAAGATTTCAAATATTTTGAAAGATTTGAAATGTTCAGTGTTTGTGCACCCTCATTTATTTCAATGTGCTCTTTACAGATTAATGCCTAATTTTTAATGTTTCTGAGTGCATATTGGGCATATAAAGTCACATGAAAAAAAAATCAATCTTTCTCTTTCTTGATGTAAGTGAAGGTTTCCTCTCCTTGCTGTATGTGTGCTTCTTCCGATGTTTCTGAAGACTTTTTGTCTCTGGTTATTTATTGTAGGAAAGAGATTGTTCATTAAGTCTTCCTAGGTTAATGCAAAAGCTGTTATTTAGACTCCTGATTCCATTAGTGCTTACATCAGTTAAAGTTCCTAGAAGATCATGATGAACAGTTCTCCCCAAATCTGCAGTCTTTTCTTTGACACAGTACTATGTGTAAATTCTGGTTTTCTTCTGTGATGATAATTTTAGGTAAAGGATAAAATGGATGAAAGAGCTGAATCAGTGAGGATGAGATAACATTGGCTGAATTGTACAATGCTGTGTGGGCAGGCTTGTTCAGTTACAGAAGGGCCTATACTCTTGATAAAGTGCTCTGTGAGTGTACTATAGCTCAGAAAAGTATGATGTGTAGGCAGAATAAATGGAACTCAAACATGGTTAAAAGAATTTTGCATCTATATGAAAGTGCAATTACTTTTCAAGAATGTGGCAGGAGAAAGCAGAATACTGTGTGCTACACAGAGTCAATAGAACTAGGTTCTAGTGAGCTTAAACTTTTTTTTTTTTTGTTGAGTATGGAAAAAACTGATGTCTCTATATCTCACCAAAATACCTTCCTGATTTAAAAAAATAAAAGGAATCTTTGAGGGTCTAATTGCCTTCATTAGATCTGCTATTCTACCTACTTACACTTATTTAAAAGGTCAAAAGTCCTGGAGAGTTTATAGTATCTTCTGATTAGAAAGCTTTAATTAAAAAAAGGAGCCATATAATGAGATTTTGGTGACCAGTCACAGAGTTTGAATACTAAATTGCCCTGCTGATTTCTACTGAGCACTATGTTCAGTCATTATCTGCTAAGTTCTGTAAATCTGCGTATTTATTGGTTTCTGCAGTTTCCACACTTGAGTTTTTTCAGGTTGACCCCTAAACCTAGAAATGCTTTGCCTATAAGGCCTAAAGATACTTTTAAAAGTATGGCATTTTAAGATGTTATACTGAAACCATTCCCTAATGTCCTGACCAATAATATCTCATTGTTTCCTGTGATATCCCTGTTTTATGTTAGTATTTTTCTCTTACATTTGGTTGATGCAAGGACAGTGACTGTCTTTTAGTTTCTTTTTTGCAGTGTGTAACAGAGCACAATTCTGGTTCAAGAAGAAATGTACCCAGAATAAATTGTAATTAATAAGAATTAAGAATTTTCAGGGGTGAAATAGCCCCTGTTTGTTTTATAATGCAACCTTTGGGAAATCTGTGAAAGGTGGGGGATTAAATTTAAAAATTTTAGGAGAAAAATGTGTTAGTTTCAGCCAACACCTGAACTTAACTATGTATTGGTAACATCATGGTGCAAGTCACAAATTACTTCTGATAGTCATACTCCAGAGGGTTATTAAATGGTGAAATGTCCTCGGAATATTTTGTTCCTGCACACATGACTGGTCTGTCCCTTTTGGTTAGTAACATCCTATGAGTGAAAACCTGGTGAGAACTCAGCTTGCTGCTCTGTGGGCAAGGGACAGACAACAAATCTTTTTCTCTGAATCATTCTCTGAATCTTCCTTGGAATTGCACTCTGCTATGCTGCAAGATTTGCACTGGGAAAAAATATTAGATACTAAATAATTCCTAGGACCTATCCTATTGAGATGTAGCTTCTTATTGTAATATTGCTTTACCTACTGGCATGAGGAAAAGCAGCATATGACATGGAAGTAGATCAATAACTGGTAATAGCACATTGCAATTACACCTGAAGAATTGCAGGAACAGAAAAGAGCTCTTGTGTGTGTGGGGGGGTGGGATTGTCAGTGGGTTTTTGGGTGGGTTTGTGTCCTGGGTTTCTCTCCCAAATTTGCTCTAAACCTGGACAGTTTATTTGGGTTTTTTTCCACAGAAGACAAAATAGCACTAAAAAATATCTGGAGTAAGCATTTTTGGACTCTTACTGATCTGATATTCCCAGGAGCAATGCTATATTTCAGTATTCTGGTTTCTTTCTCACAGGAATGAATATAATTTTAAACTCTCTGGTACC
The DNA here is from genome assembly GCA_039654755.1 of Calcarius lapponicus. Lineage (NCBI taxonomy): Eukaryota > Metazoa > Chordata > Aves > Passeriformes > Fringillidae > Calcarius > Calcarius lapponicus. The sequence goes on along the minus strand of CM077463.1, from coordinate 32,604,682 downwards.
ATTGCTATATGGATAGTACCTTGCCTACACAGTTTGCATACTTTTGCATTTGAATATTCTTTACTCAGCCTTTTCAGAAAATGAAATATTTAGCAGAGTCAATTCATTTTAGTTCAGATATGCCAGTCAGAAGAATGCAGATGTAATCAGCAATCCTTGTCTCATTCTTCCTCCCCTCTTTTTCCAAAGAGGGGCAGTGTGCTGTGGTCGGCCCTATCACAGCTCACTGGGGTCTGACCATCTAGAAGAATAAGACTCTGTCTCGCCTGCTAAAACCTCTGAGTGCTGCAATGGAACCATAATGCCACGCTGCTCTTATCTTCTTTGCTGAACATCCCAGTGTGTTAACCCCATGCTACATGTTGCTATCCTACTGGAGTTTCAGTTGAGAAAATTAAATGGATATGGTAATTTAAGTGTCTGAGGTGAGTCTATTCAGGCATGTCTTACTTTACAATGAAATACTGACAGGTTTCAGAAAAAGATTCTTCTTCTATTAAAACGCAAATAAACACCATTTTCCCCTAGAGCCCCCTGTCTAACTATGGAATAATAACTCTAGAGAAAAGCTGTATATTGTCATATTTGGCATTTTACCTTTATTACATCCTTAGTTTTTCCATAAATATAACATTCTTCAAATGTAATTAGATGTGCACAGTGATGAATCAGGAATTGTTAATCAAAATTGCTTTAAACAGTCACTTATGAGAACAGGTATCAGTGAAATATGGGAAAGGGCATAATGAAGAGAAATCTGTAGTTTAAAAGGTACCCTTTAGCAGGATGCAATTTTAAACAAGATGTTGGAAAGGTAATGTGGGTGTGTGTATCAAGCACTGTGGCAGAAATTGAGTTCATAATGATGTGAGCCTCAATGAGCTCACTTAAAGGCTGAAGAAGATGTAATAAGTCAAACTGAAAACTGAACTTTTTTTTGTTCTTTTTAACTGCAGTGTGAGAAAGAAGTGACAGGGAGGAAAGAGGAGAAAGAAGAAGAGGAGTGGGGTAGAGAAAGAACTAGTGAACCCAACAAAACCATACTGAATGTTTGAGACACTTGAGTATGAAATTCCAGGTACTCAGTCGTAGACACAATATTAATCTATTGAGGGAGCAAAAAGTGAAAGTGTGATTCCAAAACAATATTACACTTCTGCTAGGGTATTGGTCTGGCTCTCATAGGTTGCATCACTGCTGAGCTTCAGGCTTCTATCTCTCTTATCTAATACAGATCATTGATACTTGGAGGATGACCCTAACAGCATGGTGTTCTCAGGTCGCCAGTCTGTAAGTTTTTAATTACACTGCATCAGGGTATGTGATTGCACACAATATGGTTCAGAATGCTAAAAAGAGTGACTATGGTTCCTTTTTTGAAATTAGGCATTTTGATGCAAAATTCTTTTTCATTAACTCTATGTGATAAATATTACACACTGATCTTAATTCAGTTTTGTGAGGATTTAAATTTCTTTCTATTTGTCTGAGATATATTCAAATAGCATTCATAGCAACCCTCTTTATATCTTTGGAAAGGGGACCGTGGCTTGGTCTGTAAGAGTTTTCTGCTAAAGAATTTTTTTAAGCATATGTCTGTGTCTGTATTCTACCTAATATTGTGTTTATTTTTGAAGTGGCAAATCTTACATCTTGTATATGTGGAGGAACCAAGAGGTTGAATTGTTGACATACTGGTTAACCTGTGATTCTGGGTTCTGTCTCTCTGCTTTGCGTGTGCAGGCAAATCCTATTTACGAGCTAAAGCAGACAGATTAGCATCTTCGAACTTCTGTTTATCCCTTGATGAGTTTAGTGCACATAATTTTCCAACATTCCCCTAACAATAAATCCCAAACTCCAGCTGCAGGGACTTGTTCTCTAGTATGCATCTGAGCAGTTCAAGTCCTTAGTCTTTAGCTAAGATTTCCAAAAAGTCTAAAAATATTTTGCAGATTTGAAATGAAGAAACTATAATCACAATTTTATATAGGCTAGCCAACCCATGTGTTTTTTACATTATGATATGAATATATATATTTAGCATAATATCTTAATATATTATCCAATAAAATATAACTATATTGTGTGTTTGTGTGTTTGATTTTACTTGGATGAAGGTTTAGTACACATTTTCAGAATGAATAGCGTTTTCTTCCCAATCTGCTACAAATTGGAACCTGTTTGTTGTCAACAGCCTTTAATGAAATTCAGTCCTGGGCTTTGGATCACTCCAGAGCTTCTGTAAGCCCTCCAGCAGCTTTTAAGTGGGGGATTGGACCTGTGTTCTTAACTCCCTTAGCAGAAGTGAGCTGAGTGCCAAATCACCCTGCAGTTTTGGGAGAGCTTTGCCGTGAAAGTAGGAGTAGCTGATTAGTGAGGAAAGCAAAATATCCTTGACTGTTGCCAGAAAAACTTAATCCACTTCACTGTCAATAGCAACAATGCTAGAATGAATCTGCTAAGGCTCTACTTAGACCTTAGGGCTTGAAAATCAGGTTTTCAAGCAAAGAACTTGATAAATGTGTCCTCATTTCCACTTTGTGGAGGTTGGGTCTGTTCAACTGTCAGATACTAAAAGGGAGCATAAATATTTCCCGCTTCTCCTAACTGATTAAAAAATAAACACCCTAATGCAAAGTTTATCTGTGCCTTAGTGTTTATGCTGTAGCAGATCACACTAAAAATTGTTCAAAGCTGGTTGTTTTTGTTTAGAACAAGATTTTAATCACAGAGTTAGATATTTCTCTGTGGTCATATGTGCTTTTCTCAGTCCATGTAAATACCACAGACAGGGTCAGGCTGAGGTATTTAAAGGCTTTTTGTGGCAGCCCTTCTATCTTCCTGGAAGACCAATAGACTTTTGCTGTCTGAGGTGTGAATGAAATATTGATTCTGAGAGGATCAAACCTCTGTGGTGCTTTGTAAATCAGGAAAACATCAATGAATCAACAAGGATTTTATGGCTGAGAGACCTAAAAAAAAAGTTACTCACTTTCCATGAGTGTGTTCTAAGAAAATAACTGCAGTTCCAATCTTAATAGAATCCAATGACTGTGGGTGAAACTGTCTTTCACTGCCATCAGCAAAGCCAAAAGCTGACCTGTGTGACAGCCTTGATGATGACACTCACCTGTTAAGATTTGATTCAATCTGCTCTTTGGGTTCACCACGGGCATTCATAATTACTGCTGACCTCCTTAGTAGTGTCCAATATAATTAAGGTTGATTTCATTATGGATGTCATTAGTGGTGATTCATGTATGCTTCATACAAAATGTTGCCCAAGTTCTTTCAAACTGTGATGCAAGTCCCTTAGGAAGCTTGCACATAACACTTGGATGTCAAAGTTCAGATGCAGCAGACTGAGAGTAACAAGTTCCATTAAGCATATTTTTAAGGTCTGTGCAACTTGATTATTTGGCATAGCTCTCTTACATCATTCTTATAACTGTACCTTAAAATTCCAGCTACAAACTAAATATTAATTGGGATGCTGACATTTTACATACTGCCAGGCAAAAGAATATTTAGGAGGATGTAGATGCCTCGAGTCTCCAGAACCCTAATTAACTGGTGATTTCCACTACCACCACAGTGCTGTAAGACTAACACTGGTGATTTAAAAAGGGCTTACAAAGAAGGCTAGAAATGAATGTTATTTCTTCTTACACTATGAGAGGAGCTTCATTAGAAGGCAGACGCCTGCTAGGGAAGCAGAAGGATTACTGCTCTTCCAGTGCAATGATGAGATCTCTGTCGTTAAGAAAGCACGTAAGACTGTGGAGTGCACCCGCTTTTGCTTTAGTGTAAGTTAAATACACAGTTAAGCCTGGAATGCAGATTTCCTCTCAACTGGAAGTTTATTACATTTGGTGGATAATCCTTTTCAACACACTTTTTACTTCAGTCACTATATAGTCGGAAATAACAGATTGCTGTTTTCTCTCTGATTGCATTCCTAGACCAGTCCTCGTGGCCCTCTATGCAGTCTGACCAGCGGTACACACTGTTAAATTTCTTACCAGCCATTCTGCTTAAATACATGCATTTGAGAGACTGATTTACTTTGAATCAAACTAATGGCTTATGGCTACTGAGTACTAGGGAGAAAGGCTGACTTGGTGCAGCTGATTGTAGAAAATCCATGCACACTTTAGGACAGTTTCAAGGTAATATAAAGAAGCAGACTGTGCCAACAGGAAGGAAATATTAGGGATCTGGGACTGTGAGCATGAATGTTATTATTATCAATGTATGTGTCTCTCTCTTTCTCAGTATAGATATATTACTTTCTGTTCTCATTAATTTTCAACATTGACTTTGATTTCAACTCTTCTCTGAATTTATTCACATTCACTATAACTTGTCTGCTGAAAAGCAAAAATAATCTAGACAGGAAAGAAGAATATACCAAATGACTGATATATCCAATTAAGCCTTCTCTGCGGAGATATGAGATATTCAAAATGTGATGTTGGTAATCGATCCACAGGGCAGAACATAGTTTTATGAAATATTATTTTAATAAACAAATTCATCTAGGAAACCCTTGATTTGCTGACAAACTTTTTTTTTGTCAACAGGAAATAAGTTTGAAAAACATCATTCCTACTTAATAAATTCTCATACATGCTTTGCTGGTCTTAAAATAATTGATTTTTATATTATTTCTTCTATGAACTTAATTTCCCAGTGAGTTATTTCTTCCTTTTACTCATGCTCTGTAGCTTTTAATTTTGGTAGAAAAAGAAGTGAAGCTTCCCAGTTTCTTCATGCTCCTTTCAAGCTAGGCTTGCTCTGTCCTTGCACTGCCTGTGTAAAATGTGTTAAAGATCACAGATAATTTCTTGAGTATTCATTAGTCTTTGGTAGGGGTGTGTGTGTGAGCTATAGATAAATGCATGTAGGAATGCTACTGTGAAGGATGAGATAGACATCTGTGCCTTTGGCTAGCCATTACCAATTAAATACTGTGGAGAGGGTGAAATTTAATTTCTGCATTGCAGGAAAATTAGAACTTGAAAAATTTTTTATTCTGATTCTTAAGGAAAATTATTCTTTTCAGCCATGAAAAAAATTTGAGACTTTTAAACGCATAGTAGAAAAAGAGAATCATCAGCCACCAAATCCCCAAAGACTTACTAGGCTGGCTCAAATTCATAGCAAATGCCCCAAAGCAAGGGACAACCATAGGTATGCATGAATCTGGGGATTTATATACCTTGAAGAGCACAGTTTTAAGCCCCCAGTCCAGAATTGCTAAATCCTAGCTCTGTGTAGGATCCTGAGTCTTTGGAAGGGTGCACTCAAAGTCCAAGCCTCAGCACACAAAGCTAAGGGTGCCATGTGTTGTGCCCCTCCTGCTGCATTAGCACTGCTGTGTCTGCTGCTAGCTCCAAGCTCTAGATGTCCCAGTTGCAGAACTCATATTTGTGAAAGAAAACCTTAATGTCACAGAATTCTGGAGTTCTGAGGCAATCCTCTTACTGAGATTGCAGACTGTAAGTGATTAGAATTTTGAATGCCTTTCTGGTTAATCAGGTTGAAGCTCATTTTTCAACACCCCAGCCACTAAGAGCAGTTCAATGCACAGGACCACACAAAAAAAAGTCTCAAATAAAACATCCTGAAATACCTCATTATGGACCTCAGTCCTTTAGTATCCATGATGCTGATTTAGGCGATGATACAATTCAGACATGACCCACCTGGGTTACAAATGATGTTTACGTTCCTTTGGTATAAGGAATTCCTTGGTAAACTGCAAAACACCACCACCCCAAAGTACCTTTTGCAGAGGGTCAGAAGTAAAATGTTGTCATAGCCATTTTAGGCGTTGCAGGAGTAAATGTTGCAGATATGTGTCCTGAATACACAGACTACAGGGAAATGTTTATGATGGTAGGAGGATTTGAGATTATGATTTTTCCCTTATAATTTCAGTACTATAAACATCAATCAGGTAATCTGGTTGTGTAATCTGAATTAGCAACTCCACTTCACAGACAGACACCTACAGAAAGTTTTGACGTTTATCTCATCCTTGTTTAGGTTAATTGTCACCTTTCAGTTCAAAACAATATAGATTTACATAATTTGATTTTTGAAATTGATGCAGATATTTATGTAAAAAAAAAAAGCAAACGAAACCAAAATGAAGCAAAAACCCCAAAACTGAACATCAACAAAAGAATAAATGAATAAGCATGAGAAATAGAAGTGATAACATAAACTATTATAATTTTCACCATGAATATCTTGTTGGATAGATGCTGTTTAGTTCCAACAACAGATTGGTTACCTCATAGAAAAAGTTAAAAGGTGGACAAATGTTTATTTGACAGAAGATAGCCTCTGAAGTAGTCTCTTGACATCTGGCTGTCCTTGGTAGCCAACTCTTTAAATTTTTTCCTTAAATTTCTCTCTTGTTCTTCAGGACACACAAAATTTACTTATGATTCTTACCAATATATTTCCAAATATATTCATTAAATTCCATATATATTAGACAATAGGTATTTTATTGCCATTTTATATGTCTTCAAGATTATTTCCCTGTATTGCTATTACTCTTCTTACCCTCTCTAGCTGTACTGTCCATCGTAATGTACTTCTCTATTTTCTCCCTATCCATGCACTTACTTACTTTCAATTTAATGTGAAAAAAGAGAAATAAAAAGTACATAAAGTTAACTGTGGCTGCCTTTGTCAATAATTCAAAATAGGATATAATGGTTAGATAATAATTCACAACTTTATTCATTTATTACAGCATTGTGACATAGAGGCCGTTGAGGAAAAATCCTTCACTCCCTCCATCACCTACCACTTTTTTTACATGTACTGTTCAGAATATAATGGGCCTAAGCTGAAAATCCTATTATCAGATTTGTATCTGATTGCACAGCATTTTATATTCTGATTTAGAAATTGGTACTGCTATTGCTTGCCTGGGCAGCTCATGAATATCTGTGTAGAAAATATTTAAATTTTTAAAAAAAATCTTAAGAAAATAAAAATCTTTAAAAAGCCTTCATAGTGTACTTATCTGGTTTTTAGGTTGCACTTAAATATAATATATATAATACAAAATACAACATGTCTATAAGGTAAGTGTTGAAATTCCATTACTCTAAATTCCTTATTTGTGAAATATATACTTGTTGCATTTTTAGGGAAACGGGAACTTGGACCTTTATTTATTTAAGGATATTTTTGTTTCAGTTCCCAAACTATGTTTGCTGATTATTATTTTCATCATTTGGATGCTATGTTGGTTGTCCTGTGAGAGTTGTGCTTCCCCAATTTCACTATCAGAATGCCTTTGTCTCAGAAACATTGATGCAGCACAAGGAGTTACTGGTATCCCATCTTAGCTGAGAAACTTTTAAATGTGTAATAGGAAATGTACCTTCTCTTCATTGCCTCTACTGCCTCAAGGTACATAAAATTCTTGAATTCTGTGCTGAAAGTCAAATATCAGAAGAAATTCCTTGATATAGGCCACTGATAAAGGGCTTTATTGAAGGCCAGGAGAAACAATTAATCAAAAAATAAAGCTTTCTTGCTATAAACACAAAATTGAAGTAGATAACTAAGGATGTTTTCAGAGTTACAGCCTTTGGATGACTTGTTCTTTTTTTCTGTCATTTCTCCAAAGTTGTTGTTTTCATTATTAGTTTTTTATCCAAACTTCTGTTTATACTCTCTCACAAAGTTACACTTCTCTGTCTGTTCTGTCTTCTGTATGGCAGATATGCAATTTTCTCTATTATATTGATTTGGGAGTTAAAACAATAATGTTCTCTGATTAAAAACATCACTATTACTGAAAAATGATAAGGCAAAATGACAGCAGGTTACTTCTATGATCAGGGGAGCAATTTATGAGTTATTTTGTGAGCAGAAGCATCATTCTTGAGGAAGTCCTTGACGACTCTTCTCAGATATTGGTACTAGGATGTTTTTTGGTAAAATATAAAATGAAGATGACGTACAGAACAGCAGTTATTTGCTTTACTTTTTAATTTTTAGTGCAAGATAGATATATAATAAATAGTTATGACCATGTGAATAAAGAAGCAAAAAACTCAACCCAGACCTAAATTATGTTTATTCTACAACAATATTGTGTTTGCACACAACTCTTCCTGCAAGATTTTGGTATGCCTTTTTGGTCTAAGCTTTTCTATATTATTCCTTTGTAACCTTTTTCCTTCAATTGTCAGATTTGTATTTTTAGTTTCATATTCTCTGTTAATCACTTTCATGTTTCTTTGTTTGTAGTTTAAATTCTGTCTTCCTATATTTTAACATCTTTTTTCTATACACCTGGTTTTACTTCTTACATTTACTAACATCTCTATATTGTCCATGGTATTTATCATATCTATTTATATTTTGTCTTCTGTTCCACTTTTGCGCAAGATGAGAAGGTGTTCCTTTATTTGCACCAATTCCTGGCATAAACTGAACATATCAATGCAATTTGAAAAAAAAAAAGAAAGAAACGGTATTTTGACTTTAATCAGAACTTTGCCTGAGCCCCCCTAATTTACCATGAATACACTTTTGTAAAATTATTTTCTCTGTTTTTTTAGAACAGCCTTTGCCTTGCCAGTAGCTATGGATAATGGCTGTTTATAATTGTAAGTTAATACTTACAGGCTGGAGATCTCAGAATACAGAGTAGATTTCTGAATGCATACCTGAGGTGGATATGATCTGAAAGTTTATGTCAGTCTTCACTGTGGATGTGTGTAGTAGGATGTTCTGACAAAGCAGGAAGTAAAACTTTACCCAATTTGCAAAAGTTAGCGGCCCATATAAAAGGGGGGGGGCTAATGCTTCTTTTGGTGTTAAAGAATGCTGAGACTAGCCTGATTCATCAATCCCAAAGTTAAAAATTCTGAGGATGTGAACAGAAAGTTGCATGGGTGAGGATGTGTCAGACAAAGTTCCTCATAAAGGAACAAACAAATTATAGAACTGACAGCTTATCTAGAGCTGCCAAACTGGGATCGCCAGCCTGGAAATGTGTGAGTGGTGGTCAGTCACTGTGTACTATAAAAGCACAGTCTCGCTTTTTAATAGCAGGAACTTCCAACACACGCCTTCTACAAATGTGTGAAGATTCTACTCTTGAGTGGGGCACCCCTCAAAGTTACTCCTCAAACTGAGCAAAAGAGTTCTGCCCATAGTAATTGCTGTGGGTGAGCACATCAATCTCTGCTTAATAATTATTTTGCTAGCTCTAGTATTGTTGCTTCAATATTGCTTAAAAAATAGTGCAGTGTACTAGTAGTTATAGCTGCCTATATTGAGCAGAAATGCTTCTGATTAAGGTACTTTAGTTTAATCATAATTATGATAAATTCAAATAAATAATTTTTCTATATTGGTCTGTAATCCTTAGTCCTGCAGGACAAAGTTGCACAAAGATTCAATTGCATCTATGCAATCCTTTAGATAGAAACTTTACCAAGTCTTGGACTAGGATTTAATGTAGTTGCACCTACACTCCTCCCTGAGAAGGAGTTTAGAAAGCAAGGGGGTCCTTAATAAATCTTGTGGTTCAACAGGAGGACTCCTCTAATAAACCTTGCCTGAAGCCTCCATTCAGCCTGTGACACTGACAAAATGCACGTTATCAGTACATGAGAATAACGTTTAGTGCCTAATGAGTCTGGGCCTTTCAGATGTTTCCCCTTACAATAAAAAATTTACTTTGATGATATGCTGTTAAACTGGTTGGCATGGTCCTCAAAATTAATTTTTGGTAAGCACAACTGTTCCCTTGAAGTGGTGTATGCTTTCAGAAATGCATCCAGTAGGTGCAAGGCTGCTGGCCACTGAACCTCCTGCTCATTTATTTTTTAATGCTCCTCATGGTTTCTCTAATCAAGAGGTAAGCATGAAACAAAGAGCCCTGAAAAATTTTTGCACGAAAGATATGGTTTTGGGAGTGTTTCCGTGGCTTTTGGTTGCCTGAGTCTCATATGCAGAGAGGACTTGGACAATCTCAGAAATACCGGTACAATTCCTATCCTTCAGCATCCACTAGCAGTTTTGGAGCTCTTTGGTCTCTTACAGCTCAATCTCATAATGGAATAGCACAAGGAAAGACTATCAACTAGTTTCATCCTTTGCCTTGTCGGTGGAGCAGGCACCATGGGGAGAGGAGATACATGAGTAGTGGCAACTAGAGTTCCTTCCAACTCTTGTGGAGACCACAGTGAATAATGCCTTTGCAGCTCTTCACATTTACTGTCCCTCATGAAAAACAGACAGAACAGTTTAAAAAACAGTTTAAACTGGTGTCCTTTAGACCTAGAGTGCTTACTAAATAGTCTGTCAGGTTGGTTTTTAATAGTATAATCTGCAAAATATAAATTAAATCTGACGAAGAAGCCATCTCTTCAAGTTTATGGTGGTTTTCTTCTGTTATGGAAAGAATAAGAAGTTTATTTTTCTTTCAATAAATGATATGGAAGTTACAAATGAAATCTCTATTAGAAAACTGTATTTTCTTTTTTTTTCCTATTGAACCTGAAAATACCATTTCTTTAATTTGATATGAAAGCTGTCCTGTGGTTGGAAGCTGCACAACTCCTTCACAGCTCCTTCCTTGTCAAAGTGACCATTCTTCAATTTTTTTCCTATGTAGGCTTGTGTCTCAAAAATTAACAGGATCCCCTTTGTTTAGTGTTTTACTTCAAGTCTGTATGAGTCTCAATAAGAGATTTCAGGAGAAATGAAAGCTGTCTCATGAGAGAAATTGACAATCAACACAGTTGATAAAAGTCTCTATACATCATGTTTAGTTAGTTTATTAAAAAATAACATGCAATTAAGAACTAAACCAAATAGGTTGTTTTAGTTCACCTGTTGAAACCAATTTTGTTAATGACATTAAATATATGTGGTAGTAACAGTTTCTGTAATTCATTAAAAAATTTATCTGAGATTGATATTTAACCGAATTTACCAGCCACTGGTCACTATATAATTTCTGATACCACGAACACTTTGCCATATATGATTTATGTACTGTATATAAATAGGTAGATATGATAAATTTAAACAAATATAGTGTAATTGCATGAGGTAGTTTTGAGAGACAACTAGCTACTATACTTATACAGAAAAAAGTCTGTGTGAAACAAAGCAATCTCTCTCTGAATTGTGTGTAAAAATATTAAAAAAGGGTCATGTGTAAAAATAAAATTTTTTTTCTCTAAATTTTATTAATTTTTGGATATGATCTCTCATATCCACTGAAAAGCCCAAAAAATGCAGCCCTCCCTGTTTCAGTAGCCTGTTCAGATTTTGCCATCAGTACTAGACGGTTGTCTTGAAATAACTATTACTATAGTTTTGTGAGCAGCAAAAGGGTGCCTCCTCCACTGCAGCCTTTGGGCTGTATACCTGCATAAAAGCTTCCACAGCACAGAGCAAGCCACAAGCCATGGAGCACCCAGTGGTACCAGCTTCCCATGAAAGGGTTTTAACTTCCCATGAAAAGGCTGCTGGGCACCATTTCAGAGGACTGTATTGACAAATTTCACTCTTCATGGTGTTTTTTCTTCTAGCTTCAGGGAACATTTTGTCTATATCTGCACCTTGACTTACATCCATAATTCTCTTTGAAGCCTAGATACCCTGCTCATCTCTGCCACACAGAGCTCCTTCCGTAAGTTATTGCCCAAGTTATTGTAATGAACTCTTAAGGTGCAACATTGTATGTTACTGCTTTTGTCTTGCAATCTTATATCCTGGTACAGCAATTGTAAAGCCAGTAGAGGTCCTGGTGAAAGAGAAGAAGAAATTTTCTGCATCTGGCTTTGTTGCTATTCATCTACATAGGAGTCAGTTAAACACATTACAGTTGTTTTGCTTGACTGATTAATATAAAAAGAAAACAATATAACACAATATAAATTCAATCTCATGCTTTGCCCTCATCCTTAATATTTCACCTTTTTTTTTTTTCTCAGCTTGTTTACTTGTCTCTCACCTGTAGCTCTTTGTACTGGAAAGTCTAAATGCTTCTTAGGTAAGCAAGATCTGTGTAATGTGCAAACTGGGAATGATTAAAGCTTCTCTCACGATTTCACTTCATGTTTGCTTTATATGCTGGTAGTAATGATTCTCAGTTTAAAAAGTGCCTTGAAATCTAAATATTGAAAAGACTGTAATACTTACCCATTAGTAATTTTAATTTTAATTGCAGATTTCTCAGCAGAGCATTAGTTATAAGATCTAATATTAAGCTTGTTCTATTCAGGGTTATATACAAAGACACCTAGAGGAGAGCTGGATCCCTTAGTGAATTTCATTATATCTTGGATTTTCAAGTTGACTTGTTCTTTCTTGCAATGGGCAGCTGTCATAGCAAATGAGCAGTGAACACTTGGATACTGAGACTACTGCGCTTTTCCAAAATGAGAAGGCTCAAAAGTGAACTATACATAATCCACTATCTTTGAGTGAGGAAATCACTCTCCATTATCTAGGTCTGACAAGAGCCTGGCTATATAGGGGATCATGTCTCCATGAAGAAATAACCAGGAACTTAATCCAGGCTTTTGTAGATCATAATGGTCTTTTATTATTACATCTGTTTCCCTCAGAAGACTTGGCATTCTGAATGTTTGCAGTGACATTCTTACAGTAAGTGTATTCTCAACATCCATTTTATGGTAACTGGGATTTGCAATACTGCTGGGTAATGGAGTCCTGGATCACTTAAAGAAATTGGGAAATTCAGTTTATAAAGTCCAGCTACCTGAATTCAATGTTGAGCATGCTTAGCTATGCAAGGAGACAGAGCCTTTCATGTGGTCCCCTGAAATGGACACTTTACCAAGACAAAGTACTTATTTCCTCCTTTGGATAATGCGAGGTTTTATTTAATGTGCTAAGTTTAATTTATGATCTCAAAGGAATGTGCATGTTTTATAAAATATGTTTGGGGGATCACTAAGTGGAAAAAACACTAAGTACATTCCCTTCTTAAAAAGCAGTGCTATTTTATGAAGATTTTTAAATGTAAAAGAACTTTGGTTCTCCTGTGAGATATCTGCTGTGCTCTGCTTGCCATTTTCTTCAGACTGGAAAGCTCATGGCTAAAGGACCTATTCATGTACAGCTCTGATCCTAAGGACATTATATATGAGGACTAAATTAAAGGGAAGAAATAAAAGGAAGGATCAGGAGGAGGAAGAGCATTTGCACTGAACTAATTTCATGATATAAAAGAAAATATAACTGTTTTTTTTTTCTGTTTTTCTAAACTGACAAAAATATTTCATAGCAATAACCTTTTCAATTTTCAACCATCAATTTTAAAAAATATTTAATGTCATTTTTCTAGTATGAAATCAATGCTAAATGCTTAGAAGTTTTTATGTGCAGTTAAAATTTATTGTTTCCAGTTTCCTCTGCATATTCTATGTTTAACAAGGATGCTTTTCTTTAAAAGTTATTAATCTTCAGTGACTTTTTGTTGTTTTCTACACTGAAATGGCTTGACAAATTCAATACCATGCGGGACTTAGGTCTCCAGGGAGGTGACATATCTCAAGTCAATATTATGTAAGCTAAACATTTACACAATTGACAAAAATGATTCCTTTAGTCCCATTATGGCATCTTAAAACCCCTTTACTGCATGTCCACCCAGCTGGTCAAAGCATCTCTGAAGCCAGTTTTGTTAAATGAGTCAATAATTACTATTTCAAAAAGTCATTAAGTAAAAGCTATCTGAGCTGTTGAGGCAATTAGATTTTATGCCCTGTATGTAAGTTCTACAAGATACTTTGAGCTGCACAATGCTTCATAATAGTTAACAGTACTGAATTTGATTTACTACCATAGAAAAATGCATGGTGCTCTGAGTAAGAACTAACCCAATCCTTGAAAAAACCCAAAAATGTTTTTACCAGTGGTTAGTGTTTCATGCAATTACTGAACTGAGTGTTGTAAAGAACTTCTTTACTGTCTTTGCTTAACATAAACTGACCAATGTACATCAAGTGTAGGACATTTAATACAGATGGACATCTGGAGTCCTCTCCTTGTAAAATATTAGAAAATTTGAGAAAGATCCAAAACTGAGATGAATGCAATGTAGAAAATTATTTCCTTGAGCAAGAATTGTTGTTTTATAATAGATGATATAATTACACTGCTAGGTCATCACTGACTGAAATATTTATTTTATAGATGTTAGTATTGATACCAGGTTCAGAGACAGAAATTCTGAAAGCTTTGAACATGCTGAACTAGTTTACAGAAATTATGGAATTTATAATATATTTGTGAACTGCATCATGGAACTTATAATCACCTGGGCCCCAAGGTACACTTCCCTTACAGTTTTTCAAGTTTTTGGTACTTTCAAACATTAGAGTTAGACTTGAGTAGCTTAAAATCATGACTCTTGTGCATATGCAGACTGTTTGGTTTTGGTTTTTTTTTTTTGGACCACAGAATCTTTTTTTTATTAAACTTTATATATATTGTATAATTTTTAAAAGAAATTACTTTTTAAACTGCATTTTCTGGACATCTTTCTTCCTTTAGGTCCAAGGTTCTGGGTGCTGTTGTTTCATTTGGGAACAGTATCAAGCATACTTAAATTAGAAATATGGTTTGCTTTAGAAAAAATTTATACATGAAAAATTTTTAATTTTCTTTCTGTAGCTGTTTCTCATACATAGTGTGAACAGGTTTGACTTCATTAGTATAAACAGGGTGTGAGAAGTTGCTTGCACTATTTCTGGTGAAATATTACTTTCAATATTTTTTCACACTAAAGGAAAGTTATTTTTTTTTCATCAGAAACAATGATTAAATATGTGTGGAGATGGAAAAAAGACATGGAAATGTTGAAATCACAAAGCCTTAGTTTTGGAGCTCTGTAATAGTGCTTATTACAGAGCTTTTAGAGCTCTGTAATATCTCATAGTACAGTATGAGATATTTTTTATTTGATAGTTCTCAAATTATGTATGTAGTTCACTAAAGACATTCCTGATAGCACATACAGATGTGAAGCATTTACTTGTAAACAGAGGAATATAGTGCTGAATTTGTAACTCAGACCCACAAAGGCAAGGTGATCTTTGCTATCCCTCAGAACTCTAATAGTATTGTGAGGTGTTGAATGCTGCATGCATTCTATCTGTTACTTTTTATAATGGGATAACTTGTGTTAATATAGCTAGGCATAAACACAACTATCAACAATACTGAGGGCTCCATTTAATTTATGATGGTTAAGCAGTCCATCATAAATTATCATCTCCAGCTCTGGATTAGGAACGTATTTTTATAATTGTTTTTGCAGGAAACCAAAAAGATATGAACAGAGAAATCAGTTTAGAGTCAACCAAACAAATAAAATTAAACTCTAATGAAATAAAACATCTCATGTATAGTAGTTACTGTTATTTCCTTCTTTGTTGCTCTTTATCTGAAAGTTTTATCTAACCATTATCCTGTTAGGGTTGTTTTAACATATAATCAGCTGTCCCTCCATCACCTTAAGCAATAGTAGCTACTCAGTTTGAAGTAGCATTTTTTAGTTTTGTGCCAGAAAGACCAGAAAATTGCCAGTCAAAGAAATTCAAAGATTCGTAAAATTTTTATTTTGCTTAAGAAATATCAGCAAGCAATGGCTTTTAAACTTATCCATTCTTTCTATCCTGTCACATCCTTTCAGGCAAAACCACTAGGAAGACCATCCCTGAGCACAGGATTGTGTTTAGACAATTGCTGAATATCTCCTGTACAACCTCTCTGGGCAATCTGTTCCAGTGCTCAGTCACCCACACAGAAAAAGAAGTTCTTCCCCATGTTCAGGTGGAACTTCCTGTGCATCAGTTTCTGCCCACTACCTCTTGTCACGTTGCTTGGCACCACCTAAAAGAGCCTGACTCCATCCTCTTGGCACCCTCCCTTCAGATCATAAGCATTGATGAGGTCCATTCTCAGTATCTCTTTTTGAGGCTGAACAGGTCCAGCTCTTCACCCTATCTTTGTAAGAGAGGTGCTCCACATATCAAGTCAAATAATATACTGAAGCATTTTAAAACCAGGAAAAGCCCTGTCAGAATCATGCCTATTGAAAAAAATCTTATTCTGAGGGTCTGTGTTGAGTTTCTGGCAATTAACCACTCCTCTCTTTCTCTCCAGCACACTGATTTTTGGTGTCAGAGGTTATACTGATGTTTCATATACCTCTGCCTGTGCATGTCTTAAAAGAACTGCAAAGATCTTTCAAGTAGCCAGTACCAAGAAATCAGCTAAAATAGGATCCTGCAATCATGAAGAATGTCTTCTAAAAGTTTATTGGTATACATGCTCATTCACTTTTTATGGTAGCTTCAAAATCATGTTCAGAGCCCAATTACTACTACAGCTCTTACTTCTTTTTATGCTTAAAGTTGCAGTTGATTATGTGATTGTCGTATGTAGCATACCAATAGAGCTGAAATTAAAGTTTTCAAGACTTTTCTATCAATTGAATCACTTTATAGCTCAAGATAAAAACAAGAAATGTGCTATATTTTATGCAAATTTGGTTTAATTCACATAACCTACTTGTTATTATTCTACTTGAAGTCAGAGACATTAAAAATGGCTGTTTGAGAAGGGGATAGTAGGAAATTAAATAGGCAGACATTCAGTACTTTCAGCGTGAATAGTAGGTCCTTAGAAATATCAGTGGATGGATTAAACATGAAAGGAACCACTCTAGAAATTTTTTTCCCTGTGTCCAGAGCATACACCCTAGTCTCTTCCATTTGACAACCCTTGCAAAATTCCCAGCACACCAAACCCAGGGTGAATAAGGTTTTTGCTGTAGATGAGGAAGCTACAGGGCAGACAGCAGCTTCCCAAGGAGATGCACTGATTGTAGTAGAAGCATGCAGCAAGTGTAGCACTGAGACAGTTTGAATTTGTCTTAATAACTAGGTTTGAAAGAGGTATAATGAGCAGTGGACAAGCCCCAGCATGTGGGTTTGGGCTTTCACCCTTTATTTGTGTATGTTTTTCTTGTTGTGTAAACAGTGTCCTCCGATATCAGATCCTTTGTGTGCAGAATCCCAAACCACAGAGCCTCAGGAGTTCTGAATCTCTCATCCTCTGCCCAGTTATGCCCTGCTCTGGGTGGTGCTGTGATGCCTTTCAGGCAGTAGGGCTCCCAACAGCAAGACTTTGAGCACAGCTGTGAGTGCATGTATGTGACACAACTCTCATTGCTAAGAGAGCAATGTTGCATAAACAAGAAGGACCTTTGCAATCTATGGCAGTATGCATGGTACTTTTTTGGGTATCCAAGATGATGCTATCAAGAGGCATATACTTAAGTGGAAAATGCTGCAGAGCAGAAAGAAAATGTAATTCTTTTCTCAGGGACCTTGAAACCTGTTCCTTGATGCTCTTATACTGCTGAACACAAAAATATGATAAGTCTGAAAATTAGATTTCTTTTTTTTTTTTTTTTTTTTTTTTTTGCTGGTGTATTGTTTGTGTCTGTTTGAAGTAGTAGTACTTAGGAATCCAGAAATGAAATAAAATTATTTCTTAGAGACTGCACTGAAATGTGCTTATGTGTAATAATGACTTTGAGCTATAATTTGTACTTAATGAAACTTCATCTTAGTTCTAGTAGATGGACCTGGGCCATCGGTTATGATTGGTCCAGAGGAATCTTTAGTTTGTAGACTTGTGGCTCAATGCAGGGTCAAATGATACCATGCTGAAACTGCAAAATGGAAAACAAAAGCACGTGGTCACCAGCATATTGCCCTTGACTGACATTATGCAGAGCAAAACACTTTTGCACAGCTCCAGAGGTCTTGACCTATGAAAGACTGAATTTGTAATGCTTTAGTTACTGAGCTAGTACCAAAATAATAGCTCTCCTTAAGAGAAAAAATAATCACACTGGATTAATCCTGAACATCTATGTAAAAAATTGCTGGCTAGTGGAAGTTTCATGTCATCAAGTATTGAAACCTAAAGAAGTGTACCTAATGAATAGAAGATTTTGCATTTGTTGAGATATTCCTGTCATCTAAACCTGTTAGAGGAGCACTAACACAATTGTGATACAGACTTGTAATATCTCAGGACTTGAAAAACCTCAAAGTTTTGAGGCTCAAGAAACATTTCTAAAAATGAATTAAATCCTTGAAATTTAAACTCTATCAGTTTAAGGGAAATGCTTAGTACTCACTGACTCACCCAGATGAAGAAATTACATTCTTTCATGTAAAATTTAAAAGTATAATGTTTGAAAGTTATCTACCATAAAGAAAAGTTTTTCTTCAAAAGCATTATCTTAAAAAAAATGGGGAAGAAATCTATATAGATGACAATGAAACTGACTGACAATCTCTCTTTTTCTTGTTTAGGAGCCTGGAGATAATATAGTAATTAAAAAATATCAGGAAATGTTGAGTTCTATTTCCAAAGAAATAAAATTAGTAAGTAAATTCCTCTTAGTCAGGCTAATACTACTGAACATGTAAAACATGAGGGTAAAGGTAAGTACAAAGATGACAGGCCAGAGTTTAAAGATGGAGGGAAGTTAGAGCCATAGGATAAAATTACTACTTCTGTTTTCAGTACAGATACTGACTTTGAGCATGGGAGTGAAAACAGAGCTAATGAGAATGAAGGACAGACAAAAGTGAGTAACACATGAAAAGAAAAGCTCTGAGAGCTTGACACAAGAAGAATTGAGGCTCTGGCTCACACAGTGAATCAAATTGTAGGTCAGTCTGAATTTTTAACAAATCTATGAGCTTATGAATAACAGTGAACTTTTGTTAACAGTGGATCTCTAATATCACTGCATCTGCTGGAAAAGGAAGCTGGAGTGACTCAGCAGCTCATTTTCAAAAGAGAGTGTGCGTTTTTAAGAACTCTTTCTCAGGAAAGCAGACTGATGACATGGACATGAAAAGAAAGTGTAGTACAACTAGAGGATAGCTCATCAAAGACAACTCATGTCTGAATAATGGATTATCCTTCTTTGATTAAAATAAATAATTCCTTAAATAAAGGGAGGTAGTAAATCTGTTTGCCACAAAATGTTTGATCTGTGTCTTCACTGGAAAATGTTAGTTAAATTGGAATAGGAACTCAGTAAAATATATAGTAGAGAAGCAAATGCATAACATGCTGTGACAAAAGGTGAAATCTCAGGCTTAAGAGAATTTTCCAGGACTTTAGGATTCGTCTATGGATCAATTTTGATCAATATTTTTACAATTATAATAATATTGAAAGTGTTATTAAGTTTAATGATTTAGAAAAAATTGATTCATTGTCAATAGAAATCAAATTTTAACTAGAAATAAAAAGAGTTCTTTTAGCAAAAGGAAAAAGAAAAAAATAAATTACCAAGGGCCTGATATGAGTTTAAGCCAGTATTAGGGAAGTCATGTGAAAGGTAATGTCCAAACATATAACTCTAATCTCACAGTGGGTACAATTCTAGCAGCAGAAATGCTTTAACTACCTCATTATTTTGTAGCAGGATCTTACCATTCCCTAGGGTGCCTTCTTTTTGCTTGTGCTGAGCATCTTTGTGCCCACTTTGTGAAAGGAGCACCATTAATTAAACATGCGGTAATTCCTTTACTGAAACACTTCTACCTCATATGTGTTATGACACACTGATCAAAGCAATTTACATAGATCGTAAACTTCTATGCTGTCGTGGTTTGACCCGGAAACAGGATTTCTGGGATGCTGTGGTCGGGCCAATGAGTGCTCAGATTTTAACATTGGCAACTGGTTTGACCACTGAAATTTTGGTCACTGAAAATTGGTCCGCCTCTGAGAACACACAGTGGTTAAAAACTAGAGCTGGTCACCAAAAAAACCTCTTTGGATTTCCGGCGGGAAGGAGTTTGAGCTCTCCCTCGGCCCTGCTGCTGGCTGGGCGGGGGAGGGGAAAAGCCATGCGGCCCGGCCCGGGAGAGGTAGGCCTGGTCCCCCAAGGGTGGAAGGAAGAAGTAAAGAAATGCCGGGAAGCAATGGGCAGCCTGTTCCCCCCCTTGGAGACAGACAGAGAGAGTGCAGCCTGTGCTTGTGGCTGTTACCTTGAAATTTAGTAAACATGTGCTGGCAGCAGGCAGCATGGCTGAGGAGATGGGGGCGGGGGGGGGGGTGCAGCCAGGAGTCCAGCTGCTTGGAGGAGTTTTTAACCCTTCTTGGACAATGAAAACTTTACAGAACATTAACCCTTCCTAGACGAGAGATAAGAGTAGAGGAGGATGAAGGAAATGGGCAAGTGATGAAGGTCTGGACCAGAGAGAGAGTGAGAGATGTTGGAGGAATGGAGAAGATGGAGTGGCATTTTATGCTGGACTATTTTGTGTAGTCATGGACAGAGCCATGTTTCCGTGTGATACAGAGACTGAGTCCAGGGAGAGAAATGCCCCAGAGCCAAAGAAGATTCAGTGTGGGTACCCCCAAGCCCCAGGGGGTATATAAAATATGGGGGGGACAGATGTCCCAAAGGTGAGACTGTGCTTTTCTGGAACTGGACAAAGCATCCTTAAAAAGACGACCCTGGAAGCAGCCCTGATCTTGTTCCGGTGGTGAGAGCACCGTAACAAGATGGAAAAGGCCACCATGACACATGGAACGACTCCCTCTCCTCTTGAGGAACTGAAGCTGAGCATTCTAAAGGGTGGTGCTGGACCCAGAATTGGTGATTTTGGAAGATGTATTGTATTGGGAATTTAGGGGGGAGGAGGAAGAGAATGTTTTTGTGAGGTTTTCATTTTCCTTGTTTTTTGTTTTTTTTTTTTTTTTTTTTTTTTGTGTAGTTTAGTTATTGTTTTGTAGTTTAGTTAATAAACTTTTCTTTCTTTTCAAGTAAGAGCCTGCTTTGTTTATTCCTGGTCAAAATCTCACAGCAGACACCAGAGAAAGTGTATTTTCATGGGGGCATTTGGCCTTGTGCCAGTGTCAAACCATGACATATGCTTAAATATAAAGCATAGAAACCATACAGGCATCAGGGTCTATATTAATTTCCTGGGGAATGCCACTTTGTATCATGTCATGTTCTTACTTCCCTTCTGTACCTGCTTTCCCGCTCTGACTGGGAGAGCTGTGAACACCTTGCTGCGCAGCTCTACAGAACTGCTGGATCCTGGGTTAGGCCTCATTATAGTCTTGCTAGCAAGAGCATTCTCCTGGGAGGGGAGCAGTGGGTATCAGAGTTTGCTCAGCAGGAGCAGGACAATGCACCCAGGCCCCTCCTCTCTTGGCTCTCAGAATAATGAGCACCATCATACACTACTCACAAAGCTGTGCTTCAGCTGACTGAATGTCATGTAGCTCTTTAGAAATACATTGTAAGCATCATTTCTGGGAAGAGATTTCAGGTCAGTGGTTTACAGCTGGATGACAACACCTCCCGGCACCCCTGCACAAGGACCATCAGATTAAGGAAACACCCCTTTGCTCAGCAGTTCTTTCTCATGTTGTGGACTTTGCATCTCATTTTAATAATTTTATCAACTCCTTGGTGTTAGCTAAGGAATCTAACCACTTAACCAGGAGTTGTGGCTCACTGCAGGGTGTTTTCAAATGCCTCAGTCTCTTCTTGAACCTAGTCTTTGTAGAAAATTTACTGTGATATGGACAGGTTTGAAAATGGCAGGGAAGATGATCTGGATATTATTGATTGGTAAATGTGGTGTTGAACCACTAATATGATATAAAAAAAATGAATGCAGTTTTAAGTATTATTATTACATGGTATTTCTGGTAGAAAAAGTAGTATAGGAACAATAATGCATTTATGCTTTGTACTAATAATATTGCATTCAAGGCTGGTGCAATTATCATGTTTCAAAAGCTTTTAAGATGGAGCTTCACCATTAAGTGAAAATCTCTCTGTGCATGCTCATCTCTCATCCCAGGGGCTTAACAGAGAAGAATTTTCTACAATTCCCCAAAACATGTTTCAAATGTGTGGGCAGAATCATTTATCTGCTTCACTCACTTGGGTGAGGCAATGATGCCCTCATTCTTATTAAAGTAATTTTGATGTTCATTGTAAGATTGGCAATTATTTGGGAAGTAGAGCCCTTCTGGGAAAGGGGCTAAAACATACCCTCCTAGAACCAAAACTTTCCTGGTCCACAGGAGATGTTCTAAGAACTAGGTGACTATGTAGTCATGTGTGGGAGCAGCGACACTTCGTCAAGTAAAAGAAAGATACTATATCACAGGTGAACTTAATGGTCTTAAAGGCTATTTCCAGCATAAGGGATTCTGTGATTCTGACTCATTCCTTGGTTCTAACACTAAAAAACTGCAAAAACACAGAGGAAAAAGGAAGTTCAATATCCCCATTGTAAAATTCAAAACTAAGCCAAAGTTTTTTATGTTTTTTGTCTTTTTAGTTTTGAGAGTAAAAGAACAATGTAAGGTTTTGAGTACTTGGAACACTATAGACACATTAGTGAAACTAATAGAATAAATCTAACTGAGAATTACGAAATTAGAGAAAAGTAGATGGAATTTGCTTAATTAGTATAGAAAATTTTAAATAACCTCTCCAGTGGCCCAATTATGGTTCACGAGATATGAGAAGACATCCTTAAAATAAAACAATTAATTACTTTAAGTTGAATATCAGTTGATTCCACCAAGTAATTAGTTTTATTCCTGGTACAACAATCCAAATTATAAACATCAAATATGTGGGGGAAGAAAGAATAATCAAAATATTCTGAAAGCAGCTTTGAATAAAAAGAAAATATTACAAGTTTCTCCAGCTGGATAGAGGCACATTAAAGACTGGTAGAAAGAAATTATTTTAGGAAGATACTTACAAGAGAGTAACAGTAAAGTCCACTAAATTTGGAAATGAATCAGCATGCTATCTATTCCCATGCTGAGTAGATGATGTCAATGTTTTGTAGCTACTAGAGATTTTTAAACTTTGATTTCTCAAAGCATAAGACAGTTCCAACAATGTTTCTGAACTCTGGCCTTGTGGTCAAACTCTCTTCAGTTTGCTGCTGCAGACTAAAATAACTCCAGTGGATTTATTTTGGATGTACTCTAGGGAAGGTGAGTGTTTCTAACCCTGAGTGTCAGGTAGCCTGATATGATTACTTCTTAAAAATTTTTGATCTCTCCCACTTCTTTTCTTTTGGATGTGATGATTGTAGGTTTTGCTAATTAAATTTGTTATGAATCTATTTCATGTGATTGTAAAAATGTCTTTAGAATGCAGTCCATTGAAACTCAGTGAATGGAGGTTCAGCAAAACCTTCTGCATTAAATGTTTCTTTCAAAATAGGGTACATCTCTGGCAAACTGAACTCGTGGTCCCAGAAGCCTACTTATGCAAAATTTACCTGAGAAATCCTGATAGGATCCTTATAGTAAAATAGTGATAGATGCTAGTAACAGAAATAAGGTCAAAGAAAAAAAAAATGGTTTCAAATTGGATGCAAGGTGTTTATAAGTCTCCTGGGTACTTAAAACTATTGAAAATTTTATTGCTATTATGTTCCTATATTTGGATCCAGAAGGTTGACTTAAAGTTCTAGTTTACTTACAGAATGGATTTCTTCATGCTAGTAAAGGGTCAATAAATAGAAAAGTGTCAGGAACTACAGACCAAGGAAAGCAGGGCTATAGAAGTAGGAAGTGGACTTATTCTGAGATTAATGATTTGAACATATTTTTATGTTCTGGAAGTTTTGTTAATGTTGGATCTGATGAATTCTTTCTCAAAAGGACTGAGAAATAAAATATCCTTGCAAATTAAATATTTTATAAGGTCAGGAAGATTTAAAAATATTTGTAACAAAATGAAATAGTTTTCTGTTTTTTTGGGGGATTTTTAATAATTTTTTTTTTCCATGAGAAATGAGGTTTCTGCATTTACTTTTGAGAAACTCAGTCCTGGACAACTCCAAAAAACATTGGCAGTTTCTTTTAAGAGCAAGTGGTCCTTACACACTGAAAAATCATAGTGCTATTAAAAGATATGAGTTTGAAGAGAATATAATCTGGGAATTAAGACAGGAGTAATTAAGAGCTTTGTGCATCAACAATGTGGAAAGGCAAAGGCCACAGGCCAGGCTGGCCCCCCTGACCACGAATCCTGTCTGATGGCAGATGGTCTGGGGTCTCCTGCCTGGGAGGGACCCTCAGAGGGATGCTCTCTCCAGCCTGCTCTGCTTTGTGCTCTCTGGGCTGGACCCCAGTCCTGGTTCACCCCTCACCCTGCCTGGGATATGGATGTTAGATGTTGGATGTTAGTAGTCCCTGGTTCTCTCTGCCATGCTCAGCGCCCACGGGATGGAAACAACTGGCAAGGGCATCTGCGTTGCTCCCAGCTCCAGGTTTCCCTGAGCCAAGGGAGTAGCTGGCCCTCATGGTGTTTCTGCTTGTAACTGGTCTGTGGAAAAACCCTGGTGTCCAGGACAGAAAGTGGAATTTTAAAAAGCATGATACATGAAAGCAGACATGCAAAAGCAAAACATAGATGTTGGAATTTGAGTCAAGAAATGTGAAGGCTTGTGTGGCAGCCAAAGACTGAACTGACAGGCTGAAAGGAGCAGAGCAGGCTCAGCACTTGGAAAAAAAAATAGCAGTATGCTCATTAATTGGTTAACTTCTTCAGAGCTGCAGAAAGTTCTTTCTGGTGGGTGAAATTCTGTTAGTTAAGTTAGATTTTGTTAGTTAGCAGCTGAGTTATGCTTTGCCTTGTGATAAACTATCAGCTGCTGGTCCCAAGGGTGCCAACTAAGGCCTGTGTATGCATTTTTTGAAGGACACCTGTAGGCTTGTGTGCTCCTCAGTGGAGAGCAAAAGGCAGTGTAACTATCAGAAACCACCCAAAAAAACCACTGGAGTTTCCCATGAACAGTTAGCAGAAATCTATGCTACCAACTTCATTGCAGTAAAGACTTCTCGATATGTTAATATCTGTTCAGAAAAGATCACAGTGAAAACATTATCTGTCCAGGCAGCAGATGTACAGTCTTACACCTCCTACCATAAACCTAATTGCTTATGTAATTCTTCTATCAGAAAATTAGAATCATATTACAAATATTTGTGTTAGCTAGCGTAGGAAAGAATAATAAAGGCAGTATAAAAATATTTAGGACAGTTACTAGGATACGCTGATCTTTTTGTAAGTTGATCTAACATACCTAGTATAATGTTTTTTAGAATTATAGAATATCTTGAGTTGGAAGGGACCCACCAGGATCACCATGTTCCTGTGCAGGAAACCCCAGGAATCACACCAAAATGATAGTTTGGAATAAATTATCATAGATTAAGAAATTTCAAAATAGCTATGATAAAAGAGCATCACATGAGAATGATAGCATGCAAGGGAGTAAGGGAATGAACGTGGGAAACAATTTTTCAGCTGAGGTCTTTTAAGATCTTCAACAATAGTCCTGCGCTTAGATTTCCATCCATGCAACACTTGTTGCAGGGTTAATGCATGTGACACACATGTGAGCCATAGCAGCTAGTAGAAACTTGTGGGGTTTTCCTAGAGCTTTAAATCCAAATAGTATAAATCAGTTTTATAAATTTATTTTATGCCACCTGATAAACATCTCATAGATTTTAATTGAATCTGTTACATGCTATTAAATTAATGGAATGGCGTTGGGTATCTTTTTAAGAAGATGACATCATTAGTCAATACCTTGTTCATCAAGATGTTACCAGTGAATGTTAAGGACACAAAATTTTGGCAAATGGAATTGTCTGAAGCTGTGCTGAAACTCAGCTACTCCATATTAAATGTGTTTCTCCATGCTTCGTGATGTGTGTGTTTCAAAACTGGACTCTGTCAAGAGATGCAGATAATTTCTTGTCAAAGATCTACCAGAAGGCTTCCTCTGAACTTGCCAAGGAATAGACTGCACTAATGAAACATCAGCATCACTAAAATATTATTATCCAAGGATTATACACTTTTCTTTTTACAATATAAAACCAATTTTAATTTCAGTACAAGTTATGAAGTACCAACCATAAAGCAGTAAACAAAGAATTAATTTGGGTTCCTTCTGCACTTATCAGTCATTGACTAATTAGTTTCTCTCTTAGGTTCTGAGTGACTCTTAGAAAGAAGAATCTCTTGAGGATACAAAGGTTAATTTTGAAGTGATTACAAATACTCAGCTAACATTATAATTAATAGCAATACTTAAAGCACAGCAGTCATCTCCCATCCCTGTAAGGAGCATTTGCTAATTAGAGAGACTATTGGAATTTTTCAGGATATTTAATTTTTCATTCTCCAATCAAGTGAGCTCATGAATCTGGGAGAAATGTTAAACCACTTCAAATTCTTAAGCATCTAAACAAATAAATCTTATGTACTTAATTTTATCCCAATAACTCCTCAAATACTATATAAAATACCGGGCTGATCATGCCATTACATACACATAAATCTTCCATGGATTCACAAACATTTTTTATGCTATTAACAAATAAAACAAAAATTACTTCTAGGTCTACTGATTGCAAAGAATAATTTATCCACCAGAGAAATTAATTTCTGTTCTGATTTGAGGTGGGATAAAGTTAATTTCTTCACAGTTGTTATTATGGGGCTGTCTTGGGTTTGTGCTGAAAACAGTGTTGAATACAGAGATGTTTCTTACTGCTGAGCAGTGCTTCCATGGAGTCAAGGTCTTTCCTTTTCCTTATCCCACTTCAGCAGCAAGGAGATTGAGGATGTACAGGGGGCTGGGAGGAGACAGAACCACGACAGCTGGCCTCAGCTGGCCACAGGAATATCCTAGCCCGTGTGGAGTTATGCTCAGCAATAGAAGCTGCAGGAAGAAGAAAGAAGAGTGTGAGAGTTGAAGTGATGCTGTCATTGCACGTGATGGAGTCACCCGCCTGCTCATAAAAAGTGGTGAAAGAATTCCTTGGTTTTCTTTCCTTGCAAGTGTAGCTTTTGTTTTACCTGTTAAATTGTCTTTATCTCAACCCATGAGATTTCTCAGTCTTACCCTTCTGATTTTCTCCTCCATTCAACTGGAAGGGGAGTGAGTGGCTGGGTGGTGCTTAGATTCTCACTGGGTTTAAACAATGAAATTTCCTTATTAGCACCAGAAATAAGTACAAAGTAAATCAAATTGTGACATTAGGCCTAGTATAACATAAAATATTCTCAATATTTCAAAATGGAAAATTTTATATCCAGATAAAATGAGTTGCAGAAATAAAGAAATTAGCTTGTTTATTGTAGTTCATAAAATTGCTATGGGAATTTCTGACCATGGTCAGGTTAGGAGACAACATATTCTATTAAAATCTGGTATGGTTGTGTTGAACTTAAACCACACATAAAATGGAAAATATCTTTCTTTCTTTCTGATATGCAAATGTCTTTTGAATGAATGCAGGTAGCCCCAGATGTGAACTCTGCTCTGAGAGCTGTTAGTAATTTAGCTTTAGGTGATCAAGCCTTTGGCAAACAAAAGCATTCCATATTTTCATTCCATATTAGGATTCTCCAAAAAGAAAACCCTTTAACACCGATGTATTTCTGGCAATTGTTAGTCCGCATTCCTTATTGAAGAGGGGCTTTTGATGCACCTGTTTGGATTGACAGACATATAACAGTAAAACAGACAGCAGGTGTAGCCATAATTTGTCAGTACTTTATAAATTAGCAGCATTTTGCACAGAACTTGGTTTGTCCCCATCCACCACCCCTCCCCACAGACAGTCTTTATTAAAAATACACAGTTATTTATATTTACATGCCATCATTTCAATAACTAATTCAAACTATTTTATTATTATTTGTTGTCTGGAAAAAATCATAAAAGGAGTGAGTGTCAAAGGTTGTTTGCCATAGTCTTTTTTGCACATTTTACATCCTTGGCACAGTAAGAAATGGGCATGAAATGTGTGCATGCTTGACTAATACGAGTCTTATCAGAACTTTTGTGTGGAAAGGTCTTTTTCTGATTAATAGCAAATCAATTTGAAAAGGTAATAATCTTTTTTAATGTCAAATAGAAAGACAAAGCTTGAAAAATACATATTTTTTTGTAACATTTTAAAGTTCAACCAGAAACTCCAATAGAAGAAAGGCTGCTCAAAGCATAATTCCTTACATTAATTTTTGGATTTTTTCTTTCTGGACTCATAAAATATATCTGGTCTTGTTTTTAACAAGTGATGTTTTAAACAGTCATAAATGCTGAGAACTGAGTAAAAATTTACATACTATCAAACTGAATTTAAATTTGCTACTTAGAGAAAGGATGGTGTTTGTATACTAATTATTTTGAATGTTGCATGCATATGGAAGACATCTGCTGGAATCTGACCTTTTTTGTAAACCCTGTATTATATTATGCCTCTAAAGCTTACAGCATTGTTTGTTAACATTAAAAAAATAAATAAAAATAATTGTTATTTCCATGGGGAATTAATAGTTTGTCTCAGGAATGAAGTATATCACTATATTATAACTACTGAAATATCTCTTTTATTAGTTTGGAATTGCAATCTTTGATACTTTTTTCCTGAACTGTAGAACCTACTCTGAAACATGGGAAACCAATATCCTTTAATTGGTCTTTAGCTTTGAAGTAACATAAGAAAGAAACTACTCTTCAAGAAAAGACCAAATATCAGACTCTTCATTGCACTGCTTCTATGGGACAGAAAATGTATTTTGTGTGTTTGTGTTAGACCTTACTAGATAATCCTTTTTTGAATCCTTCACTCATATAAATATTTTTCTTCATATTGACTGAAACATTTAGTCTAGAACACTATTGTCCCCGTTAAAATGGTGAAGAGATTTGTGCTAATGTTTCAGGAACAGGTAGAACCTGAGCAGAGCTGTATGGCTAGGTGGGAAAGAAATAGATCTAAGATACTTCAAGTAGCAAGTCCAGAATGATTAAAAAATTCTGATTTAGTTGCCTCTTACACTTCTACAGCACAGAACGGCTTGGGTAACCAAATGTTCAGTCAATATCCAGTGCCTGGAGGTACCCAGAAAATCAACAAAGCAGGAATCACCTGCGTAGACATCCTGCCCAAGAGATACCTGTGACTATGGATGGTATAATTAAGATTTTCTTGTCACATGAAGAAGCAAGATTTTTCTAATTACTTTTTTTTTTCTTTACTTGTTAATTAATTTAAATCTGGGCATATTATTTTATCAAGTCTGCTGCTATTGCTCCATAAACCCTGTTCTATTTTGCTTTTAATGGTTTGCAGCAATTGATTTCTTGAAGATCACAGAAACAAGGTAGTCAAGGTTGGCAATGTTTTTCTGAGGAGATATGATTCAGAACTCTAAGGCCAAGATGAGATGATTTTCAGTGTGGCTGGGAAGAGGAACAGGAATGGTTTGCTCTGAAGCAAAGAGAGGGGAAAATATTCTGCTGCAGAAGCTGACATTTTGTTTATTTGACCAGATTGCTGTACATATTTGTGGAGCCCACAAGTAATGTAAAATATGTTCCAATGAAGAATTTGGAGCCCCTAGAGTAATTATATCATATAGAATATGAAAAATAAGCAAGGTGAGTGTTTCAAAATTTAACAGAGCCTCAGTAGGTTCAAATGCCACACCAAAGGAATAAGAGTACAGTATTAGGCTGTATTGGGCTGACTGTAACAGTAACCATGAGATGCTAAGGGAAAATTAGAGTGTGGTTAAGGCAGAAAAATATTTGTACCAGGAAACTTCACTTATTCCTCTGCTGACTCTGTAACAAAAAATGCATGATGTAAACTCCCAATTTTAGATCCCTTGAATGCTTACTTATTAGAAAAAACTGGTCAGTTAGTGAGCAAGAGGTGACATGAATCTCGATTTACTTTTCTGTTGTGCACAGGACCTGTGTCTAGAATTGCTTCATGCAGCTTTTGGGGAATCAGATTTGTAACACCTGAGTAGGAATGCAAAAGTACATAAACCCAAAGCAGCAAATTTAACATGGAAATGGAAAACTACAGGAAAATATTAATCTGAATTACTTAAAAACGTAAGAGCAAGTTAAATAGAGAGATGAGAAGATAAAACATTCATAGACAGTACAAAATTTTGTCAAAAATTCTACTTTATAGACACAGTAAAAATGTAAAGGGATCAATAGACTCTCTGAGGAACAAAAGTATTTACTGGCTTAACAGCAGAGCCAAAATATTTTGCTTCTATTGAAAAGTGCAAATATTGACTAATTTAAAAGAGTACAAATTTTGATAGGTTAAAAAGAGTTCTTTTTTAAAAATCAAGGCATATTTTGACCTGCATCTAAAAGACGTTCTTTTTTAAAAGAGTATAAAAATAATATTAAATTATTTTAAATTATAGAGAAATTATATCTATAAATTAAGATGCTGCTTCACTAGAACCATTCTGTACAGAAAATGGATATGAAGAATAATATTAAATTAATCTTACATAAGAGATTTTAGAAAAAAATCAATATAATGATTGGTAGGAAAGCACTAAGAGTGAATAACATGCAATCTAAAGAGAACTAATTATGAAAATGCTGATCTACTAATTTTATGTACAACTTGCTGTCTAAATAAGCATTACCAGAATTATTGCAGATTCTTCTTTGAAAACATGAGGTCAAAATTCAGCTGTGCCTCAAAAATCTAATACAGTGTCAGGAATCATTGGGAAAATAATTAAGCGGAAAGAACAGTTCTGAAAATTGGTTTATAAGACAATGAGGCGCTCAAATGTAAAATATTGAATGATGCATCGGTCAATCCATTTCAAAATTGATTTAGTAGGTTTAGAAAAGTTAGAAAGAATGGTTCTTATCCAAAGTGAGATTACAGACTAGAACTGTGAAAATAGTGAAAAAAAAAGAGTTGAAGTCAAAATATTTCACTTTGAAATTTTCTGAATAGAACTTTTTTTTTCCTTTGGCTTCATAATTACAATTTTTGAAACCATGCAGCAAAAACCTTGAAGATTTTTGGTTTTATTTAGCCTATTTTTATTTCAGCATATAATTATGTGAGTTGTTCAAAATAGAATTTACTTATCACTTAATTTTTTCCATTAATTGGAAAAAAAAAGCTTTTTGTTTTTCAATCCAATATATGCCCAGTTGTTTAGGAAAACAAGATATCTTGGTGGTTATGAACCACTGTTATTGAACTTCTTTTTATCAAACCTGGGAGTGCCTGAGGTAGGAAAAATCAGAGGTTTTTTGAAATCTGTATTCTACAGATGGGCTATTGTCCTGAATTTTTCTCACCCTCAGTTTTGAAAAGTTTCCCATCTGCCTAGTGCTCACAATACATTGTGAGGTGTACATTTATAAATTTTTATGTTCATCCAGATGAAGTTTTGTGTTTGCACAAGTCCAGTTTCATTATTTACTGTCACCCTTTGACTTTCACCCATTTTACCTGAAAATTATTTATGTGTAAGAGAAAGGAAATAAAAATGCTTATTATATCACCATACAAAAGCAAAGAAACGGGATATTTGGCCATTCCTGAAACACTGGAAAGGACATATAAACAAAAGTCACTGGCAAAGCTGCTTGTATTTACTGCTGTGCCCTGGTTGTCTTCTGTCCTTCTTTTCTCCTCAATTTCATATCTTTTGGACTGATGGTGGAATTTAATTGAACTAATAAAAGAAATTTCTCCTCTGAAAACAGGAGACAATTATTTGCTATAAGGTGCGAATTCCTAATATTACAGCAACTTCCAGACGTCTGGTAGAGAGGAAAGAATAGTAGACTGCTAATGTTTTATGTGTATGACTGTTAAGGTCAGCTTGTCATGTTATGGCCTGAGATTACAACAGGCCTCAGGCAGCAGTGAAACAACACCCTTTTTTCTCTTGGAAATGGAGGATGCACTTACATAGTGTCAGGTATGAAATTGCAATGGTAATTTGTTATTGGAGTCGTATGGAAGAGTATACGTAAGTTTCTTTACAGGAATATTGTGGTGTAAAAATAGCCTGTTGGCACAGGGAAGCCTTGATATCAGTGGGAAAAATAAACCTTTAAAATGGGAAATTCTCATCTTGAGCTAAACGGAAAATAAAATAAGACAGTTCTCAAAGGGATTTCAGAAAGTAATAAGTGTGGTAAGCAACCAGCCTGCCAGAGCACCACAGTGTTTATTTTTCCCCTGGTTTTTTTTTCCTAGTTGACCAGAGGGATCAGTTTAAATGCAGGCTGCCTGTCTGAGGAATCATCACTGAAATGGTTTCTGTGAAGGTGGGCTGATATAGGTTAGACTCAGCCAATTAGGTCTATGAAAAATGCTTTGTGACTTGGGCCATTTGACATCTACTAATGTGCCAGTCTCAGAGGTAAAATATACTAAGAACATCAGCCTGAAAAAGTTATTTTGAAATGCACATAGCAGGAAAGAGCATGGGAGAGATAGAGAGGGAAACGAGGGAGAGCACTTTGTGAAGGCTGAGGTGTAAAAAGCTAAAGGCAATTTCTGTGGAAAAAAAAATATCAGAGAGAAACTCTCATGCTCCTTCTTGGATAAAATTCAGGCTTGAACCAGAGCTAGTTGAGAATACATCTAGGGTATACATTTACCTAATTTGTTATTTGCTGTGGAGAGAATATCTATAGCATGTGCTAATGCAGCATGCAATGCGTGCATTTTGCTGTTTATTGAAATACCCAGGATTAACCAAAAAAGTTACCCGTGCTAAACATAATATATCTAAAAAATACTTCAATTTTGGTTCTTTTTTATTTTGGGTCTTCCCCCATAATATTAGTGCCTAGTTGTTTATATACTCACCTCCACTCTAGTATTCCAAACAGATATTATCTGCTCCTCCGCCTATCCTGCAGTTTCATGTCTTCAGTCTTCCTGATTTTCTTTTTTTATACTCTCAGTTTCACCTTTACAATACTTTCATCTGTTAAAAATTTTTAATGCTGCTGAGAGGAAGACAGATAATTAACTTTGGCTTTACAGTACTGGATAATTTTTGATAGCCTTTTTTGTTCACATTTCCTTCAATGCTTTTGGGAATTAAAAAAAAAAAAGGCCTTAAAGTCTTTTAGAAATATTTAGGTAATTGTTATGAACTAATCAATGTATGCATTTGCAATCTATTCAGTTCTCAAAAAAGTAATCTTAGTAGGAAGAGTGGAATGATATTTTAAATCATATGAATTAGTTTTAATGAACAGTATTTTAAACAATAAAATTTAAATTTTATTGCAAAGAAGTGTGGTTTTTCTTTTGTTTGATCTAAAATGAAATACTATGTATTGAAAGAAGAAAGAGTTTCCATGGAAAAAATATAGAAAGATTCGTATGAGTTAATTTTTGTCCATTCTATTTTTTTTAAATTTCCTTTCTCTTCCTAGTAAAAAAGTTGATTGCCTCTTCCTTATTCTTGCTTTCTATTCAAAGACAAGAACAATTTTCAAATTCAGAAGAAAATAAATGCATTTTGATGATGTCTGAATGATCTACGAATACATGCAACTAAAATTTCCTGTCACCTTAAAATGGATGTCATCATGATAAAGCATTTTGTATTTGTAAAATATTTAAAGTATTTAATGTTACAGAATATTACAACCTGTGTTTATTTAGTTACCCATGTCTGGGTAAAAGCAGTTTCCAATTTAAAATTTTGCACTGTCTGGAAGCTTAAGCATCTTCTTTTGAGTTCTTATTGGCATGGTGAATGTATTGCTCTATACATTATACTTTTTTGTCTGTTGCTTCAGGCAGTGTGGCAAAGGCATCACAGACTACAAAGCAAAGGCAGAACTCAGCTCAAACCACTGATGATGGACCCTTCTTGGCCCCCACAAGCACAGACAGGGGAGATGGAAGGGGTGGCTGCTTGACAAGCAGCAGTGACCAGGAGTTATGGAGCAGGTTGCTGAAAGAGATGCACCTTTGCTGCGGCTGGTTTTATGTAATGTAGCTACAGGAGAAGGAAGTGAAATTGAATTAAATTTTGTGCCTTTTACAGTGCCTTTTTGACAGAAAGTCCATTGCCTCTATGTTCAGAAATGTGTTTTGAATAAAGAGAAGCAGTTTAAAGATTGTCAAAAGATTTCAGCCAGTTTACCTAAATTATAATGAAGGTTGAAGGTTCTATTTTGTGATTGCGCTTTAAATTACCATGACATTTGGATCAGATCTCATGGATGTGAACATCTGGGCAACACCTAGCGGAAAATTTAGATTAATACTGCAGTGAAGACATATTTGAGGAGACTGGTGGATTAGATAAAAATGTTCATTACAATGAAAGACATTGCACAAAACCATGTTGTCACTCAATCATGCCAGTATAGCACAAGGAGAAGCAGACCATGTGGTGAATCAGTCCAGCCATTCGGATGGGTAAGCACTGCCTGCATTTGTTGTTTTAGAATATAGTTTCATCTGATCCTGGGGCTGTGATTTCAAAGGTAGCTAAGGAAATTATACATGCTTGAATTAATAAGCAGTTTTAAGATGTTCTGAGTATTTTGTAATAGCTTAAATCTGAGATTAAAAATTTGAAGGGGAATTCAATTTTAAACAGAAATGTCACAATGTGATTGAGTGATATAACAAACGTTCTATCACCTTTCTCAGCAACGGCTTAAAACCAGCTGTAAATTATATATACTATGAAGCTATGACAAATGAACTTTCTCAGATGTCTTGGCAATATTTGTATGTTCTACAGGTATTTTCTGTTTGTTTTGGCTCAGGCCATGTTTGAATTGAGCTCCACATTTTTCCCATATCCTCAACATGACTGTAAACTAGAAGAAATAAAGAATTTCATCACCTAAATAGTGCAAACCAGAAATCCACAATGTGCTGTCAGTCCTGTTTTGCAAAGCTTTACAGCAGCTTCATGTGAATAATGAGGAGAAGACACACTTGAATGAGACACTGGAGAGGTTTTTATTGAGGTGAGCAATTTCTTTTAGATATTGTTTAAAGTCTTTTTTAAAGCAGTGAAGAAATGCTACTTGCAGTAATCAACATAGTAGAAAATCCTTAGTTTGACCTTTGTGTGTCTAAATTAAGAATTTAAACTTACTGTTAATTACAGTAAACACTTGTCATGGTTTGACACTGGCACCATGCCAATGCCCCATGAAAGTACACTGTCCCTGGTGTCTGCTGTGAGATTTTGACCAGGAATAAGAAAAAACAGGCTCTTACTTAAAAAGGGAAAACAAACAAACAAACAAACATTTATTAACTAAACTACAAACACAATAACTAAACTACACACAAAAGAAAAAGAAAAAACACACAAGGAAAATGAAAACCTTACAAAACATTTTCCTCCTCCTCCTCCCCTCAAATTCCCAATACAATACACCTCCCAAATCACCAACTCCTAGTCAACTCTAACTCTGTATATAATCAATTCTCAATTCATGAAGAGGAGAGGAGTCCTTCTTGTGCCATGGTGGCCTTTTCCATTTTCCAGGTGCTCTTACCACCTGAACACGGACCAGGGCTGTTCCAGGGTTGTCTTTTAAGGATGCTCTGTCCCATTCCAAAAAGGCACAGTCTCTCACCTTTGGGACATCTGTCCCCCCCATATTTCACCCCCTGGGGCCTAGGGGCAACAACACTGAATCTTCTTGGGTCTGGGGCATTTCTCCCCCTGGACTCAGTCTCTATCACAAAGGAACATGGCTCTGTCCATGGCTATACAAAAAGAGTCCAGCAAAAGCCACTCCAATCATCTCTTCCCACCAAGATTCTTCTCTTTCCATCCACGATCTCTCTCACTTGCCCATTTCTATTCTCCCTCTTCCACTCTAACTCCTTTTCTGGGAAAGGTTAATGTTCTGTAAGTTTTCATTGTCCAAAAAAGGGGTTAACAACTCCTAAGAGCGGCCGGGCTCCTCGGTGCATTCTTCCCCCCCCTTCTTCTCTACAGACCGGGCATGCGGGCAGCCCATATCAAATTTCAAGGTAACAGTCCAGTCCCAAGCAGCGATTCTCTCTCAGTCTCGCTCTCTCTCTCTGTCTGTCTCCCAAGGGGGGGAAACTTCCTAGCAGCTCTGGTATCTCTCTTGCTAACACACTTACACCCTTAGAGGGGCCAGGCCTACCGCATGGCTGCCCCTCCCCCACCCAGCAGCTGGGCCGAGGGGAGAGCTCTGGTCTCTGTCCCTGCCGACGTCCAAAGAGCAAGTGCCAGGAGGATAGCTCTGCTTTAAGCTGTGTTCTCAGAGGTGACTCGAATGTCCACTGGCTGAGCCAGGTGGCAATATTCAAATCTAAACACTCATTGGCCCTACCTTCAAACATCCCAGAAATCCTGTATCCGGGTCAAACCATCACAACACTTGATTATTTTTCTAACTTGACCTGGAACCTATTTATACATGTGAATGACATATTATTTCTAAGGGGTAATGATATAAGCAAAGCAATGACAGGAGAATGAAATAATGGAAATGATTTAACATCAATGACAGTTTATTTAAAGCAATTCTTTAAAGAGAGAGAAGCCAGTCCATTCCTTTGCTTTTGAAATTGTACCTATAAGCATGGTATCCAAATGGTTGGCAATTAAAATATTCAACAGCCTGAAATAGCGCTGCACACTCTGTCCTCTTAAGAAGAATAGTTACACATTCTGTTACTTACTACTAAAAGGTGTTGGTAACCGAACCATATCTGATGCTTACTGTTCTAGATCAAACACAAATAAGAGCAATATTTCAGGTGACTACAATACTAGAGATAAAGGAGCTATATTATGAAAATAAGCCCTCACTGTTCTTGGATAAAGCTGTTCCAAATTGCACTTTCTCTTCAAATGATGTTTCATCATTTCTTTCTGTTCCCTTTTCATTGTATTTCATTGTTGTGCATCTTTCTGAGATTTTGACCTCTGTAGACATGTCTCCTACACATAAAAGACTGTCTTTTATGTGTAGGAACATATGATAGCTACTTTGTGGTTGTCATATCTGGCAGGGCCTCTAGAATCCAGCACAATTTAGTAATAATAATTAGTGACAACTGTGTTAGCAGTAGATGTATATTACATTCACCTTATGGATTGGAAATAATAATACTTTGTAAAAATTGATTTTATCTTTCATGCATAATGTAGAATCTTGACTACTGTCTATATCAAATTAGTATGAAAACAGAAAGCTTCATAAAAGTGTGGTAAGAAATTTAAGTTACTTGGAAAAATTTTGGCCCCAGTTTATAGTCCTTTTCTTGCCTTGTCTGCAGGACACAGTTTGGTAGCCAGAGAACATCTTGTTAAGGACTGTCAGCATTTGGAACACAAGTGTTAGCACCTGTTCATGTCTTTTGTAAACATATTTGACATAATTATAATACCATATGTTACAAATGGTTGACAAAATTTGATTAATACACATTAGTAGCTCACAGTACTTCTCATGCCACTTAAGTGTTATACAGTAGTTAGCATTTCCCTAAGCATTCATGAGATGTATTTTTTGGCTTCTGAGACATGTAAAAATTGAAAATAAAAATATTGGAGGAGTATTTATTGTAACAGATATTTCAATTAGACTTTTAATTCCTTCAAATACCTTTTAATTTCTAAATATTTGAGAGTCAGCATTTTCTCATTTCCAAATCTCTCACATACACATACAGCATATTTGCATGTTTCTGAATTGTTCTGTAGTAGCTACAGAAACAAGATGCAAGTGACTGCAAGCTAACATACTATGTATTTACTTTTCTTGTTTCCCATCCAACTGTTTTTATGTTGTTTACCGGTGGAGTTTTTACAGTCTTATACTGCAGCAGTATCTTATCCCTATTTAACTATAATCATGGAGTCTTGATCCTGCTGACATCTATGGTACCACTCATTACAAAAGTGCTCCTAAGCAGAGTTTGAAATGAAAATTGAGTAATGTTTTCAGGAGACCCCCTTCTGCAACCTATTAACTGTTTCCTTGTGAGAAGAAGTGACTGTATATATCTGTTTTGCTCAGAGAATTATCAGCAAAGTATAGGTCCACTTTTTGTCATGCCATAAAGGGTGCTATGAATCATAGCCTACCTGTGAGTAAATAAAACAAAAAAGGTAGGAATATATGAAAAAAATTGTGGAAGAAGGAGGTACATCAAACTTCCAGGAATGCTCTGGTGAAAATTCAATATGTTTGTCTAAGCATGGTCTATTTAAAACATGGTCTGTTTGTTTGTGGACAAACTGTATTTGTGAAAGCATTTATAGATTAAAGCACAGTGGGAGGTAGCATACAGAATGAATATTTCAGGGCTTTTGTTTAACAGATGAGACCTTGGATGTATTTATGTGTTAGATATAGAACATTCTGTAAATATTATTTCAAGGAAGAGGAAGTGATTTCAGTAGGCTATGCCTATGGTGCTCTGTTACATGAACAATATCTTCAATGATGCATACATGTTGAGGTCTGAAAAGCAGGAACTATTTCAGTTCAACATTTATAATCATATGTCTAGATTAGCGTGCATGCCCTGAATAAGGACACAGAACTGTAAATAAAACTCACCAGCTTTTATCTTGACATAAAATAAAAGTTTTCCTCAGAAGCCTTTAATCTGATTGTCATCTTTTTTCATTCACAGCTGTGAGCCTGTAAAGAGCTCTGCCTCTGCAGTGAAATACTACTGTACAGAAAGAGGGTTATCAAAAAGCTACTCTTGTTTGTTTATTGAAATTCCTATCAACAGAATGTCAGTGCTTTTGAGAATGAAACATTTTTAGTCTGAATCCTGTGTCTGAGCAAACTGTTTCTTTTAGATTTGGAAATTATAGCATCTACTGTAATAAGTCTTTGTCTATGCATGCTTTTTCCCCAAAGGATAGACAACTCTAGAAAAAAAATTAAAAAAATAAACCTGCCTAACTACTGTTACTAAGTCTTTTTAAAGAAAATCTATCTTGTAATATTCACAAAACTCCCCATCAAAACCACCTGAGACTATTTTTGTCTATTAAATTATGTATTATTTATGCTAAGAGTCATCCTTTAGAACACATTTTACATGTTAAGAATCACAAGTACCTAAAGACCAACTTCTGAGAATAGTCATTGAGAATATCTCATTACAGATAGCCATAAGGACACAAAATGCCTTGCTTTTTTTCAACTTTCTCTGTCAATTCCATTAGAACACTGACCTGTGAGTGGGGAATAGATGTTAAATACAGTTTAAATTGACAAAACCGGCTTACGGTTCAAAGTACTGGAGTGAGATTTACATGCCTGACTAAACCAAAACCCAGTAAACAAAAATCTTGTTGTTATA
Source organism: Calcarius lapponicus (assembly GCA_039654755.1). Lineage (NCBI taxonomy): Eukaryota > Metazoa > Chordata > Aves > Passeriformes > Fringillidae > Calcarius > Calcarius lapponicus. The sequence goes on along the minus strand of CM077463.1, from coordinate 32,565,352 downwards.
AGAAGAGCATTTCATGACACACATTGATTTTCACCTATACCTTTGGCAAGAGGAACTATATTGTCCCATTTGTAGAACCATACGGAAGTAAACATCTTCCTTAAACACGACATTTTCTTTAGTCCTCTAAATTGGTATCAATTGGTATCAATTGGTCACTTAGGTTGCTCAGGTGAATATTTTCATTGCTTTCAAGTAAAGTTTTCAAGGCTGTGTTGAAAAGATTGAACATCTTGAACACAAGATTCTGTGTTCTTTCTTCAGTGTTTTAGAATAGTTCCCTAGTAATTTCTAAAATTATGCATTTGTTTATATTCCAAATGCAACCCCACAGAGCTTTGAATTTTGTAGCCTCCCTAGCCTCAGAAAGATTAGATGAAAAAGATGTTTGGGATCTCATATCCCTGATGTATGCTTTATTGTGTCTGCAGTTTAATCATCCAGCTCTTTGCCTCAGAGGGAGGCAAAGATGATTTTGTCCTTCTTAGATCAAGTCTCTATGTTTACAGTACTCAGTCCAAGGGGATAGATGCCTAGGAAAATCCCAAGCTGTCACTCAGAGAATCTATTTAGTGGGTAGCAAATGTAGTTACTGGTTAAAGATCCCTATTCTATATGTTATTCTATCAAAAAAAAAAAAAAAAAAAAAAGAAAGAAGTCTGCATATGTTACGGATTTAGTCTTGAAGAAAAGAATAAGGTCAGGCTCCTAAAACAGAAAACAGGAATGTGGTTACAATGTCTATCACTCACTTCCTTTTCAAACTAATGCCATGGATCAGGCATCCACTAGAAAGGATCCTGAATCTTGTTGGGACACTTTGAATTGGGTCTGTAGCTTTGAGGCTGGAGGCCGAGATTTCCAAATGGAAAGTAAGGAGTCAGGTCTGGATGATTGCAAAATATTCTAAAAATTGTATAACCTAAGACTTAATCAAGATTTCTTAGGTTTTCTTACAGTGGGAAATACTGTAAAGATAAAATGCAACTTTCTGTATGATATATGGTCTAGGTGATGAAAATGGAAGGTTTATTTAATTTTTAGAAATTGCAGCATTTTCTTAAAAAGGTGTTTCTCTGTCATCCTACTCCCATTTCAAGGATAAAATCTATTAAAGGAGAAAGGCTTAGATAGATTGCCTAATTTTCTTGTTTGTTTGTTTGTTTGTAAATAACTTGCTGCGTTTCTTGTTCATGTGGACAGAATTCCCCAAAATAGAGATAAAAGCCAGAACTATGTGTCAAGAAAACATTGCAATGATTATGCTATAGGACTAATTATTTTCATGGAATTTTGCCTCTCTTTTTCTTTAGATATTGCATAACTGGTTCTGTTACAGAGATGTCAAAAATAGAAAGCATGACATATTGGTTCTTTGCTTCTAAATAGAATTGAATGCAAAGAATTCAACAAAATGTGTAGTTGAATATTTATTTCTGCATTGGTAAATGTATTAAGATCTTATTAAATTAATAAAAAATCATTTACTTATTTTTTAAGAAGGGGTAGGAATCATACATAGAATCATCTTTTCAATATAAAAAGTTGTTCTAAATGGAATTTTAGAGAAGAGTAAAAATTGTCCCAGGAGTTTCCCTCTTCTAGTAATTGCTGCTAGTGTAACTTAATAGGCTGGATAGATAATATTATATTTTCATCAGGGTAACACTATGACAATATTTCCTTCCAATTTGATTTATCTCTTTTCCAGCAATTTGTGGGTTCCAGCAATTTGTGTACTTATTTAATGTATATAAATGATTTTGAAAAACATAGGATTTAAATTCTTAGTCCATTAGAGAATGTTAAAATGGAGTTTAAACAATTAATTTTTTGTAGTGCAAACTCTGTTCTTTGGAGTGACCGAATCTCCATCTTTCTGTATTTTTGAACTTTTTTTCCCTTGTGAATATTAGAAGAATTCAGATAAACTTGAAATGAATGTCAAGTGATTTGGTCTGGATTTTAATGTAGAACATACTTTGCAAGGCACGGTCACCTAAAATGACAACTTTTATGGCCACAGGATTTCAAGTTCATGTTCACTCTTGACAGTTTCTGCAGAATTCTGTTATCTTCCACATCTTTCAGAACTTCACCCAAGTGAGTCCTTGAAGGAATTTGAGGAGAAGGGATTGGATAAAACAAAATTTAGCTCAGAAAACACAGAGCGACAGATTTTTCTCTTCTGAAATTGGCAAGAAAAATAGTTTTGTTTCTCTTTCCTGTATGTGTATGTATTTATATTTTCATGTTTTGTTGGCAGCTTTCATTGTGCACCAGCTTGTTTTTGTCTTTGAAGTGGTTGAGTTCCTTTATATCTTGACTAATGATCACAGTGTCAACAGCCAAATCAAGGACGCTCAGATTTTTCCTGGTGACCCCGGGCAGCTGTATGTCCACTTGCTGACATGCAATTGTAATTTTTCTGCTCTGTTTTTCATTGCCACCTGATAGCAGATTGCAGTGTGACTCTCATACCATTTCTCCACTTTATAAAGATAATGATTTTTTAAATTTCTAATGAAACTGTTCAGTTATGAGTTTTATCTTTATCAAAGCTGATACATGGTTTCTTCTAATGAGGATCGTATTGGTTTATAATTGTACATCCTCTGTAGCTCTAGGAGTATTGATTACTTTGTAAAGCAAACTAAAGATAAATGTTGGCATAAAACTATTATTATCAACAAGAAATAAACTGGGAATTTGTAGCCTCTCTACAATTTTTAATGGGTATTAAAAATTTTATTTTCTTCTGATTTGTCCAGTTATGAATAGAAGCTGGAAAGCACTGGGAGAGAAAGGCAGAATATAATGTTCTCATACTGTTTCTAGTTACCTGTACCTGAATTCTCTCACTGACACATTCAGTTGTTCATTGTAATTCTACTGTTCTTAAATCCTGCTATGGAACTCTCTGCTACAGCTGTGTCTGCTAATCCCTTCAACAGATTTTGAAAACATCTTCTCTCCCTACCAGCCAGTGCCACTGACCAACATGCACGTTTAAGACCTTTCACAACCTCCACTCCATCTGAAAGGGTGCTCAGGACAAGCTCCCTTGCACTGCTGCAGAATGCCTTCTGGCTTTCTCCTTGATGGGAAATTGCAGTCCCTACTGCCCTCCCTTCTGCTGCCCCACCTGGCCCTTTAAGAGAAACTTGGGGTCCTATTCTGTCTCTAACCTGCTTCTCTCCTTTCTGCCACTCTCCCAGGAACCAGTCCTGACCTTTTAGTCCTTTCCCTGCTTGCTCAATAGGTATATTCAAGCTCAGTCTGTTTAAAGGTGTGCATCCACAGATTCATTTGCTTATTCTGTTTTATGTGATAAATTCACTTCTATGTTTTAGGATTCTGAATGCTCTCTTCAAAACAGTTTTGATCTATATTGTTTGCCTCTCTGCCTCTTCATATTTTTTCTTTTATTTTTCCCTGGCAGTAGAGTTTTCACTGTCTTGATCTTAATGTCAGCTTTGCTCATCTTTCCCTGCTGCAGTCAGCAAAAGTCACTGGCTGTGCTCAGCTCAGTAGCTTTATATTGTATTACAAGCATCCTGACACTTTATGTAAATAATGTAAGCAATGTTGTGTCCTAGAGCACAGGATTAATTTCAAAAATATTTTTACACCCTTGCTATAAAACTGTAATTTCAGCCAGCTCTCCTGTCACATACCCTCCCAGTTCTACAAGAAACCACTTTCAGACAATGCCTTACAAAGGGAGGGGAACACCTTGTCTAGCAGGGAAAAAGCTACCTCAGTAAACTAATGCTGTTATACCTAAATAAGACACACACTTCTTAACGAATTTATGAGGAAGGTGGGTATAATTAATTGATATTGCATTGCAACTCTGGGCTCAATATCCAGAATTTAATTTCTAAAATATTCATGTTTAGATGATTTAATCCAAAACCCATATTCTCACTCTTTTGACCCCAGGTTCTAAAACCTGTTCTTTTTTAAGGTTGTGATTACAGGAAAATGTCAACTGCAACCTCCTTTATCCAGGCCGCTTTCTCCTTTAATTCATGTTTTTATAAGGCTAGTTTTCTGCAAGTTTATCTGGCTGTGCTACTGATAATTTGTCATGCACTTAAAGACAAGCAGTGTGGGCAGGAGCTCTCATGAGACTGAAGTTCCTACAGCTTATTGCAAAGCTGTGCCTCTAGAGTCCTAAGGTCCATGAATAAATGAGGTTTATGTTGCTGAGTTCAAGAAGTCTTATTTATATGTTCTTAGAGGTTATGATTTTTTATTGTCTACCATGTTACAAGTCACTAGTCACTACAATAGTTCAGCAAAAAAAGCAGCCCTCCCAATCCATGTATATGTGGAGGTTTAAATAAAATGTGTGGAACTTACAATAATTTGGTGATAATGGACTTAATGGATCTGCAAGAAAAAATGGTGCTGATCACTAAGAAAGGCTCAACAAAATGTGTCTCCCTGTCTGTTGTCTTTCACACCAGTAATTAAAAAGAGCTGTGGCTGGTAAGATGAAGCTTTTTTTTTGTAATGGGGCCCCCAGCTTTCCTATCCAGCTTTTATATATTCATTTTTATGTATTCTCCAAACTCTTTTGCTACATACCTATGATTTCTGTTGGGAAAAGCAGATATACTTTCTACAGGTAATGCCTGTGAATGCACCAATGCACAAACTGAGGCAGCACAGAGCCCTGGGCAACCTCTGTTCCACTTGAATGGCAGATGGATTTCATCCTGGTCCTGTCATATTCTTATCTTTGGTTTTCTTAGCAAATAATAAACTACTTTCCTGGAATAGTTCAGCCATATGCCTGGAAAGAAAGGTTACTGCTTAAGAACAATCTGTACTTGTCCACTGATGAGATTTTTCAAACAGCTTTCATGAAAATTTGAAAGAAGTATCATATTTAGCATCTCAGGCTTAAAACCAAGGCAATTTAATTAAATATGGTTAAGCACAGAAGAGATCCATCCCTAGAAGCAGAATCTCTAACAGTATCTGTTATCTAAAATTATAAAATATTGAATGTTTGCTCCAGAAATTCAAAGAGGCTCTATGAAGTGACAGTTTGAATTGCAAGGCTCTTTTGATGATCTTGTGGAATATTGCAGCTTGTTGAGGAAAAATAGAGGATGGTTGTACAGGATGGAGTACAGGATGGCTGAGCTGTTTGAAAGTTGCAGATATGGTGAAAAGACACAGAAGTTTTCTCTTGCTGTAGAAACAAGACACTTGCCCTGGAGAATGAACACATTACTCATTCCTGGAGTGAATTATTTTGGCAATTGGATTTGTTTTTGCAAAATACAGTTCTGTGTAGATTGAAATCTAGGTGGCGCTGTGCGTACTCAGATATAATTGCGCTCTTTTTTGCCATGATGATAACAAAAAGCCACAGCCATCACACTGTTGGATTGTAACATTCTAATATAATATAAAAGATTATATTAAAAAGCTTTAAAGCACTCCTTGTCACTTCACTTATAGCATTTCCTCTGTTCTGTGTTTTCTTGCTGCCTGAAACTGCATGTTTCCAGTCCATGGGCTCAAAATATGTAATATCATAATTAATTATTAATATTTGAACAACATATTTACAGAGCCTCATTTGGCCATAACTCAGAGTTGTTGAACCTGCCTCAAACTGGACTGATAATGAATTCCAGTTTACCATTTTAGGTCTGCCTGTTTCTCACTTCTCCTTTTCATATTATGCTCATCTTTGGAAATAGAAAACTTCCATAGATTTAAAAATGCTACAAAGAGCAGCCCAGAATACGCATGTTCAGGTCATCAAGGATGTTACCATTATCTTGTTATCCTGCAGTACCAATGCTATCACCTACTTTATAAGGACAAAGATAATAGCGTTTTGAAAGAGGGAGTTAATGTACTTCAGAAAAATGGACAACCTGAAAGAAAAAAGAAGGAAGAAAAAAGAGAATTTCACAAGCAATCCTCCTGTTTCTCTAAGACTGTATCAGGTGAGAATTTCACTTGAGAACTCAGCTGGATCACAATGGATCACTCTGCCTGAGAAAGCTGGCATAATTGTTTTTCATCAGTATTTTCTGTTGTTGCAATAGAGATGTAGCAGTATGAAATTCAATATATATTATAATAATTCAAAGACATTTGCATGCAATAAAATACCTGTGATGTTATCTAGAACTATAAACATTTAACTACTATGGCTGGATACTGTTCAGTGGCAGTGCAACTGCTACTGCTTCAGGCTTTAAGCAGTATCTTTATCTGGGTGAGTGACTTTAGTGTTAGAGACTAAAATACAAAAATTAATTACCGAGGAATAAATTTTAAATGGAAGTTGAAACCACAGAATTTTTAAGTAGATTGGTAGCTCTTCATTCCTCATAGCTTTAATAGCTGTTAATTTAGCCAGATTCTTGTCAGTTGGTGGAAAAAATGAAATGTTGGACTTTTATTTCTTAATGGATTTATTGCAATCCAGAAAAATATTTTAAAGCTGAGAAGAGAATAACAGAATAAATTGTGAAAACATAGAATCACAGAATTTTCGCATTTTAATTGTGCTAGAAAGCTAACATGATGGAATATTTCATCTCTTTAAGGGGAAAACTTGTATATCAACCCAAGATGATGATCATGTAGTAGAAAAGTCCTTTCGAAGAGATCTACTATTAAAAGAAAAAAAAACCCAAAAATTTAGGCTTGAAGGGTTAGCAGTTGAATAATTGTGTGCTGCAATTTGAGAAATAAAGAAGCTGATAAAAGCAGAAAAAATTGAAATTGTAATAATCTCTTCTGAGATTAGAGGCTAACATAACAGGTCTGAATAAGTCTTCCAATCTACTGATAATTCTACAGATACTGTTAAATTGTGATAGATAGAATTGTTTGAAAATCAAAAGTTTCCTGTCATGTTATGACTACAAACCCCATTGCTTTTCTTCTGAATTGTACTGTTTCAGTAATAATTAAAAATATACAGAATATTGTGGCAGTCAGTGAGTGGTTGGTTCAACCTTTAACCAGTGTCAAAACCAAACTCTCATATTTGATTAGTAATTACTTTTTCATCTACCATTCTGTTCTGAAACTGCAATAAGCAGTGATGATTTTGATTAAATAATAGAAATTCATTCTAGTTTCCTTGTAAAGGAGCTGGGATTCATGCACATTTTACTTTTAAGACCTGAGGGGAAATGATTTGTTGTCATTTATTGTGAAAATATGAATGCTGCATTTGTGCTGCTCCTATAAGGTTTGTCTGAAGTCTGTCATGCCCAGTGTTAAATAGCAGCTGACTTCAACTATAGAATTTTTAAACTCACATAAACAGATCTAAAGTTATATTCTTCACTATTTGCCTTTTGATCAAAACCAAGGAGAACAGATTGACTTCTCAAGATTCAAGATTGAAACTGTTTTTAAATTCTGCCTTTTTCACTTGAAAATTATTGATTGATTGATAATAGGATCATATAGGAGAGAAAATGGGTTAGTCTTCTACTGATGTGCAGAATAACAATTGACAATATAAGTTAAATAAAATTAGGTTTTACTCTGATGGCATTGTAAATTGAATCTAATTGATGGAACTGGCAATTCCATTCAAGTTCTTCTGTTAACCTCCTATAGAACTCTTTTATTCAGAAAGCAGTTTAGATGTTATTGTTTATAGCTGAGCAATGAAAAGGTTTGGAGCCCATTTAAAAATTTTAGTTGATTGCTTTTTTTTTTTTTTAAAGCCTTTCTTCTCTGTGAGCCAAAATGCACAGATCTGAACAAGCTCTTTTCAGAGATGTTCAGAGATGTTCTTTAGATGATGGTGTCAGTGCTACAGCGTCATTAAAGTGTGCTTTGTTTCAGAATTATGAGCCAGATGAGGAAATATGAACTCTGCACAAAAGTTGTATATAAAAAGACCAAACACAGGGTAGTCAGAAAATGTATAGAATGGATATCTATAACTCACAGGCCATAATGCAAGTAATTTTTTTGACTCTGACTCTTGGCCTGCCAAAATTACCATGGCAGTTCCATTTTATCACCTGCTACTTGCCTTTATCGTCTTGATGACCAAGGCCTTGTTCCCTTTAATTTATCTATCAGTAAAATTTCTATTGTGATGTGACCTTATGAAATGTGTATCTATAGGGAGCCAGTGCTTTGAGTACTGTCAAAATGCCCAGTTGTAGGAAAGATTTAGTATGGCTATTTAATAGTGTGCTATGTGGAAGATAAAGTATTGTGTTTCACCTGGGAAACGAACTTATACGCAGCTATGGAGATGCAGGGTCTGGGTATGCACAGCACAGCACTCTGTGCTGGGGAGAACAATCTACAGAAGCTTTTGCAAATTGCCATGTGAGAAATTAAACTTAAAGCAATGTATTTTATTCAATCTGGCACCAGTAATCTATTAAATTAATAGATTAATGGTACATACCTAAAAAAAACTGTAAATGGTAATTTTTTCCAAGGGATAGTTTAAATCTAATAAGGACAGATTGCTTGCAAGTGAACTGTTAGAGGCTTGCCGTAGTGAACTTAGGAACCCAACAGAGCTGGCAACATGAATAAGTGAAGACAGCTGGGAAAAAAAATCAAATGGAGAATAAAATCCTATTTCTCAATATCTTAATATAAATATCTTTATAGAAATTAACTTTGCATCCAAAGTTGCTTGCTAAATGTAGGCTAAACTGAAACAGAAATAAAATGTTTGAAGTGAAAATCCTTACTACTTATACAGTGAATGAAGTCTAGGCTCCCAATGTTGACTCTTCGTTACCAGACTCTACACCAAGGTTAGCATTTCAGAACAGAAATCTATCACAAAATCTACTTCACTCCTAAATGCTTATCACTTAAATGCCATTTGTCTGCCAGAAAATGAAGCAGTAGGATTAATAAGCCCATGTTGCTGACTAGACTCTTACGAATAGAAATATTCCTTACCTAAATATGTCATCTTTATCATTGACAAACAATGCAAGAAAATACTTGTTGACTGAAAAGCAAAGCAGCAAATAAAGCCATTTCCTTGGGCCTAAAAATTATTTGCAAAAATGCAACATTGACAAATATCTCTGATAAGACCAATTTTTCCTGACATGGAAATTTTGCTATAACTAGGGCTGTGTTTTAAATTCCCTCTTTCCCTGGTCCCATGCACAGAGTAAATTAGCTCTGGCTGATCTTGACTGCTTCAGGTACATGAGCCAGCTTGTTGAGCATGTTCATACACAAAAATGTATATAACATTTCTGCCTACCCTTCAGTGAGTCAGAAAATCCTATTTAGATTTTTTCCCCAAAGGAACAACTTCTGTAAATGTTGCCAATGTTTCGGTTGCTTGATCTTTTCATCGCCAACAGCCAGGGCCCAAGGTAAAAGGAGTTCACAAAAGAGAAGTTGGAAAAATTCATCACGGGACAAAGGAAAGAATTAATATAAAATAATAATTTTTACCTATCTTTTCACTGCCTTCTTTTTACAATCTACGGCCAAAATCAGAAAACTCCTCAGTTTCTTAAGCTTTTTCTCCATTTGTATCTCCCTAGAGAGAGACTTTCAAATATTTCTTCTGCCTTTCTCTATAAAAAAGGTGCTCTCTATCATCCTGCTTATATTTGCTGCTCTTTCTCTATTCAAGGCATCGTTATATTCCTATTATACCTCAAAAAATTTCCTACCACCTATTCCAGAAACAGGTTTTGGTATGGCTTTTCCTCAATTTTTTTTTCTCAAAGTACTTTTACTCTTTTTTTTTTCCCCCAGTGATCTTGCAGTAGTTGCTGGCATTTCACAAAAAATGTTTGTTCTGAGAGCTAACAGGACATGTCCTTCCAAAACATGTAAAAATTTATCGGTACTTAGGTCCAGATTCATCTTGTGCATCATTAGACACAGAACTGAGTAGCCTACACTTTGAACAGAGCTGCCTTATGGACTCAAGCAGCTGACAGAAAAAGATCCTTCTTGAGGATCTGATTTACCATATGAAGGTGTCTGTGTCATTGCACTGGTGATAGACATACTGTGGTTAGTCACTTTGTTTAGGTCCCTAAAGTGAGATAGAATGAGTCTGTGTCTGCATTTGACAGATGTAGTTATTTACCACATATTAATGTGTGGTAAATAACTACATTTTTGCACTGAGCTAATCAATTTATTCTGTTAAAATAGTCTCAATATTATTGAGATCATATATAATACTAATACAGTTCAGTATGAACCTCATTACAAGGAAGAAGGAAGAGAGGTATTTTACTAGGCAAGGATTAAACATAGATATATAGAATTTGAAATATTAGCAAGCTGGTAGTTTGGAGGAAGCATATTCCCAATTGTTCAAAGTAACAAGTGAAGTTAGAGCTTCCCACAGTGAAATAAATCCTATCTGCATTACCCATATGTCATGCTCGATTTTTTCCCCATTAAAATATGTGTGAAAATTTCCTTTACAGACATTCTAAATGTCACCTAGAAACAGCAGTGCTGTGTGTGAGATAGAGGCAGAAAGGGCAGAATAAGTACATGGAGAAAGTAGCCAGAGCAACTAGCAAACAAAGAAACCATCTAAATAAATAAATTTTTAAAAACTATTTCAATTTCTTTTAATTTTTCAACTCTTTCCTGTCTTCACCTAAGATTTTATTGTTGCTACTAAGTTAAGCAGCTCTAAAAATAGCACAATTCAACAGCTATCAGCATTTTCTTCTGCTACAAATGCTTTTCATACAATTAGGCAAATTTTCCAGGAGGTATCTGAGGAAATGACTGGAGATTAAAGTGATGCACAAGACCACAGAAGAGAGAGGGAAGAGTCAGAACGTGTTTGTCTTGAGCATCATTCATTGGTTCTGGATTCTGTGCTTTGTTTTCTATGTGCTTTTACTCCTCAGTTGCTTTTTCTCTGACTTTGCTGTTTACTAAAGAAATTCCCTGAGGAAGAAATGAATATCTGTTTTTCATTCATATTAGATAAGGACTCTCAGTATCAACTTGCATTTTGGAATGTCTTGAAGTAGGGGAAGACACCAACAAGTTTATAGGAATTAACAGCGTCAGGTTCTCCTATGCCCACAGAATATTTGGGGGCTCAACAGATCTTTAAAATTTTGCAAAAAAAAAATTCAACTAAAACCATGGTGATCTAATTCAGATCTTATTAGGTTATTGGCATTTCAGAGAGGAAAAATGGATATTTGTAGAGAACATGTCTCCTGCTTTTTAATTACTCTCAGTGCTATATACCCCTTGAATGATATAGTATAAAATACAGTATTGCAGATCTGATACTATGTTGGCCTTGAAATTTATTTGCACAGATCGATCAAAAGTGAATGTCAGAAAATCATCTGTCAGTCACAGCTTGAAATGTCTTTTAAAGGTTTTTTAAACCTTTTAGGTTGATGAGAACTTTACATTTCTCTCTCACAAGTTGACCTGTTACATGGATCTTTCTGATATCACGGTTGAATTGCTGCAGTACGCTTGATTGTGTGCTGCCAAAAAGGTTCATCTATCACCTGCAGCTAGAGCAGATTTCAGCAGAGTGAGTGTTTGCAGGTGTGGAATGGGGGATTCTGCTGCTCTTCAGGTTTGCTATATGAACTCAGTATAATGAGTTAAGTTTCTTTTTTTTTTTTTTTTCAGCATAGTGTCTGCCTCTAAAATCTTTTCTGCAAAAGCCTAAGGCTTCGAAAGTTTCCCCAGGTGTCAGATCCAGCAGAGGAGTTCTGGTGGTGAATCCACATAAGTCATAGCTCTCCCTGGGAGTTGTGTGCCTCCCTTAGCTCAGTCTATCTGCAAACACTGCATGAGCACCTGGTGGGAGTCTTCCTAAACATTCTTTCAGAAAGAACTGTATCAAATAATCTGCCCCTCTACCAATATTTTGCAGGCTGTTTTTTGCAATAGGTCTTGTATTCTCAACTCTTACTATCAGAGTAATTGTTTCTTTTAAAGAGGTTTGAGAGATCCTTTGTGAAGGCTAACATAGGGAAAAAACTTGCTCAATTTATGTACTTTAAAACAAATAATGATAGAAATGGTATACTGATTTACTGATGACACAGAATCCACAAAGAATGAGCAAAATATAATTCAGTCCAATATGAGCCATATAACAGATAAACAGAAATAATAGACATTAAAGAAATGTTAATGGATGCCTTTTCAAATACCTTCTATAGTGAGAGGTCTCCAAAAGTCTAATACTCCCCACCATGTGTTCACAGTTAACTGCAGTGACCAGCTAGGTGGTCACTAGGCCCTTTTCCCTTCCAGGGAGCTCTCCCTGCAGCTGCAAACTTCTCCTCCCCTGAAAGATGTGAGTGCTCCAGCTCTGTGCCTTTCCCCACCACGCCCAGCTACCCCTGCACCAGCTTGAGAGCACCCTGTTGATTGCACATGCAAAAAAGCCTGGATTTTTGCATGCTGCACCCTGCACTGCTGCTCCCCTAACTGCATGTAGGCTACTTGTAGTGTCCAATGGAGAAACTAGACAAAACAATACTCTTTCATTAGCTAATAATTTTAATTTTAAATTCTTGATATTTGAGGATATTTCCTACTCTGAGGCACTCTACAACATGAGTCTCAAGTGTCTGAGCAACCTTGCTGTGAACCACAGTGTTCGGAGTTCTCAGGAGCCAATCTACTTTCTATTATTATTGGGTGATTGTTTACACAAAGAGTGTTGTGAATTTAAACCAGAAATTTCTGGAAAGACAGCCTTTAATAATCTGAAAATTAAGACTTTATTAATCTGAACATGAATTTAATATCCTGAATACTGCTTTTATTCCACTGGATGCAAAAATGCAAACAGAAACAGCCTCACATGTCAGATGAAGTTTATATATTGCCTTATTTATTTATGATTGATAGAACTTAACTAGCATGGGAAATTCTAGTCTAAGGTTTTCTACAAGCAAAACATGGTATAGTTTCTGGCACTATAAATGTACATAGCTCTGTTTTCTTTTGAACTGGTTATTTGTATCAGTAGGAAACAGTTATATCAATTTACTTCAGTCATATCCAATATACGGAAATCCAAAGAGTATCTAATTCATTAAATTTAAAACATGAAAAAAAATTCTGAGATTTGTGGGCCAAGTCCATCTCTGTTTTGAGACAAACACACATAAAGCCGCCCATGCACCAAAAGCAATCATAATGCACATGTTTTAATGTAGGTGTAAGATTACAATGAAGAGATAGTGCAGCAAGTATTATAGCTAACATAAGATGCATAATGAATATTTGTATGACAATATTTCGTAATATGGGGGAGTATTTTTCTGCCTAGATTTCTGATACACACAGTCCTTCTTCACCTCAGTGTGCAAACCAGTTTCAGTTTATTCTTATGCAAACTGTGATTAATTTACCTGTTATTTACCACTTGCACTGGTTTTTGAACAATTTATTATTGTTATATATATTGTTATATAATGACAAACATTTCTAAATTTATTACCCCTAAATTTAAATACATGATGAGATCTATGAGATCCCCCCTGAGCCATTGGAGACTGAATTTGACACTCTGGACTAAGTTCAGAAGTGTCATAAATTAATTTGTAAATAAGTCATGTATATGAACTGGAATAACAAATGCCAGACATCTACTGACATCTAACTAAAGACATCTAGCATAGACATCTAGCATTTTCAATAGAAAAAAGAATCAGCAAAAATGAAAAATATAATTTGGGGAAGCAAGATATATTCACATATATATTAATTTAGTTCTATTCTTCTCTTACGTCATCATAACTGTTAAGTAATTTGTATATCCTGACTTTCTTCTTTCTAGAGAACAAACCAAGTGATTTAAAACAAACTTATCATTTTTCTAGGAGACAAATATTGAGTAGACTGTGTTTGAAACAGATCAGCGAGAGGCCTTGTGCTAAATTTAGATGAGCTAAGGTTAAACCTTATTGATCAAACATTATGGCTTGAGAGAGTGATTATGAAAAGGTTTTATATAATTAGTATTATATAAGCTCAGTAGAAAGGACTGTTAGAACGGAAGCTATCAGAAGTAATACTGACGGGCTTTGCAAATGCTATGCAGATGTTTGATTTGCCTTTGCATGACTTTGTCCATCTCTGCAAAAAAAGTTCTTTGATACTGAGAAGAATATTATGGTATCCTTTCTAATTCTAAAGCAGTTTTGGAAAAATTTTGCAAATAATCCTTGTTCATAATGCACCGTTTTACGTGATGTTACAAAACCAATCAATAGTAACAAAACTTATGTGCAGGATCAGATGTAGATACTAGAAAAAATTTTGACACAAAAAAATCAGAATAATTGCCAATTAAAAGTGTAAACATTCCTGCATGGTATTTCTGTTCAGCTGTTCTATTTGAGGAATGTAAAACATGACTAACTACATCAGCAGGTGCGGTGTAGGTGTAGTGCAATTATACATTGACATTTTTGCTGAAGCCTACAAAGTATTATTTAGTATTGGCTACCATTCTAGATGTAGACCTGATTAAAAATAATTGAAGGATCAGTTATGTGTTAAAAATACTTTTTCCTGCAACTAGAAATCTTAGCAAAGATTGATTGTTCAGACAGAAATATGAACTTAAATCTGAGAAGGAATATTATACTAGTTTTAAGATTTTTATTTCTGTCTTGTACTATTTTTTTAATGACAAACATTTCTAAATTTATTACCAGTTGTGGTTTTTTGTATGTTTCATATTTGATATTAATTTTAACAATTGTATGTAAGTGATACTGAGAATTCTGTAAACTCAGGGGCTGGTTAAGTGACTCTCATTGACCAGCAGTCCTTGGCTAACAATGTTGACTCACAGTTGACTGGAAGCAAGAAAGCGTAACACCCACATGCAAGAAAGGATGTAAAGAGGTTCTGGGGAAACTCCTAGACTGACCTCAGTGCCAGAAAGATCATGGAGCAGATCATCCTGAGTGCCATCCTGGGGTATGTATGAGACAACCAAGAAATTTGGCCTAGCCATCGAGGTTTATGAAGGATTTAGCAAAGACAGGTCCTGCTTGACCAACCTGATCTTCTGTGACTAGGTGACCCACTTAGTGGATGAAGGCAACATTATGGGTAACATGATAGGATGAGAAGAAATGGCCTCAAGTCGTACCAGAGGAGATTTAGTTGAATGTTAGGAAAAATTTCTTCACTGGAAGAGTAGACAGGAAATGGAACAGCGTATCTAGGGAACTGTGGGAATCATCATCTCTGGAAAGTTTTTAAAAACATGTGGATGTGGCGTTTGCTCAGTGGTGAAGATGGCAGTGCTGAGTTAACACTCGATAATCTTAGAGGTCTTATCACCCTAAATGATTCTATTATTCTGTGAATTTATTTAGACAGTTTTAATGATTTTCCAGAAGCAAAGCATCTTAACCATTGCTGTCTTTGAAATCATAGGATCAGATAATGCTTTGGATGGAAAGGATCCTTAAAGATTATCTCATTCCAATCCCTCCACCATAGGCAGGGAAAACATCCATTTGTTCAGGTTGCTCAAAGCCCTATCCAACCTGGCCTTAAACCCTTTCAGGAATGGAGCATCCACAACTTCTCTGGGTAACCTATGCCAGTGTCTCACCACTTTCATGGTAAATAATTTCTTCCTTATGTTCAATTCTCTTTCAGTTTAAAGCCATCCCACCGTGCTCTATCAGCACATGCCCTTGTAACAAGTCCCTCTCCAGCTCTCTTGTATGTTCCCTCTAGGTGCTGGAAGGCTCTGAGGTCTTCCCAAAGCCTCATCTTCTGCAGGCTGGGCAAGCCCAATGCTCTCAGCCTATCTTATAGGAGATGTGCTCCTGCCCTGTAATCATCTTCACAGCCCTCCTCTGGAGTCACTCTAGCAGGACCATGTCTTCCTTATGTTAGTATGTTGGGGCCTCAGAACTGGACATAGTTGTCCAGGTCCAGTCTCACCTGTCTGGACCTGCTGATGCAGCTCAGGACACAGTTGGCTTTTTGGGCAGCAAACAGACTTTGTTGGGTCACGTTGTGCTTCTTGCCACCCAACACCCCTACGTCCTTCTCCTCAGGGCTGTTCATTCCCTGCCCAGCCTGTATTTGTTCTTGGGATTGTTGTGATGCATTTGTAGAACCTCACACTTGGCCTTGAAATTAATAAGGTTCCCACTTGCCCACCTCTCAAGTCTCTCAAGGCCCTGTTGATGGCATGTGTGCTGATTGCACCTACAGCTTGGTGCTGCTGGTAAACTTGCTGAGTTGTTTCTGGAGCCATGCCGTAGTTAAATATTTCATTTCAAGAAAATTTCCCTTGCATAATTTTTTCCCTCCATTGAAAAAGTGAAAATTAGCTGACTAAAATTAATTGACTAGGAAAGAATGTTGTCAGGAGTTGTTTTGAGAAATATTGCTGACCCTGTAATAAGTAGGGACATTTTGAACAATAAAATTCACTTTTCTTTAACATAAAATGAAATAAAACCTGTAAAGGTGACAGCTGCAGAACCAGTTTTGTCTAAGGGTAACAGAATAATATTTTGATGTGTGAATAATAACTCTCTTGATGGGACTGAGACCCTTTCTGACTTTTATGCTCACACTCTAGTCACTGTTATGTGATGCAGACTCAGTTTAACAATTAACATGAGTACTGATGCCAGCATCAGTAGAGAACAAAACCACAGAAGCTGTCTAAATTGGTGCCAACTGGATTATTGGATTACTAGTTGTGTAATACGCTGTGCAGTTGTGGGGACTTGCAGATAACTAGAACAAAGTTTGTCATGTGTAACTTATTTAGTGATTACTCCTTGAGTAACATACTTTGGTAGAGGAGCAGTGATGGCATACTGTCATTCTGAGGGCTGGTAACGATTATTTAGGCTATTAAAGCTTTCAAATATGGTGTAGTAGCGCAGCTGAACAAGCCTAGGTTGGGTTTGTTCCCTTTTCTTTCTTCGCTGGAGTGATCACTTTCTGGAAATTATCTCAGTAGAGTTTCAAGTCACATCTGTGGTTATTGTGAATTCATCAGGGTAATTTACTTTACTCTGGATGATTTTGTATGCAGATATAACCTTTATATTAGTAATATCGGTGGTTACCTCAGCGACAGAAGAGATGACAATAGTTATTGCACACTTGTATCTCCTGTTAAAAACTAACAAAATATATTTTTGTATGAGTAATAGGAGAGATAATACAGAGAGGAGGAAAGGTAAAACATGACAGGGTCTGTATCACAGAAGATGATGTGTTTTGCTTGAATCTGTTTAATATTTACATTTCAATCTTTGAGTAGGTTCTGGTATAAGAGACAATGGAAACAGAAACAAGATCTCTTTGTGTAAAAAGCTCTTAAAAGCTTAAACCCGGAAAAAAATAGATGAGAGAGTGGTATCTCCATCCAAGACATAATTTATTCTGAGGGCATATATGTAAGGGTTATAAATAGTGGTCTGCTCTTTGGTGTCTATGCCTTCCTTTAACCTCAGTCAGTCAGTTAATAGAGAGTCAACCACTGGGCAATTAATTTCCTTAGTTGACATATATTTATTGTGGGTCTACTCTGCACACTCAGAACCATCCTTCTAAAAGAAGTTCAAGCTTCTGAAAGGTAATTGAAAGGCAAAGGAAAAAGGTATTTTTATTCCTAAGGATGACCCTGAATCAAAATTCCAAATCCCAAACCCCTTATACTGTACAGACTGATTATGTGCATTCTTTTCAAAGGACTTTTCTACAGAAATATTATCTTATCCTTGGAATAAGTTAAATTATTGTCTCTTTAGAGAAACATTTATCTTAAACAAATAATGTAGCACACTTGTTTATGTTGTCACACAATTTCAAAAAGCATCTTGTCTGGTAATTAACGATTCTACTTCATTCTAGTAATAACAACAGCAACAACAACAACAACACTCTCTTGTTTAGTAGTAATTTCTCCTGTCTGTGTTCTCAGAGCTTATAGTAAGCATGTACTGTTTTAAAAACTGGCAGTTTAAATCTAGCACAAACCCAAGTGGCACTAACAAGCAAATTGTTTTCATTTGTGAAACCTATTGTAGTAATTGCTACTGACTCCAGAGACATTCCCTAGGCAAGAGCAGTAATGATAATTTGGTAGCTTTCTTTTAAGTAGACTTCGTTTTCAACAGATAGCAGATATTTCTGCCTTCAGGGCTGAAGAGAGGTTTATGGACTACAGTAATAGCTTCCCACTTCAAATTTTTCAAAATTGGTTGCTTTAGTAGTGAGCAAAACCCACTATATTTCCCAAATGGAATTTCTTAATTATTAATGACTATCAACCCTGATTCTTTGTGAGGCTCCCAAAAATACACAAGACAAAACTCTTGTCAAAATTCCCACAGATTATTAATTAAGTTTCATATAATAAAATCATGGAATCATTTATGTTGCAAAAATCCTTTGAGATCATCAAGTCCAATTTCTAACCCAGCACTTTTAACAGATTATTTCTTGAAACTCAAACAAGTATAGCAAGGATGCCAACCTCCTGCAGTCCTTTATGTAAAGCAAATACAATTTATATGCTCTTTCCTTGAAAGTCTAGTCTCTAGACCCTTCACCAGTTTCATTGCCCTTCTCTGAACATGCCCTAGCGCCTCAGTGTCCTTTATTTGTGAGTGTCCCAAAGATGAACACAAGGTTTGACATGTGGCCTCACCAGTGCCAAGTGCAGAGGACATGCTCTGCCCTGGTTCTGCTTGCCACATTATTGCTGATACAAGCCAGGATGCCACTGGCCTGCGACTGCTCTATTTCCATTAGGAGGACTGTGCTTGATCATGTCACTGCTGTTGATGACAATTTGTTAATTTATTATTCACTGCATAGACTGGAGTGTCAGAGAATCTTATTTGAGGAGCAAGACCAAGTTGTAAAGTGCAAGGTAGAGCAAAGTCTCTGAGTTGAATAGCTCATAAAGGAATACTGGGACCAGTAGACAGTTAATTGATGCTTTTACCCTCTTCTGTTTTGATTTAAGAACTCATGTGTTGTTAAGAGATTTGGACTTCTTTAGGATCCTAGTTTAGGTTGGTGAGAAAAAAAATGTTGTATTGGCAAAGGATCTTAGTATAGCATGTAAATCTGTACCTGTTCATAAAGAAAATGTGAATTTGAAATCTGGCTTTTAATTTATTCTTAAACCATTTTCAAAGCAGACAAAAAAACTTGAATATTACAATTACACAGAAGTTGGAGTCAATGACCCTTGTGGGTCCCTTCCAGCTCAGAATATTGCAGAATTCTATGATAATGATGTATATATATGGCTCCTATACTTTTTGGAAATCTGATCCTAGGTCATCTTTCCCATCCACAGGAGTCTTCATTGAGAAGATGAAATGTTTGTTGGATCAGTTGCTCATCGCTGCTGCAGTCTTCATTTACTGCTGAAAACCAGATACAAGTATATATGTCAAACCTTCTTTGTGAGGGCTAAGCTTTGAGTTCTATTTTCATGTCCTCCTGTGCTAATATAGCAAATTAGAAATAGTTCTGTAAATAGCATTAAAAAAATGTAAAACTGAGAAAAATAACAGGAATACAAAACAGTCTAGAATATGATCCATTTATTTTATCAAAACCATTGTATTAGAAATTTTGTCACTGATTTATAAGAACCAAGCCAGTTGACAATCTACGTTGCAAGAATTACTGATAAAGGCAGTGCAGAGAGAAACCTTAGCAACCTCCCCTCCTCCCATTAACAGACAAGAGTAGGTGGCTCACAACTGAGTGGAATGAGGCTCACAATGAGTAAATTAATTAATAGAGCAATGTGATTGCTAAATGTCATTTGCTTATTTTTTTCTTTTTTTCATGGTGCATATAAAGTAGAAACCACTTCCCAGCTTATTGTGTTTACTTGTGTTCTATTATATAAATAAACCCCTGGATTCTCAGTTCAGTAAATATACTGAAAAAATATTTTGGGCATCCCAGTGTTTTCTGCTGGAACAACTGATTATTTATTGAAATTGGAGCAAGTACAGCAGGGATACCTACCTCCTGCAGTCTATTACGTAAAGGAAATACTGGAAAAAATAATCCTTTCAAGGAAAGTACATAGAAATTGACATTTCATATCTTTATACGCAAGTATTTCTTAAACTGTTTTGTCATTGTCACATTCTTTTTCATTAAGTACATTAAGTGCATAGAGACTGGAATTTCAACTGAAGAAATTATTAATTCCAAGAAAATGATCAATCCATTTCTCAACAAAGTTTGTTCCTCATATTCATTAGGACTAAGAGGCAATTGAAGACAACACTTGAATTTTTTAATCATATATGCCTAGCATTTTCAGAGCAAATTAAAAGGACTTAGACACTAATTATTTAAAAAAAAATCTAGTTATAGAGAGCCTTTAATAAAGGTTTTCTGGTTTTTTTTTTTTGTTTTTTTTTTTACTGCAGTAAAAGGGATGTAATGTGAATATTTGAAACAGACCACAGTGACTCCAGTTCCCTCCAGGTAACTGGTATATTATGTGTGGGAGAATATGACTCAGTTTTCTACTTTGCTTCTTTTACTTCAGTATCTCATAGAATTTCTTAATTGCTCTTCCTGCTGAGTGGAAATCTTGAAATGAAATGTTTGTGTTGCAGTCAAAATTATTCTTAGAAGAACAGCAAACTTCAAAGTTAGCACCGTGGGATCAGCAACACACCCTTTTCAGAAAAGTAAAATATAATAACATAAAAGTCACTGATATATTATATATTTAACAGTGGAAAGAAAAATTCTGGCTGACTTAAAACAGAATTCTGGAAGTAAAATAGTTTTACTTAGTGAATTATCTTTGGGAATAAATCAATGTTGTCAGACAGCCTGATGTGAGAGTACTGAATATATGTGTGCTGAATATATTTGCTATATTATATATTTACTATGTATTTATGATATATGATACATATTTATTTTATTATGATCTCTTCTTCTAGATGCTAAATTATTGAAAAGCCATTTGCTTTATATTAAGTAATCGAAGTATGACAGAATTTTGCATTCTCTTGACATAGAGAATTGGGGCTCCTTCAGGACTGCTTTACAGCTGTGGGTTTATTTAAACTCTGTGAGGACTCATTATCATGCCAGCAATTCACCTTACTCATCATTCCTCTGTACAGTCCCTTCCTCATTACTGTCAGTGAATTCTGGTGTCTTCCTAAGCTTTCTTTTTCTTAGTCTGGAAAATGACTTATTTATCCCTTCTTCTTCACCAGTGGTTTATTATGTCTTTTTCTATACAGGTGTTAGAGCATGAGCCTCTAACGCATCTGGTCCTTGTGTATTACCACGTTGCATTTTCACTTTGTTCTGTCTCAGATGCACCCCTATGGTATTCAGCGTAACTTCAATTCTCACATATGTCAGAATTATCCACATTCCCTGAGCACTATTCTGGATTTCCTTTTATTCATCTCCAGTGTATCTCATCTGACATTTTTGTTCAGGAAGACTACCATATGTTATCTGTGATATTTTTTCCCAGTGTGTCGTGTATGAGAAGTTATTTAGTACAGGCCTCTGCAAAAGAAAAAAAAAGTGCAAAACTGTCAGCTTAAAATCTTCTGTTGTTCCTGTTGTTCATTTGGACTTGCATACTGTGGGTGGCACTTGGGGGATGATTTGTTGCTGTCTATAAAAAGATGTGCCTTTTACAAATGGGAACACTGCTACATGAAAATACATTGAAAGATTCAGGTGAAGATTGAGTACTTGTATTTTTATCATGAAATATCTACATTATACCAGCAGCAGTCAAGCTACCTTGCTGGGCTGACCTTATTCAGTTTACCTCTGAGTGGAATTGCAATTCCTTGTCCCTCCTTAGGTTTCACTGTTGGTAAAAGAAATGCGTATAAGTAAATTTGCAGTGAAAAATTCTTACACTTACCTTTTAAGTAGTGAAGACTCATCCTTGGTGTTGAGCTGTGAGAGACTGGACTAATGACAGCATAATTCAACTTTCAGAATCTGTGGCCTCTGACAATCAAAAAAATGAGGGAAACAGCCTGGTTTGTCAGATACCCTGAAGGGGACAATGCCGCCTCTGGAGCACAGTCTGCTTTTCTTCTCCCTACCCTCTTCCCCAGACATACGGATTTATTGGTGAAAGAATTCAGGCAGTGACTGAGTAGGAGTCACTCCTTCTTTCAAGGAGGTTATGTTTTTTTCTCTCCTGTATCTTGGGTAGGTTAGAAAGCCTCTGAAGATTACCAGTGGCCTTTTGTTTCTAACTCAGCTTTGCAGCTCTGGCTTATGAAGTCATTGCAGACAGTGAAACACTGCCTAATTTTATAACTTTTGGCAAATTTTTTTCAATTTGTCTTCACTTCCACTTTTAACACATGGTCCTGAATTTTTTTGACTTTCGTCTGCTCAAGAGCTCAGAGTATTAGATTTTATGATTAAAGGATAATGTCCATAAGCAAAAGGATTTGTGGGGATCAGGGGAACTGTGGAAGGTAGAGGGACCACAAGAAGATAAGACCTGGTAATAGAGTATCCTGACCTGGCACTCCCAGCACCTTCAGTGGTGAGCATGGAATACAGGGTACAGGGACTATGATGGAATTCAGGGGGGAAAGTATTTTGGGATTCTGTGACATTTATTATCAGCTGCTTTAAATCTGGGAATTTTGGGAGGACGTGAAACTTTTATAAATGTTTAAAGATGTTTAAAGAATGGAAAAAAAGAAAAGCGTAGGGTTTGACTGTACTTTGGTGGAATAAGTGTAGGTAAAGAAAGGAGAAAGGGTAAAGGCCAGTTGAGTATAAACAGGGGTTGGCTGGTATATTTGTGTGGCTAATCCCTGTGCTTTTTCACTGCAATCTGTTTTATATTCTAAATAAATTAATTTTTTTTCCTAATATATGTAGATATTACAGAAATTCAGCCTGGACAGGTTAGTGATAGACTAAGATGTATGATAACCAGCAAATGAGGTGGGACCATGAGTCTCAGAGGCTTGAGAACCTGAGGTTATAGGAAGTCAGGAAGACCTAGGTCTCGGAGACTGCTGCCAAGTAGATTGAATGTCCAGGACCAGCTTCTGGCAAGACCTCTACTGTGTGTATATTTCACTAACATATTTTGATCTGATCAGCTATAGAGAAGGGCCAGGACTGAGCCTTTCACACATGTTTGTGTGGGTGTTTAAGTAGATGCCATAAAATACTCTTTATTCCCTCTGTGCTGGTTTGTGTATCCAGTTGTGTGTTTATAGTATGCTTGTATATACAATTGCATGTGTACACGTTGGGTTTAGCCTTGACACTGCCTCACATCTTCATGGCTAGGTCAGGAGTACTTTCTGGGTCCTGTCGATCTCTGTGTTGGGCAGTCTCTAATACAGAGACATTTAAAATTAGTGTGCGTCCAACATGTATCTGTTTGTAACTCACAGCCCTGTGAAAGAAAAATCCCTCACAGTTCCCATTCAATGCAGTTCAATCAAATGTATTCCATTAATATTTCAATTTTTAAGTCTATTTATTTTTTTTAATTGGTCAGCTACTTGAAACAAAGTATGATATACTCATGTTGGGCAAAATTCAGGTGATGAGGCCAAGCAGGATTAAACCTGTTTGGTTGACAACAAAGATCTGCAACAAAGACAGAAAGAAACAGAAACATGGGAAGCATGATTATTCTTTTAATGATATAAATCACTTTTCATAAGCCCACAGCAGATATAATCTATCAAATGTCTAAAATTTTTGTTGCCTTTTATAAAATGTAAATAAAGTTTGGACCATTCTTACTTAGCTTGTTCTTTTTCTGTCTGTGTTGAGCTCATAGGGTCTGGAGGTCATGTTACCAGTGTGTTTTTAAGCTTCACACAATTACCCTCAACCCTCTAAAGCATTGCACAGCAGGAAAGTATTTATGACTTGTCACAAGGAAAGCCGCTGTATTCTGTAGCCCTACAGGAGTCCAAGTATAATGCAGTGGTTATGAAGAGTATGAAGGAAAATGTAGGAATAACATATTTAAACATAACATTACTGTTGTCTTTGAACATAACTTTTTGCAATCCATATTTTCCACTCAGAAGTTAAGCTGCATGTGTCCTCGGCGGGTTGCTGAAGTAGAAATCCTATTTATCTACTACCTATTATTTTCTTAGCAAAATTATCATCTTACATCCCATTATTTGGAGGGATTATTAACCTGAACTACTGACATCCAAGGGCACTTCACAAGGTATTACTCACTTAGTCCTCATGTTACCCAACAATTTGTTTAAATTTCTTTTCAAGAACAAACTATCACATAGTTTACATTAAGCTCAAAGCAATTCTTCATGCAATAGAAGTTGTTCAGGTTATATATATATATATATATCTATATATTGAAATGGATATGTATTCACATATGTGAAAATAAGAAGCAGTTAAAGTGATCCAGCATGTCAGAAAAGGATATTTTGCTCAATAAAATAGCCCTACCATAATGTGGCAAACAAATGTTGGTATGATAAATGTAGAAATTTAGAGTCACTTAATGACTTTCTAAAAACGTTTTTCCACCAACAATATGACTTTCATTCCTCCAATAAGAAATGTGAAGGGGATTAAAAATAAAAATTATAAAACTAACAATGAATATAGTAAAATGTGTTCTGAATTGCTTTTCTCTCACTTTGACATTATCTTTGTGATGTCTTTCTGTTTATAATCTTGCATAAGTGCAAGTGAATAACAAATAAAAGTGATTTCTTGGTTCTATGTTTATATGAAATACCTGTCATAAAGCTGTTATTTCCTTCTTCTTTTTGTTTCCCCTGGGAATCTAATGAACATCGATCCTTTGAAAATCTGTTATTTTAAAATTGTAAACCCCAAATTATGGTATACTTTAAAGTTTCAGCATGTGTGCATTTTTCATGTTAGTTTTGATACAATGAAAACTTGTGAATATTTCCTTATGTTTCTCTGTGGAATCCATCCCACCCATGATTACTGTCATGGCTTTAGTATCAGAGTGTGTCACCTACCAGCAGTTTATCCAAGCTGTCATTGCTTTACAACTGATCCAGTAAATATCTTACAATGCTAAAGACTCCCTTTAATTTAAAGGCAGATAGAATATCTGTTAGTGGTTTTGTCTTAGCAGAGCAACAACTTTGGATCTATATCACCTGTCATTTGATTAATTATGTACCTAGGGCAGCTGATCACAGAAATTTTCCACCTTTTCCCCTTGGTATTTGTATTTGTTTTTCACAATTAGCCATAGTCACTCAAAGGTTGCATATGACAAAGTCAGCAAAGCAAACCTTATCAGGGTGATTAAATAATGGAAAAAATAAATGGAATTTGGTGTATCCAGTACATAAAAGAAATATGACAATTTTGAAATTAAATTATTACTTTGTTAACTTGGGAGAGGTACTATTTCTCCTTTAAAATGCAACTACAATATTTGTGTTAATACTTAATGACATTGATCCTCTCATCACCGTCTAATTAATAAAATTTTCTCATATTTTTCTTAAATATATTTTGCTTAAATTGACAATGTAGGATGCAGTCATGGTTTGTTTGAGGTTTTTATTCTAGGATACGCATTCTGTTTAGAACCGTTACAAGCTCAGTGACAAAACTCAACATTTTCCTGTTAATACAATGCTGATTAGGGAGCATTTTGCAGTTGGTGGACTCTGGTCTACCATAAGCAGCATCATTCTATGAGCCTTTGGAGCAGTGTGTATTTAATGATGATCAGGGAGGTTGCCATGGGTGAGAAGGAGAACGGTGGATGAAGGCAGTGCAAACTCAGGGCTGATGTGGTGCAGTGCTGCAGTAAGCTGCATCCCTCCTGTGCAGAGAGAGGCACCCATGGGCTCTGTTTGTAGAGATCACGTCTTCTAGGCTGTTGTGGGTCCTCATCACATGCATGATCTCACCTCATCTTGGGGTCTGCTCACCAAGAGCATGTGTTTAGCTGTTCCTAAAGCTTTAGATGAAGTGCTGGTCCTGGATGCCTGACCAACATGTGCCCCACCAGAAATGCAGCTTGCTTCAGTGGAAACCTAGACAAATTTTAGATAACAGTAAGTATGAAAAAGGTAAATCATGAGGAGTTTTTTTTATTAAAAATATTTTACTGTTTGACAACACCTGTTTTCACATATTTGAATCAACTTGCTGGTCTCTATAGCTCTGTAAAGCTCTGCTAGATGTATGATAACCATGCTGACTGAAATGAATATTTAACCAGTCCCTTGCTTAGTTGCCACACATGACCTGTCTGAATTTCACTTAAAAATTGAAATGTGTTACTCCCCTAAATAAGAAGAATCAGCATCCTACACCCATAGCCTGAGTGCATATTCCTGTGCACCCTTGGATTTACCCAGCTAGTAATTTCAGGAGGAACTCCTTGGGGTTGATCCAAGACAATCATACCGCACAAGGTGCTTTCTTTTCATTCCTAGATGTCACTGAACATCTGAAAGTCTCCAACAAACTGTTCCTACTGTCCTGCCTTTCTCTGTGATTATGACATAACATTCAACATTCCAAAAGGCTGCCAATGGAGCACAGAATGTCTCAATATGAAGATGTAGATGACAGCAGGTAATTTGACCTTAACAATACAAAAACTGTCTATGATCTGCTTTACTATCAGAATGCTTTGCAAAAACAGGGCAGCAATTTTTCCCTTGAATTTACATTTTTTCCCTTTAATAACTTCCTTTCCTTTCAAACTTTTATATTTTTAAATCAAATGGTATTGAAATCCTCCAAACTCCTTATGTGCTCTTTAAATCACCATGGAAAAAGTTTGTGTTTCTGCAATATATTTGCTTTTGAAAAATATAGCATTCCTGAAAACACTATAACAAACATTTTGAAAGCTTTTTTAAACTTTACTATTCTTTCTTCCTGGATGAATAGTTTTGTGGCTAGATAACATTGGTATGAAAACTAAAGCTCTTAAATCAAATTTTTGTAGCACAGATAAAGACATGCTCTTTAAAATTTTATTTCCTGCAATGGATACCAAAGCCTCAAATATTAATATGATTTTAGCATTGCATAGAAAAAGGCAGAAGGTTAAGATGCTCTTATACCTTAATATAATTCCTACAAAGTAAGAAATGGTTATGGATTATCAAGGCTTGATGTAGCTGGTGGCACATCAATGAAAAATAACAAATCTGAATGCAATGGCATGAAGAATGCTGAGTTACTCTTTCATTACTCACTCCAATCTTATAACTGCAGTGACATACAAGGCATGAAATACATTGTCAAAAATACATAGTTCAGAATACAATGCCATTAAATATTTTATCCAATTGGCAACAGTGCTGCAAAAAGACTGAACATTAAACTGAACTCTGTTCTTAAAAAAAATGATATTGCACTGTGCTTTCCAGCTCTTTCTACAGAATAAAGTTTTCTGTCAGCAATTTCTTTTTAAGTAAAGTGTAGCAAGTCTCTCTCTTTTCCCCTCCTTGTGAATATGCTGCAGAAAGTCTCTACCTCTAGGTAGAGTCTAGTCTCTATCCTAGGATATAAAAGAAAACTCCTTTATATGACTACTGGCATACAGATTTGACTTCTAATTAGCATTTTTTTTCCTCATAAGGTAGATTTAGAATATTTTCTTATCATAATAGTAATAAAATTCTGAATTACATACTATATCTATTCATGCAAGGGAGAGATTACACACAGGTTAGTAGTTCAGGATTTCCTTATTTCCTCAGCTCATAGGGAATTAAAACTACTCTGTTCTACACCAGTTTCTTATGCATCTTCTCTGTTTCTTTTTTAAATCTTATTTTACCAATGACAGTTAGAACATCTAAAGAATTGCTTTGTTATCTTTAAGTAACAGCCCAATATTTTCTGTGGATTGTCTCTCCTATGCTCTTTTACGTCACTTACATTTGTGTGAATTATGGCCATCAGCATATTTTAGAATATTGTCCAGAAGCCCTTTAAAGTCTACAGCTAGTCATGATGCATATTTTGATGATTTTGAATTAGTCTACATTATAGATTATGAGAAGGTTAATAATGGAGGGGAGTTGAGTTGCATGCAATGCACCAAATTTTTTAAAACTAAGGGTGACTTTGCTAGCAGCTTGCTTTGATGGCAGATATAATTTTTGTTAGGTAATGATTGTCTAGCTGGTGTATTGATCTATATGTATTACTCCGTTAATAAACCACATGTTGCTGTTTCTGGGCTCAGGAGCTTTTGATTAGTACTCAGCCAGTGAAAAACCTTTTTGAGGGCTTGGGGGTGAACTTTAGTTCAAAATTTTTGTAAGCCTTTTTTGCTTGTACAATCTTTCTGCCAGGTCAAAAGTGTGCAAGGGAGATTATGGGAAGCTGACATTTATATTGTTTATGGAGGGATGAAAGCCAGTTTTAAATAAATATCACTCCAGCCTCTGTGTGGGATCTATTGCCTATGCAGATACACTAGGTGCATGGGGCAAGAATTTCATTTCACTACATCAGAAGCAGTGAATTCCTACCTTATCATTGCAATTTTTCATGTGTTTTCAAGTTTCTCTGTTTTCAATATCTAAGTAAACTCATCTCTTCAACCTATTGCCACAAGCTGCCAAAGAAAGCAGCAAACCTCAGCTGAGATTCACACCTAATGAAAATATAAAAGGTTAGAATTAATAGCCATAGCTGTTGAAATGTGTCCTTTTTACAGGGGCTTTGCATGTTTTAGAAGAAGCTGAGACAATGACATGAAATTGCTTTTCTCTTTTTTGTGGCCTATCTTGTCTGTAGTCACTGAGAAGCTCTCCAGGAAAAAATATTCTGTGGGAGAATACAACTTGAGTGGCCCTTTTGAGCACCTCCAGTACCTGCTGAGTCATCCTAGCTAGTAAATGTTAAAAAATTCCTGCACTTTCAGGTGAGACTTTAGACTGGGCTAAATTACTTATTGTAGCAATGCACACAGGACACCCAAATATCAGTGTATTTGATATAATTAAAAGTTTGAAAATGAGTATACTTGTCTATAAGCATATGTTAATGATTTAACCAAATTAATTGACTTTATATTTCTCCCCATTCAGTACGTGGTTTCTGCAGCACCTCCAGTAATTTTGTTTGGCCACCCTGGAGATGTACAGAAATAAAAGTTTAAGCTTTTTATATACAGATATTCAAATGGGCTTTCTTAAAGTAACTTCTTCTGGGTATGCCTATGGTCACCTTACCACACAGAGTGTTGCTTCTAACTAATTAACAGTTGTGGTTTGTTTGCTACAGGATGCCAAAGCTGTTCCAAGGATGGGCTACCTGTGGACTAGCAAATAGCCTGTGTGGCATTGCTGTAGCTGGTCTGCTCCACATTCCACTGGATATGTGCCCTTTGGAAAGCAGAGTTACACTTAACCATCAGGCAACAGAGAGAGGGGGTATCACCTCACACAGATATCTGTTAAATTGTTTTTTGATAACAAGCATATCTTGGAAAGAGAACTACAAAGCAGGGGGAGTGCTTCTTAACAGCTCAAGTGTTGCCCCTACCTTGGGATAAAGAAATGCATGTCGGCTTGAATATTGTAAGCTACTGAATGTATTTGCTGAGATAATTATGTTGTGGTAGGATGAAAGGGCTCATCCGGCAGGAGAGCAGTGAAGCCTTGTTTTCCTCCTTGATCATTCTACAAAAGACAGGGCTTTCTGATGCCCTGTGTGTGCTACATTTTTATTCGGGATTTTTTTTTAACATTACTGGAAGAGAAAGTATGAATGCATCAACCAGAGAATAGTCACAGTTAATGAGAAGTACTAATGAATTAGTAGAACTACTAAGTTAAAAAAAAAAAAAAAAAAGAAAAAAGGAAAACCAAGAAAACCTCACTCTGTTTGCAGGAATAAGGTTCTGCAAGCTTTAAACAGCACAGGGTTAGGAAGATGTTAGGAATTTTTTAAAAAAATATTATCTGGATGTTTTGTTCTATCCTGTATGGATGCCTTGAGAGGCTACCTGGAACAGTGGCTAGACAATGTTAAAGGAATAAAGTAGGTATTTATTAAAAGGCCTTCAAAGGATACACCCTGGGCAGTACAAGAGCCTGGCCATGGCTCCACCCAAGATGGGTGGTCATGAGTTTTCA
This sequence comes from Calcarius lapponicus, assembly GCA_039654755.1. Taxonomy (NCBI): domain Eukaryota; kingdom Metazoa; phylum Chordata; class Aves; order Passeriformes; family Fringillidae; genus Calcarius; species Calcarius lapponicus. The sequence goes on along the minus strand of CM077463.1, from coordinate 32,535,203 downwards.
CAGCTTTATAAGTTTTGTTCCATTTACATATTGGGGTTAATAGCCCAATTACAGCTTCAGATTATGAAGTCCCATCCTCCCGGTTTGCTCTCCTCAAATTCCCTGTTTACACTTTCTGGGCCTGAAGCTGCAACAGTGTCCTTGGTTCTCAAGCTGGAAAAGGATTGTTTTGTCTAACTAAATTGTGAAGAGAACTTGATAACACTTTATATGAAATTCAGACTTATATACTAATGAAGCGCAGAATCTGGAAAATATGAAAGTTAAAACATTGGGCATCAGTATATGCAAATATTTAGCAGAACATCTGCCCAGTAACAGTATAAACAGTTGACAACAGCCACAAAAATGCTGTTGTTCACAACACAGTTGTTGAACACAGTTTTCTTCCATTTACAGGATTTTATCAGGATAAAATTCCCCCTTCAGCCATGCTCCCCCCATTCCCCAACCTCAAAAAGCTAATTGAATAATACTTTGAAATGTTTTGCTGATATTTGTAAAATTAAAAAAAAAAAAGCCACCATAAACAAATAAAAATCAGATAACAATTATTTTTGTAATAGATCGTTATTACTAATACATTTACAGGAGTGATTCAACATAATACCATGCTCAGGGGACTTGGGTATATGGGTGTTAGCGGAGAGAAAGTAGTTACCCTTTTACCCTTACACTGTTCAACTCAATAAAATGAAATTAGAGTTGTAGGAGGATAACAGGATTATTGTAGAGTCATCATTTCCTGCAGCATTTATCCTTTAAATTTGACCTTTGCAGGAGTTCATTATGCCAAAATTGATAGATCATGCTCATAGGAAAAAGTCATCTGAAACACCCCAGAGCTATTGAGCTAACTAAATAAACAACTCGAGACAGTGAATGTATAGATGTAAAAAAGGTTTGTCTGTGAGTGTGTGTGTGTGTGTATAGATATATCTGTGTGTGTGCCCGTATAGTTGCTGCAAGAACTGTCCCAGGTACTTCCTTTTAATTACCATTCATGAATATAAACAGAAATTTAGTTATGATGGAAACTAGCACAGTGCTTAAAAAAGATAGCAGGAAATGACAGAAGTATGACAGCCCAATGTAAAAACATATGACCAAATCTCCATAACAGTAAAAAAACACAGATATTTCCTTTTTGTTTTCCCTCCCTCTATTCCTGTTCTAGATAACTGATGAGATGAAAGCTTCAGGAGCCAAGGAAGACTGACGTGAACCTTCAGGGAGACAGAAATACTGTAGAAAACAATGCTCTAATCAGTCTTAAGGGAGCTACTTCCAGGCCTTCAAGGAGTGCCAAGCTTGATCTCAACTTTGGATTTGCTTCTGAAGAATTACTGATCTTCCATGAAGAAAATGCCTTCCAGCAGCTGTAATACACCAATCTTTAAAACCAATTGTCTGCATTAGTCACTGCATCAAAAATGGGATTAAAGCCCAAATCAACTTTGCTATGCCCATCCCAAGACATTTCAGCTCTCTGAAGAAATAATTACTATGGCTATCCTCTGGATTCCATCTTCTGTAAACAAGAATATTGCTGCCCAATTTATTGTAACTGAGCTAGGTTGTTCACTTTAATGATTAAATGTTTTTATCTCCTAGTTCTTTTGTGATATCTAACAGTCTGTATGAGATACCAACAGACATTCTGTGACCTCTTTAATAGACTCATTCTCTATAGAGATCCTTAATAATTTTTTAAATGTAATTTCTTGTTATTCCCTATCCTTCATTTCTAAGGCTGAAACGACAATGTCAAGCTTTAGCATAATCCATCAATTTATATTGAAAGGTTGTGCGAAAGTTGTCAGCCAAACAAAGACCTTCAAACCTTAACAGAGTTTAAGAGTTCTGTGATCAAAATGAATATTACTGTCTCTCTGCTATCCCACCCTCCAAGTTAAGGACAAAATCCATGCTGGTCCTATAAAATGATGGTGCTGCCAACACTCCTAATGCATTGAAGTCTTGTGGTTGCCTTGGAACAGTTTTGGTTTTGCTCCCTAGAGTCAAAAGAAAAGAGAATACAACCAGTAAACTGCAGTGGCAGTGTGCTGATCAGAGCTTCCTGTGCAGAGAGAAAAGAGACAGAATACATTGAGCCCACTCTTCTCTCTGTTGCTATTTGGAGCATTGAGCAGTTAATCCTGTGACTGGTTTAGTTTCAGCTTTTTTATTTTAATATCTGCTGGTGACCTATAAAATTGATTAATGCACATTCACGGTGAAAACTACTACCCTTTCACTTTTTTGCAGATGAGCAATTTTTTTAAACCCACAATTTACTGATTCATTATATCCTAACCTACAGTGTAGCTCATACCTCCTTAAAGATGTTCTGAAAGATTTAATGGATGTCTGACTCTAATTTTTGAATGTAGTATTAATCTGGTTTACATTTTTTCATTTTTTTATTTTCTAATCAGTACACGCACATAATACTACAAATGAAGGATCTCATGTTAATTCCTTAAGAACAGGTATTTCAGATTATTATTTTCCTGGATTAGGGTACCTCTCATGAAAACGAGCTTGTGAAACTAGTATCTCTAATGATTTCTTTCTTGTCTTAAAATTAAATGTCTTGCAAATTTCACATATTAAAGTTAGCTGGGTTAAAACCAGTTCTGATAAGCATCTTTGCAGACTTGGTCATAAAATGCAGATTAAATCTCTTGGAGCAAGTTTTAAGGGTGTTTATGCTGGGACTTCTACTAAGATCCTTTTAATTTCAGGGGCTCTTTTCCTTGTGATAAAATACATAGTCAAAATTGATTTTGGTTAAAATTAAAGATGATATTTAATCTAAGATGGCTGAAGATTGTAGAATGATGGAGGGTAATGAATATTAATTATTATTGAAGATCATAGGACTGTATCCTGGGGCCATATTTTACTTCTGTATTTCATATCTCCTCAGATGACACTGAGTATTTCTGATGAGGATGCTATTCTAAGGAGAAGACTATTTGAGGAAAAAAACATTCTTGATAAATTCTTAAAGAATTTTCTTTTGCAGTTAAAGATTTTTCCTGTTTCTTTTGTTGCAAGAAAATCTGTATATATTAATTTTGGGTGAACACAGAGTAGTTTAACAATATAAGAAGAAAATATGAGCAAGTGTGTTTTACACGCACATTTAGTTTCCCATATATTCATCATAAAGGAAAAATTATCAGGACTTGAGGTATTGTTTCTTCATTATACCAGAAAACAATTGTGCTGATTCCTAATGCATTGTGAAATACTACCAGCCAAAAGTAATACCTAAGAGCAATACTGCAATATTGCACTCACCTCTATGAGTTAACCTATGGATCAGTGACTATACAGATAACTGAAAAGCTGTCAGAACTATCCAAACCCATGTCACAGTTATATAAAGTTAAGTGATTTTTGAAAAATATTTTATTTTCCTACATTTGCAAAAGTTCATGCTGAATTTCTTCTCTTGTTTTCAGCACAAAAAACCTGTTTTCTTATGCAGTGTCTTAGTCAGAAGGGCAGAGATGGCTGAGCACATGTACCGGGCTATATTACCAAGAATGCAGTCAAGAACGAGGAATTAATTACTTCAATTTTACTACTCTAGAACATCAAAAGTTGCCTTCTGACAATAGAGAGCATTCCTGGATTTAATCAAGTTTAGTGCAGTGAAAGGGGTCTAGGGAATATATTTTTAAAGGATAAATATAGAGGATCATTATACTTATAATGAAGATAATCCCCAGCATATTGACTAGGAAGATTTTGACTCCTTTGGGGAAGATTCATCTGCTGAAGCAAAACTGTAGAATGAGAAACTCAGGACTTCAGTTTACCTCTCAGTGTCTTACAGATGAGAACAATAGATAACGTCTCTTTTGCTTTGGGATTTTTAATGTACACATAGCTGAACAATTGTCACTCTTTCCATAAATGAAGATTTAAAAGGCCCGTTAGTTACAGGGAATTGGATTACAATTGTAACATTGGTTTTAATGTTGTCATCTTTTCCTGTTTTACATGTGTGTATAACTACAGCAGCTATGTTTTTAACATAGACAATTCAAACACAGCAAAGTATTAACATCTACCTTCCTTATTCACTGGTAGCTGTTAATCTTTCTGTGGTGCCTGTAATTATTTATTGTCCTCTTGTTATTATTTTGCCTTAAGGACAACAATCATCATTTGGGAATGGAAATAATAAATCATTAGAGAGAAAGTCAGTGATCAGTGTTATCTGCTCTAGACAAGCCCCAGTAAAGATGTTTTCTTATGGTTCATGTGCTGGGCTACTTCACACAGCTGTTAGAAAGAGGAAAGACAAGATGATGTCCAAGCCATGACTAAGTTAAAGAAGCAAACTGCTGAGTATTTTTGTATGAAAAGAACTGTAGTTTTAGTAAAATAGAGCTGTGCTTCCTTTTTATTTTTCCCCCAGCTGTGTAGAATGCTGTGTTGCCCTCTTGCCTGTGATTTATACACTTCTGTTTTTTGGTTTTTTTTTCCCACCTCTATGTTGAAATAACTTACTTCCTTGAAATTTCTGTTTATGGAATCACTCTGGCCTCTGTGAGCCTGTTTTCCTTGAGAATCATTATTTCTGCTCAGGGTAGACACCCAGACTCTCTATAGTCCAGGGTTATATAATTAAGCCCCCTGGAGACAATCAATCCTGTGCTTACCTTACAGACACTTTGTGTGGGACAAGGGCTTTCAGCAGTTGCCTCTCTCGTTCCTTCTCCCTGACTGTAAGGAGAGCCTGGATGTCTGGTTTAGCTTAGCCACAGAAAGACAGGTGAATGGGATCCTCTCCAGATGCTTCTTGAAAATGAGATGCCCTACAGAAGGCTGGATCCACCACCAAAGATAAAGAATGAGAAAACTTGCGCCTAAACTAAAGCCTGAGCAGGTCTTGTCACAGCTGAGATGGATGGCTGTGAACCTGTAGTGGTCTGGGTGTACCAAACTTCCCTCTTTCCCAGTGTAATCCAGCATCAAACATTTAGAAACACCTATGTGGCAATTACTAGCACAGGCATATTTATAAAATGAAAGTATCTTGTCCTATGACATGAAGGAGTTCATAGGTCAGTCTCTTCCTGCTTTGCTTTGGTTCCCCCCCCACCTGGGCATGTTTCTGTTTCTTAGGATAAATGGATTCTTTTGTTGGACTGCAACTTTGCCTTTGTGGGGTTACAGCAAAAGCTCAGCATCTAGTCCTATTTAGCTCTCTATAATGTTCCTATTTTGACTCCGTTGCTACTTTATTATTTCAACCAAGATTTCCTCTTTTAAAAGTAGCAAAATAGGCCATTTGATACCACCTACAATTTCAGAACTAGTCTTAACATTACTCCCTTAAAAAGGGGTGCTTCTTCACAGCTTCTCTTTTCTACTACCAAAAGTATTTTCCAAACACAACCAGCTTAGATGATTGCCCTGCATTCACAGCAATTTTTACTTAATTTGTTCGCAGTCATGAAAATTAGTGTAGCCCTAGGAGGACTTATTCAGCACCATTTATTAGAATGCTTTGCTGTGGAATAAACTGCAGTCCTTCCAGTTTTGTAGCACGAGGAGTGTGGGCATTCTTGAACTGTGAATGCTGCTAGGAATACTAATAGGAGAATCCTGGTTGTGATGCTCATCTTTTCAGAAATTTTTGAAAGCTATCCCTAATGTCTGTGAGGTACAGATGCTTGCAGGTTCTATTTTATCTATGCTTGATGTTTTCCTGATGTGAAATTTATTTTTGCAGCAAGACAACTCTCAGACTTTTCCAAGAGGTTGTTGCAATTAAAAGGATATACCTTTAGGTAATTGATATGGCTCATAAAGCTAGCTCCCTGCAGAGAAGTACATTTCTGCTTCCAGAATATCCTTAGACATAGATTTTTAAAATTTGTTTTAGTTCAATGGCAGAAAGAAAAAATTAGTAAACCAGAAAAAGAAATCCAGAAAATACAGGTTTTGCTGCTTCTTTTATTACTTTATTATTTTTCTTTTTCATATTGAATATCTTCTTTCTCTTTGTCTCTGAATCAGCAGGGGAATTTTTAGTCTGAAGATTTGCAGAAAAAGCTCTAATTCTTGGAAGAACTGAAGATTGAGTATTTAATCTTAGGACAAACAAGGGAGAAGATTGAAGGTCAGGAGCCTGGGCTAGCAAGCAAAACCATTTGTCTAAATCTCTCTCATCAGTAACAGACTGAGAAGGATGTTAAGCATCCTTCTCACTTTTTTCTTTATTAGTAAATTTTTGTACTGAAACATCACAAACATTCCTCAGGCTAAAGATTTTGTTTTGGAGGAACTCATGATCTTCATGTAGTTCATATTCCCATACTTATTAATTTGATTAGTTATTTCACTGAAAATCTGCATGGTCACTTCTTAAACCACTCAGTAATCCTAGCAGTTCCATGTGGGAATTCTCAGGGTTTTGTTGGTTTGAAATTAACTCTCTCAAAGCTTGAATATTTATAGTAAAAGAGAGGCAATTTCTACAGTACCTACTGTCTGTCAGAGAGATTTGTGCCCTTGAACACTTTGGAAAATAACCCTTAATTGACTGTCTTGTTGGGGCTTGGACAGTGCCTACAAAACCATACAGAGCCATCAGGCACTCTTTGTGTTAATAGAGAGAAACATGATTTTGCAGAGAAATTCAGAGTTGGAGCCTAATTTTAGAAGTTTTCAATCACTATCCACATGTGTCTTTCCCTTCCTGATTAAAAGACTCTGCAGAGACCAGTCTTGCCAGCTAAAAACAATTGTGGGGATAACCTTGTGAGGCTAGTAAATCGCACAGATATTTTTTATCCATTTTAGGGAATGCCTTTTCCCTTCTATTTGAAATCTATCTATCATGATCATAAGGCATTCATTTTAGGACTGCTGGGAATCAATCTGTGCATTTGGAAGCTGTATTTTTTACTGTTTGTATGACACTGAAAGAACATAAAACTGATTTTGGTTGTCCTTTGGAATGTCTCTATTTGCAAGTGATTTAGACTTATAGTAAAAATTTGTCTAAACAATTTAGCTTTAATCAATATTTTCATTCCTGAGCTAAAAGGTAAGGCTACAAATTTGAAATTGATTTTCCCCCCCTTCTTAGTATTATGTGAGGTTGCATAGGGTGCTAGAGTGCTGGAGAGGCAATCTGCATTTGGTTTTGTTGGTTTGTTTGGATTTGGTGGGGGATTTTTCTTGACATTTTTGATGTCTGTTTGATTTGGGGTTTTTTTTTTGTTTTTAGAAAATGCTGCTCTGTTATTTAAAGCATGGACAAATGTTTCTTTTTGCTCTTCTTTTTAAGCAAAAGAATTCAGATGATGGTAAAATTAAAGAGAAACACTCTTCCAAAAAGGCAGGAGAAGATAGGAATGGTAATAAATAATGTTAGCTGTTTCAAAAAGCCCAAACCTTTCTTTTGTGATATTATTGATATGTGTTTCTTAACAAGTAAAGTTGACCCTCAGTTAATACGGTTTCTTTCTAAACACTGAGAATGTGAATAATCTTTTCATTTATGTTTTGAATTTTGCTCTTACTTTTCAATGCCAATTCAGTTAGCATTTTTCTGTTCCACAGAAACTGCAGTTATATGCCCATGCTTATTCCCACTGTGCATCAGCTCTCTTTCATTTTTTAACAGGGTCTGAATTATTTTAACCTCAATGAAGCAAAAAAATAATACGCAACTGTCTTCCACATTTTTATTAAAATGATTCAATTACAATTTCTTTCATCATTGTAGTATCGTTTCCAAACACATCTGAAATATCTATTCCTATGTAAATATATCTTGTTTAATTATTAACAGGTAGATGATTCACATATTTGCAGCATATTTCAACTGATTTATTATGGTTTTGTAGCATAAGTAAATGAATACCATCAGCTTCAGTATTTTCACAGCATTATTTGGTTATGATTTTTTGGTTAGCCTTTGCAATTCCTTGCAATCTCTTGCAATCCAAACTCCAGTGAGCTGAGTAACAGTAGATCTGCTGGACAACTGATTGCTAGCTAAAAAGGAAAGAATGGGCAATAAGAGGAGAAATGAAAATATTGCAAACTGATGACTACTGTTTTTTTCCATTTCTACTGTATAGCATATAGCAGCTTTGTATAAAAAATAGGATAGCTAAAGTCTGCTGAAGTACTTTCTGAATATTCCTGTACTGAAGTACTTGCTGAAATTTCCTGTACTGAACCACTCAGGCTGTTTCAAGAGCAAAACTCACATTTATTCTTTCTCTTATCCATCTTTGTAGTGCCAGATAGCAGCTATGATAGTTCATAGCCAGGGCATTCAGATAAAAATTGCTTCATCAAGTGCAGGAACTTAACCATGACCTAGCTCAGGGAAGTGGATTAGGTGATATCTATGACGGAAGGGAAAAAAAAAGAAAAAACCCCAGGGACTTCATTGTTTATGCACACCCACCAGGTCCACACCAGGATCCTCATCCAGCACCACCCAGAATTGGGTTTGTGTTTCACAATTGGATGCTTGGCCTAGTGCCAGGGGTAAAAAGGAAGAATCATCATTCTTGTGGGTTTAGGGAACTATCCACTTTGTATCATATAAGGACTGCTATAGCTGTGAAATGCATTAGCCATTTTCAGGGCTGGAAATAAAGAGGATGTCTCATTGAGACTGTGCAAGTGAGCCACACAAAGCAGAAAGAAAGCTTTTTTCCATCTTGCTCCTAAAAACTCTTTCTCAGGCTTTTTTTTTCGGCTCTGTGGTATCTCACTGCTCTCTGTTGTGTCGCTTGAGAGCAGCCACACTCAGTGAGCCAAAATAGACCCTCTACAATCCTTCACAAGAACTGCCCACTAATTTCCCTGTAAATAACACAAAAGAGATGTGCTTATGACACTTGATTTTAAGTTTAATGTTGCTGGCTTCCATCAATTAGCATGACTGCAGTAACAATACAGAGACAGTGGAGAAGACTGGGAGGAGAGAGGGATTTTCTTATCTTATGTGATTTTAAATTTGGTTTCATATTCTCAAAAGAGAAGGAATGCAGTTGCAAATTTAAGATATTCCTTACATCCCCTCTCAGTTGCGTGGTACAGGTCATGCCTTTCTTTCTTCTACAGAAGGGAGAACTTTTTGACTAGAGGGGAAAGGTTCTGCACCCTTTCTAGATCTAATTTTTCTAATTTCTGTTAATTTGAGGTGGGTTCAAAAAGATAAGGGCTTTAGAGAACATGTATTTTCAGAGATGATATCTTGGGTAAGAAAGTGCAGTAACATTAATACATTAATAATACTAGCAAGCACAGTGCAAGGCCTTGCATTCCTTTTTTTATCTCTGCATGGTGTATAATTTATAATGATTGTTATGCTCTCTCTACTGTTGTATAATATTGTTCTTTATGATATTTGGATACCAGTTTGGCTCCAGGCAGTGACTACAATTGAGTAAGTTTGTATTGATATAGTTTAAGAAGAAGAAGAAATTTTGACTTAGTGCTTTTTTTCATGCATGTAGAAAGTGTTACTTCAGATAAAATGATCAGAATAAGGAATGAGTTGACATACTTATGTCTTAACAGCTCTCAAATGTGTTTCATTGCCCTGAATTTTTCTCATCTGTACATTGTGAAATTTATTTATATTTATATACCATGCTTTGCCATGTAGTACAATTTGCAATGTAAAATAAGGGTAAAATTTCTTGGGTTGTCTTGTTAATAATTTTGATACCCACGCTAAAAAATAATTTCCAAGTTAATTGTGCCTGAAAAATAAACAATCACAATTTTCTCCATAAAAGGCATGAAAATTCATTTTTTTCTTTTAAATTACACAGTTTAAAATAATTGTAATACCCAGTCAAATTAAAACTTTTTCTCTAAAAATTGTGTTCTTACAGTGTTAGTTCATATATTCCATATTACTCTTGTAAGCTAAAAATTTTTCACCACTTAATTGACAAATTCACAGTCTGAATTAGATGTGAAACATTAATGATCAATCTCTATTTTCTAGGGTATCACAGTATCATTTAGGTTGAAAAACATTTCCAAGGTTTTTGAGTCCCACCTGTGACCACATTGTCAGCTAGACCAGAGCACTAAGTGACATATCCTGTGCTTCCTTGAAAGTCTCCAGGGATGGTGACTCCATCACCTCCCTAGGAAGAGAGTTACTGTGCCTGACAACCTTTGCTGTGAAAAAAAACTTTCTGGAAACAAAAAGAAAATAAAATCTTCCTTTGTTATTTGCAACAATGGATATTTTTTGGTACCTATTTGTACATATTTGTAAAGGTATCTGTATGTACTTGGCAGGCAGGAACTGGGTAATTATTATGTGGAGAAAACAATAGTTAAAGAATGTATAATGGTTTTGAGCTTTGAGTTGAAATTTTGGAGTCACCCTAGGCAAGCTAGCCTTTGAAAACCATCTTCATTTTCATGTCTTCCACTTTCTCAAGATGAAAGTAACAATATTGTGAAAAAATCCATTAAAGTGGAGTGTTCAAATGCTCCCATTGTGGGAGACCTCAGCTCTGTGAGTATTGTGTGTGTCCACTGCTGCAGCATCTCGGTGTCTGATGCATACAAATCAGCGAAACCTGAACTCACCTTTTACTCTCACATTTTGTGCCCCTGTGGGAGATCCATTGTGTGGTAGTCGTGGGGTAGGACATTTTAAAACCTTTTTAAAGCATTGGCAGTAGGGAACTTGGAGCACATTTTTCTAGTTTATAATATATCTGTGTACCTGTGTATCTGTGAAGCTGCGCAGTTGGAGCAGCTCTGCTATTTAGCTCTTAACCACATTCCATACTGAAAGTAAGACAGGGAAAAATGAGTCTGTCTGTATGTAAATATAATGAAAATGAAAAATCTGTAGCTGATTTTCTTGTGATGCAGAGGCTCAAAGTTATGCAGCAATGAATGAAGCACTCTGCTGAGCTCCTTCCTTAGGGCTATTTTAGCAGATTAAGCAAAGTCTAGTAGAGTGCAGTCATTTGTGCTGCTGAGCTGTGAGAATGATTGCTAGCCTGCTTTTGGCTCCTGGTGTCAGGCACTCTCCCAAATGATTCTGGCATGGTGTGGAACTTTAGACATTCCAGGAACTACTCACAGTAGACAGTTTGTACATAATCACTTTTTTTTTTTTTTTTTTTTTTTTTTTTGGTAAGAGTTTACCAACAGTGACAATGACTTTTCCACACCAACACTATGACTGTTCCTGGGATGTTTAATTCCTTAGTTTAAACACAGACCTTGGCTGCTGATACTAAAAGCTATGATTCAAGCATTTTGATCTTATCTAGAAAGCAAAGGGAGAATGAAATGGATTTCATTCTGATTTGTAAAGTACTCAGAAAATTTCCAGTCAAGTATTCCAGTTCTGATTTGCAGTAAATTCCTGTAAATCTGCCTTCTGTTAGTGGGGTTTGGTATCAATAGGGGAATTCATAACAATATTGTTAATACTAAGGCTGAGCAATTTGGGTTTTTCCAGGTATGAGACAGGAATGAATTATAATATTGACTTGCCCTTTTCTAGCTTTATATTTCACCCTGTTCCCTAAAACTGTGAAGAACCCTTTCTCTGAATGAAACTGAAATTTTTACATGTAAACATGAAAACAGGAGTTTACCAAATTCTGTGGAGTTAGGGATGGATTTTTGAAAGTGGGAAGTGTTATAATCATGAATAGTTAGATTTCATGGTGGAATCATCTCCAGGTTTTGATAGTCTGTTTCAAGTAGATGTGGAAGAAAAAGGAAGATTTCCCCCTGGGGTCTCTAGGATTTTGGTTACATTTTATTTCATTGATTTTCAATCTTGGTGAATCTGTAGATGCGTGAGGAAAACTATCAGTGAAAAAAACCAGCAGGGAAAAAAATCTATAAAGTATATAAATTTATTCTATTCTAATATAAAAAAGTGGGTCTATTTGTCAATGTCGATTCTGAAGTTGTATGTCTCTAGAACTACAGTTAGATGCCATCTGTGATGCTAAAGTAACACACTTTCTGAGAAACAGTAAGGAGTTAAAAAAAAAGAAATCATTGCTGCTAATGTCATGGATATAGCTTTAAATATTTGCAGGAACCAGATGCAAATGTCACTTACATTCATATGCACTTAACTTGACCAAGCTCATGCTGTAGTCCTTTTCAACCTTATGTTTATATTTCTAAGAATACAGAGCCTTTATATGCAATTTTTTTTTGTCACTTGAATTACTTGTTTCAGCGGACACCTGCCTAATTTATATTAGTGTGAAATGTGAAGGTTTCTTAACTTGTTTAGGAAAGAAGAGCAATTTGCTCTTGTCATTCACCCATTGACACAGTAATAGGTAGCCGCTTATTCTGATGTTTAATGATAATCTATTTGAAGACTTTTTTAACCTTTTCTATCATCATACCTGTCTTTGATTTAATTTTGTAAAAGCCATTAATGTCACACAGAAGATTCAAGGATGGATGGGAGCAAGATTAAATAAGGGTTACTCTTTGACCATAGTTTAGCTATACACAGTAATATTTTTCTGCATTGCATTACAATTTGTGTAGAACTGTGATTTTAGTAAAACTGCTGGAGATACAGAAAATATGTTGTCCAATTCATTGTCTTTCTGTTTCAGATTTATAATTAAATATAGGTAAATTAATAACAGTGCACCTAAAAGTACTTCTCATATGATTTTAGGACTACATCCTACAAATTATAATGTGAAATATAGACTGCTGGTACCCAGCTCCTTTGAGTTCCCATTTAGTTTGCATATTTTAACACTGATATTATAGTACGAAGTTAGAAAATAAAAATTTCAATAGTTACTGGGTTCAAAATTCCATCGTCTCTAGAATGCATTATTTTTTGAAGTCTTAAGCTATACTATAAAATCCTAGTCTTTTGAATGTCAATTTTGTATGTTTTTTTTAACCTTTTATTTTCCACATAACACTTAAGAATAATAGGATTTAAAAAATGAAATTAAGGGATGTTTCCTACATCTTTGTTTTTTTCCCTTCCCTCTCCCCACCCCCTTGTTACACTTGTATTTTAAATGAATTTGGTCTTTCTGTTTTGTAGCTCAGTGGGCAGAAATAGCAAAAACCCAGGGAAAAAGCACAGTGAGTGTGTATTTGTTTCGCAGACTTCAGTGTGGCAAAATTTGATTTTGATATATGAGCACATAACCTGATATTTTAATAACAGTAGAAATATTCTCATTCATCACAGGAACAGGCACAGCTCCTGATGATTTCAATGGGACTTATGGGTGCTTCATACTACTCAAAATGCCATCTCTCAGTAAGGATTAAGGTTGTTGTCATCCTTAGTCATTACAGTTCAGCTTTCACCATATTCCAGATATTCTAGCCGCATTTTCATATTTTCTAAGATTTAGGATGTTGGTGTTTTAAAAAGTCTGAACTTTGTTGAGTTTTCGTCTGAAGCAGTTCTTTTTTTTTTTTTTTTTTTTTTTTTTTTGCTAGGTGTAAGTGAATCACCACAGTAAGGCAGAGATATGTTGACTTTGACTTCATTCTTCTTAGCTGTTCTAATAATTGTATCTCAATAATGTACTGGATTAAGCCTCATTTGGCATTCCCTGTTTTGCTGCAGCTGTCCCACATACACCAATGCCAGCTGAACTCAGGAGAACATTATCTTCAAGTTGTTTTACATGTATAAAGTGTATTCTGTCTCTACTGCTGCCGATAAAATAGTCAAGAAAACACGTTTCTTATTAGATCATTATTTATGAAACAAATAGACACTTCTATGCATTAGTGTCCACTACTTGCCATCTTCAGTGCAATCTGTAGTTCATACAATATCTAAGGCCAATTCTTCAGCTCTCCTTATCTCCTTTACCAAAAGTACAAGGATTTCAATTGGGCTCTTACTACTGGAGAATCAGATTTTCCCTTTGGGAAGGTCACTAGCCAAAGACAAACCAAAGACAAAAGTAACCCTCCCAAAGCCAAAGTAACCCTCCCTGCTCATTAGAACTTGCTGTGAGGTCATTACTTAAAAATTTACAGATCCCCAAGTGATATTTAGAATAATTTTCTTTGTCCTATTATTTTTCTTATAAATTGGCAGTTCTTGTTCCTTTTTGAACAAACATGGCTACCCCACAGTTTCTCTGAGAGCTCAACCTGTCTGCTTTCTAATATTCCCATAATATTCACAGTAAAATATTTTGTGATAGAACATGTGTGGCATAAACTGCACAAAATAAAGCCATGCTATCTTGTGTGTGCCTTACTGCTGAAAGCCTGAAAGGAGAAAGCTGTTCTATTTTGTAGCATCTTTTTTATCTGAAGTTGCTTGTTTAGAAAAATGAAATATAGCTGCCTAATCCGTGGATATAAGATTCTTGAACCAAAAGTCACATCATCACCACTTTAATTATGTTAATGAGCAAAATTATGAAGAAAACCTCTTGTGATAATTATTCCCAATTTAAATCCTGGTTGCCTCACACTGAATTTGAACTGTGGTAAATACAAATTTGAAGAAAAATGGCTAATATTCTGTATCCACTTTAATAAACATAAAAATAACAAGAAAATAGGACAGAAAAGTTAGTACCAGTCAACTGAACTCTTTCAGTGAAGAGTAAGTGCTGCCTGGGTCTGAATATGCAAAAAACTATGCCTGTTCTTGTTTGGGCGTGCAACAGAGAAGCCCCAGAAGAGAAGGAATGTACAGCTAACATTGCAAAATCTGTACAAAATATACTGGAAAGGCACCAAGTATATGTAAAAGGAACCTGTAAGAATCAAAATCTCTGGTGAGTGCATCATTGAGGGATTAATGTTAAGGAACTCTCCAGATAAGCTTGCCCTTGACATTGTGGATTGCTGGGATTTCATGCCAAAAATTTCATCCTTACTTTCCCTATTTCTGCTTGTGACTGAAACACTGCTTTCATTTTGGAAACCCTCTCTCTAGTCCTTAGACATATATTTGATTCCTTAGGCCATTTGATGCTCAAGTATTAGACTTCATTTGTTTCCCAGAACCTACCTATAAGCTTGAGAAGTGCAGTCTCTGGGTAATTGATGCTTGCTAGGAAGATGCTTTCCAGGTTCCCAGGTCCTTCTCAATGAGGTTAGTGGTTACCTAGCTCTGATAACTCTGCTAAAGTTTTAATTGCTAGAACATACACCATCCTTTTAAGGTGGACCAGGTGGTATGCAAAACCATGCCTCCAGGAGAGAAATAGCCATGTGTCACTCTGTAGCCCCATAGACAAGTGAGTTTTCTGGGAAGCTATATATGATTTAAGTTGCTTTTTTTCCCCCCATAGTCTTTATGCATTAAGTACTAAATAGTGCTTGCTATTAGAAATAGTAATTTCCAATTTCCACTCTCGTACACACGGACAATGTTCCTCACATATATCCGGGCTACTCTACATCTTTGGACTTGACACGTTTATGCTCTGTTTTAAAAGTGTGAATTTGTTTTATTTCTGCTTTTCAGCTGAAAACTGTGCTTTCACCAGAGCTTGATGTGCAGCTTACCAAGTTGTCTAAAAAGACACTTTAGACCCTCAGAAGAATTGGATTAATTTTGAAATGCCGGAATTTCATTAACTTCACATAAAAGAGCAAGCCAATCAGTACAGTACTGCACATTTTCCTTGTCTTGGTAAGTGGTATTATGTATTGTTCCTGGCTCCTCAGTTCTATGGATTTTAAGTGAAACATAGCTGCTGAGTCAGTCATAATGACTTAGAAGTCATTACAGCTTATGTAATTAGTAACTGTTGGAAGAGTAAAAGACTGAGGAATAAGCAATGTATTTCTGTTAAATACTAAAATATTTGAAAAGTCTCTCTGCTGTTCTCAATAAATTTGTGAGCAAAAAAATGACAATCCATATTTCTGAGCTATTGCTTCAGATGGTCTGGAAAGTGTTGTTGCAGCAACTGTCGTATGCCATATTGCAAATAAAATTTGCAACCTGTTATTGCTGAAATGCTAAGAAATGAATAAATAAACTCAAAAAGTATTTGTTGGAGTTTTTTTGGGAGGTTCAGGTGCATATTGTAGACACATGTGGACATGAAATACTATGTATTTATCCTAGGTATCTTAGGGGAAAAAATTAAAAAGAGACTAAAAGAACCAGTTCCTGGAAGAAATGGCTTTTTGTGAAATTAAAAATATTCCAGAGAGATCACTTCAAGAACCTGAGCAAATTAGAATAAGTTTTCTCTGACAAACAATGAATGCTAGATGTTTTAAGTAAGCTTCTTGCTGCAAGTGATTCCAGGAGACAGAATTATGTACTATTTGGCCTTTCAGATATCATATATGTCTAAAAAAACAAAACCACAAAAGATTGCAGAAGATCTTCAGCCTCCTGGAATAGTAGAAAAAAAGTTGTGGGAAGAAATGTCACAAAACAAATTTGTTTAAGTTTAGACAAACTGCATCAGTATAGGTGATATGTTTTGTCACAGGAATTAATTGACCATTCTTATTAGTTTTTATAATGTTACCTCTTTAGCACTGTAGAAAACCATTTTGTTATTAGGAAACTGAGAAGATTAGGAACAAACTTTTCTCATGCTTGGGTAAAAGTGCAGTTCAGTCTAAATATTGGACAAAACTGGCGTTAGACTGCTCAATCACAGAATACAGTCCTTAAAGAAGTGGCAGTAAACTAGGATCACTCCTGTTCACACACTTGGTGAAGATATGCATATATCCAGTGCTCTGAGCTAGTGGCATAGGGACACTTTGTCAATATTGCTACAGTAAATGTTGAAGTGAAATGACAGATTTTCCTCTTGGGACTCCCATGAGAAACTGATGTGCAATCATTATTGAGACTTAATTTCTTTCCTGCTCTTAGCTGAAGGGAATGTGAAGCTCAAAGCCAGAAAGGAATCTGCAGTCTGACTGAGAGCAGGAGATTTGCCCGTAACTTTCAGAATGTGACTTGAATCTGTTTGCAACCTGGAAGATGCTGCTCATAGTTTTTGTTACCATCCAATGCATTCATCAATGTATTGTCTTCCTTATGCCTTGCTTTGACAGATAAATATGATTAAATATAGGGGTTAGCATCAGGGAAGATGACTCTAAGACTTAATCCTATCCTATAAAGACAGGGCTTCTTAAATAGGAACAGTGTGATCTGCCAGAAGATCTGACTGAGAAGAAAACTGAAATATGGCAAGCAAAAGATGACTGATTTGTGTAGAAAAAGAAGGTGATAGTTGGACATAAAGGAAACTGCCAAAAAATTTTGGACAAAGTGATCTGTTAACTGTGAAGAACTGTGACAAGAAGGAGAAATCTCAGTGAAGAATAAGATAAATACTAATTTAGAGACAATCCCTTTCTAGACTCCGTGGTGTGTCTTTCAACCCAGGTCATTTTGTCTAAGGTACAAAGAAACTGAATATAATTTATAAACTATGCTAGAGATCCTTCTCATATAACCTTATTCTGAAGGCATGGTAAATTTTTATATCCCTGTGCAGACACTGAAAACCTATTGCTCAGCAAATTTCCCTGAAAAGTCCTGGAGCTTTGATCAATCCAATCAAGAAAAGACTTCTGTAGGTTTTGTTGGTTTTTTGTTTTTTGTTTTTTCTTTTTTTAAAGTTGGTAAGTCCCAGAGAAAAAAGGAATAAAAATGGAAAGCATCTGGGCATAAAGAAAAAGCATGTGCTTTTCATCCTTAATGTTCCTTGCAGCTTTATGTTTGGAAAGGTAATTCCAGCTTTCAGTAATGCTTTACTGTATAAAAGCACTGAGTGCTATCCTAGTCAAACTGTCCTGAGTCTTGCTATGTGGCCATTGTTTGATAGAATTAAATAAATCGCAATATGTCCAGGAACAAATGACAGGGAGTTTAACATACCAACACAGTCAAACTAATGTTTCTTTCAGACAATTATTTGAAGTAATGAAAATATTTCTGCTTTCAAAGACTAAGAGGGGTTAAAAAACATCTGTAGAAATGAAGCTTTTAAACAAATGCCACCAAGACATTTCCATAATAAGAATTCCTCAGTGTGTCCATATATACACTTTTTCAATATTTCTGGAAAATCTTTTGAACTCTGTTTAATCTCCCATCTGGCAGGTACCTCAGTGCTTGCTTTTCTGAACATGAGTGGGTATCATGCTTGATACCTGTTCTTGCTTGATACTTACTCTCAAAAACTACCCATGGGTAATTAATATTTTCACTTGAAGCATTTTGTGTATGTTCAGCATAGAAAAAAGATTGTTTTCTTTTTAAGAGTTTTGATACATCACATATTGCTTAAAGAGGATATTTTCAGATGGAGTAAATGTGTCATGTAATGAAACAAAATGTACTGTGAAAGGATCTACCACTGAAGCTTTCCTTGCAGAAATATAGTGTAAATTTGATTTCAAATAGCCTGTCCGTTCTTCCTGTTGACAGATAGCCCTCGAGATTCAGGTAGTTCTCAGAACATTCAATTAAACAGGGTTCATATTGCTCATCATTAGCTTTCCTCTGTGCTGATTTTCCATTGTGAGCTCATAAATGCTATCATTAGAAGAACCTTTCAAAAGAGGTTACAGTTTTGAAAGCATTTAATTTGCTTTTCCGGATGGATTATTACTGCTGTCGTGTTATTAACCAGCATAAAGAATCATGCATTGGGTGTACTTAGCATCAAGCTGTTTAACTAACATTACTCTTGTTAGAGATGCACTGTGCATAATATTCTGCACCAGGTAATGCAAACCAAGAAGCAATAACCGCAGTAGCCAAAGCAATGTATATAAGCTTTTGTATCTTTGCTGATTTTTCAATTTCAGCGCACAGATCTGCTTCCAATGAACTTAGTCACAGAATTATGAGGTTTTTTTAAAAATTCACCTAAAAGGCATTTTTTTTTGTCAGGCATGGAAAGAAAACTCATTTTCTTCTCTTTTTTTTTCCCTCAGACTTTATTATTTCCAGTTAGTAGACTGAAATGATTGCTTCTATCTCTTGGGTCTAATAAAGCAATTTGGCTCTTTAATGGGCCTTGTTAGGGTTGAAGACCAATGTCTTTCTGGTATTACTTTTTGCATTATTGGTGCACTACCTGCTGAGTCACCAGCACAGAAACCAGAGGTTAATTTCACTTTCACTAAATGAAGCAGATAATCAGCCATCAGAGGATGGCTCCTGTACTGTAAATAAGTCCTGACAAGCTGAGGGACAGCACTGTGGATCACTCAGCCCTCTTCACACCATCTGTCCACAAATTAAGACAAAGTAAGGATATTAGTTCAGTACATTTCAAAAGCTGTACTGACAAACCCACATGGACATTTTTAAATGGCAATGAATAACTAAAACATTTTATTAGTATTTCATTGAGTCATGTCTTACAGTTTTTAGTTACGAAAACTTTTCCAACAGTGAATATTTGGAAAGTGTCTTGACCAGATGTACAGCTAACGACTGTCAAAGCAGATTCATTCCAAAGTATTTTGCTACAGAGTATTTTTTACTTAGGTTGAAAGTGGTATGGCACAAGCACCTGATGGCCAATCTGTTGGATATACCAGAGATGTTACATGGAGAATAAACTTCCAGCTAATGGGGATGCTGTTACATGGTTTCAGGGGCCAGAAATATTATTGAAAAATAAGAACTCACCAGAATAATGAATGGTGGAAAAAAAATCTTATATATTGCTGAATTGAGACTGTATTTATCTATTTCACTAAATCCATGTGACGCGAAGGCAGAGCAGTGTTTCAATTGAACTTACACTAAATCACACCAGCTTGCAATGGAAATAGGAATGGATTTTTCTGCAAGAGAATTAGTTTTATAGATACATTTTAATTATTCATTACATGATATGTCTATTCATGTGCAGATCTTATTTTCAAATAAAAGAGAGTTCAAAGGGTTCAAAGGTCAAGTATGTATTAGTGACTAAAACATAAAAATATTATGGAGTTATTATAATAATCTTCAAACAAAACCCTATGAAAACAGGAAATCCAGAACTGGAGTCAGAATAAAAAGAAATGATGGCAGAAACCAATTTTCATTTTTCCCTGGAACAGGGCCACAAGATATCTACAGGGCTATGAAATAACTACAGGGCTATGATTAATGCGTAACAATGCTTCCATAACCAGATTAGGCTAAACAGCTTTTTAAGGAAAGTGTTTTAAATTTTCCTTCTTCATTAGAAGACAGAGATAATATTCTAAACAGAATTTAGCAAGAAACTTTATTTTTTTCATAATGGTTTTGTAAAATGGCTTTGAGTTTGTAGATAGTAGGATCATAATTATCCAGTTTAATGGGTGCTTGGATATCTAGTTTACCTCCTGTCACCTGAATTGAGGTGTCATAATCAACAGCTGGATCCTATACATAGGATACAGCTGTGGACATACAGCTCTGCGAGAATGGAGCAATTCCCTTCAGTCATGTGTGCCTCTGCACTTACTCTATGGGGATCAAAGGTAACTGGCATAAATTAAGGAGCTAATTTTTCATCTGCTAAGCTTAGATGAGATAGGAGCCACCTACGGTTCAGAGAAGTACTTTCCAAGCATTTTTAATTAATGTTGATCAGATTCTCATTACAACCAGAGGACTGTCCCTTAATTGTATTCTCAGAAGAAAACCCATGCAGAAAGTGAATGAAGTCACACTAGAGTTTTGGACTAGGTTGTTGATGAAGTTTGGTTTTATAAGAAACTTTTATATTATTAATATTATTATTATTAATCATCTATGAAGTTTTATTCTTAAAACCTTCCAGCAGGTTTGTGATATGGCAAGATGTAAGAGGTGTACAATGTTAAAACCTGTAGGATTCTTGAATGTTAATTGATTAAATGTATTATTAAATCAATCCACAGTATCAATACAAAGTAAATAACCAGATTAGAAATTATTGAAAATAATTTTAAAAGGTGAATTTGGCCTGTGTTTACTTACTGCCAGGTTTCTGTTCTTTGCACTGAAGCATTTGATCCTGCTGACTTCCTGGAGCCTGGCATTTGTTTTCATTTGGCAAACTGATGAGTCATACACCAGTAGGTTTTGGTTTTGATCCAGGCCCAGGTGAACTGAACCTCTGTTCATTCATTTATTTAATGTCATCCTTGCTGACAGCACCTTCTAGTAACATAGTCTTTGTCTTCATTCCTATTATTTTCTGTTGCAGCATTCTATTTAATCATCAAAGCTAAGATTCATCACAGTTGGCTCTAGAGAGAACATTTTACTGAATTCAAGAGTTTAAGGTGAAGCAGAATTAAATGGTTGGGCAGAGAAGCTGTGAAACTGCTCTTTGATTGCTAGGATGTGGGAAAGAGAAGACATGAAATAGAACAGTTAGGAAGAGGTGGCTAACTTGGGTTTAGTAATGTTTACATAAGCTGTGCTTATACAAAGCTATTTTGCCTATAATATTGCTAAAATTTCCTTCTTCTGTGTAAATATTGACCTTAAATTACATATTTCAGCAATACAAGATGCGGGTTTTTTTAGTGTAAAATGAATTTTTAGAATATATTCACTTAGTTTTAAGGGCGAGAATCTGCAAGAACTGGTTTGGTAAAGCCCTGTTTATAGCAAAATAAGAATATAAAGAAGAAAAAAAACAGTAACAAAATTATAGATCAAAAATAATCAAAATAACTCAGCTGAATTGTTTTTAAAGATTCTACTGATTATTTGTATTTTTAGTAGCTTAGCTGATCACAGCAAAGGAAATGTACTTCCCTGGCTTAAAAACCTTGGCTAAAGAGGTTGTTTAAGTGAAAAGGCTTGTTTTGGTTATCTTCTTTTAAATAAGTCTCCACAAAAATTGCTCCAGAAAAAATCTTATATAACTTACTGATGGGGGCGGGGGGGGGGGGGGGGTGTATGGAACCCTCTCTCCTAAACATCAGTAGCTGGGGTTCTGATTCCATTAAAAGAAAGGAAAGAAGCACAAAGGTTGAAAGAGCAATGTGGTTGGTTTTAGCTAGTAGAGGGCTGTGGTGTTGCTTGTGTTTCCTATCTGAAACGCAGGAAGTGAGAGAGGTTCCTTGGAAATGACTACAGTCCAGTTTATCTTGAAGAAAAGGAAATTAAATTTATTCTATAATGTCTAGAGTTTTTCCTCTAGTAACTTACTCTTTTATTAACCTCTCTGAAATTATGAATGCTGTGATTTAATGTTTTAAGTTTTCATGTAGTGTTTTCTAAATTTAGACTAAGAAGTAACGTACAGGTTCTAGGTTATTTTTTCTTAAAGCTTATCACTGCTCCATTTTAATGATAAACTTATAATAATTCACTGTTACACAGCTAAACTTATTTTTAGTAAGTGTTATTTGGGACCTGCAAGCTAAAGTAGTTTCTTGAAGTTTTGAACCAATGCAGCATAATCTGTAGATTGGAACTTCCTTAGTCTCTCAATATTGACTTGAGAGAAAGAGCTCTATAATAATTTTATTCCTCTTTATTCTCACACTGTTAGTTGTAATCAATTTTATTTTTAACTGTGTTGATGCTACATAGAAATGAGCTTTCTCTGAGAGCAGAAGAAAACCTGTAAAAGCATGTAAACATGAAGGGTATTTTGACAGTTTTCTAGTACTTTTCTCTCTCTTCCCTTTTTATTTTATGCTTCCTTGGACTACCAAGATGAAACAGAAGAGATTTAAAATAATTTAAAACTTCATTTTGCATGCAAACAGTGAGCTCATTACCATGGATAAATACCAGCCTTGTTTGCTTTGAGGAGTCTCTGTTACTATGACTTTGAGGAGTAGCTGCTTGATGGCCCTCAAAGCATTGTGCATGCCCCTTTTCATTTGGCATAAAGCTTTAAGACACATTAGAAGGAGCTGCTCACATTCAGTTTGGAAAAGCCTGATCAAAACACAAGCTCTTTTTTATTTATTTTCTGGGTATTCATGACTGCTTTGCTTTTATTCCAAGCAGACCTTACCTAGTATTGATATCCTGTTGGTACTGTGATGTGGCCATTAAATGCATTTAAGCTGGGATAACAAGTGCAAGCCCAGAAGAGACAGAAGGACCACAGAAGAGCACGAGATGGACTTTGGGGGGCTCACTGCACTATTGTTCACATAGCAACGAGTATCTACAACCTCTGATGGCAGACCAACAGGGAATATTGGGAACTTCAGCTGTCAGATTTGGCAGTAATTCAAGCAGTGTAGACAAAAGGGGTTTGGTCCTTTCAAATGGTCATTTTTAGGTCCTTTCAAATGGTCATTTTTACTAAACACAAACTTAAATTATTTCTCCCTTAAATTTGCTTACTCTGAGGTATGTACACTACCTCTCTTCAATGAGCAGTGATTTCATTCATCAAATAACTTCCAACAATCATCTTTTCTCATAATTTAAATATTTCTTTGACTTGTCCTGGTTTTATTAATGAGCCATCATTTTGTTTGAACTATATTTTAAGTGCTTAATTTTTTTTCATGCTTTCCCTTTTTCTTGAAAAAAATCCTTCATCCATGCATTTTAATGGAATAGCAGTATTTTTTGAACATTAATATCAGAAGCATCTTAGGAACTGCTACAAACTGTTGGCAAAATTGAGACACCCTCAGGAAGTCAGTTGCTGCTGTGACACACAGACAAGAGACACAAAGTATTGGAGGTAGTCCTGTAGTCTTCTGAGGACCTTCCATGAAGTGATAATTAGGCAATTCTTGATCAGTGATTTACAGATCTCCGTGCAGAGAAATGCAGTGGACAGCTGTGCCTTGGAGCACCTTTTCAATTGGCACATACATGTAGTTTTCCTACTAGGTATCCTTTGTGGAGAAATTTTAAAATGCATCATTAACAACTGAGGAAAGCAATATGATTACCAAAGTAGCAGTCACCTATGCAAAGTACTTGTTATTTAGTGGAAGGGAAAAGGATAATTTCCCTTTGAAAAAGAAAAACATTTTAGTACTATTCCCATCACACCAAAGTGGAAATATGACTTGGGAAAAGCTTATACTATTATAGTTCAAACATTTCAAGGCCTTTCTCTGGATGCCTTTATAGCTCATCTTTCAGATGTTAGGAGGTTAAGTTCTCCAATCTGATCTGCTGCGAAAATTATTTATTGCCAACAAAAATGGTTGATAATGGATAAAACTAAATAAATGTTAAAACCAGCTCAAACACAAATATAGAGAAGAACAAATGACATTTTGCACTGCTTCAGGAACAATGCATAATTCTAGCTCACAAGCAAATCCTACCCTCTTCATCACATGGACATCTCTAAATGCTATTTATTGATGTACAGAGTTAAGAGAAAATAAATTATATTCTGTATATTAGAGAACCATGAGGCTCCTGCCAAATGGGTTGTTTGTCCATTTTTATAAACATTTGTCTTTTAGTATCTTTGCATAATCTTGGAAGAAAAGGACTTTTCTGCGTTATCACTAGTTATTTACATATGCATTTGAAAGCAAAACTATTTCCTCTTGTGGAAAAGATCTTAGAAGATATTGTAACATTTGTCACGGCCCTATTGTCAGGGAGTATTTAATGTGGAAATGTGTGTACTCATTCTTCATCTGGTTTAGGACTGAGAGGACTGAGGTTATAATTTTTCTGAGAATACTTTTCTTTAGTCTTTTTTTTCCCGTGAAATATCTTTTCGGCCAGTACCACAATGTTGTAAGTTTGAATTTTAAAGTAGTAATGGCCATACTTAATGAAACGCCACTTACTATGTTTTGTACTTATTGTTTCTTGTTATACGCAACCTGAGAGGCAGGAAGGACAGAAATCAACTTGAGATGAAGACTGTTAACTGTAGATGTCTGTGTTGTGTAAACTTCCTGTCTAGTCAACAGTCATTACATTCAGTGGAACCTAGGGGTTTATTCATCTGGCTTGCTAATAGACATCAACTTTTACATTGAGTTTAATCACATTCTTGAAGCTCTGCTGTCTCTACTGACTGAATATCTAGCAACTACCATGGCAATTGAAAACACTTAGCTCACCTATAGACATGCAAATTTAAGTACCTTATTTGGTCACTCTTCCCTACCCCGTTCTTAGTTTTAGTTCTTTCTTATGCTGATATCCATCTGCAGATCACTCTCTAAGATGATGACTGTTGTCCTTCATTCAGGACTTATAAAGACTGAGTAATCCACTTAAATCCACTTTCCTGAAACAGTCTAATTGAAGTTTTTGGATGGAATTTGATTGTTCAGAGAGTCAAATAATCACATTTGCCAGCTATCCACAACATTCATGACCTAATGACTTGTACTCATACACTGGCAGTTTCTGACAGCAGTATAGACAGGGAAGCACTCAAATAATTCAAAATCTGTCAGCCTTTGCTGTTCTTTGGATGGACTCTGACTTTGTAGCACTTAGTTTGTAACCTTATCTCATCCACCACTGTCTCTTCATGTGTCTCCTTTATAGCTTATTTATGTAAAATACTCCCTGTGGTGCCATCTTTGGATCACTAAGCCTGTTGCCCGTGAGATTGGCATCACATTTTCAGTTTAAGTTCAGAAAGCATCCAAAGGTGTTTAATTTACCCCGGTTTAGAACATCTTTAGATTCTCATGTTTAATCAATATTTAAGTGCTGTTAAAAGGATGATGAGATATGTGCATAAAATTTTATTTGTGAGGTCCACAGATGATAGCATTAATTGACTTGAATGTTATTTGGAGTAAAGGAGGGAGGAAGGAATCCATATGAATGAGACAAAAAAAATGGGGAAAGTAAAATTAAATAAGGAAGAGAGAAGAGAGAAATCTTTTTCCCTGGTGTCTAGCTGGTAAATTAAGTGGCAGGGTCCCCAGAAAAACATAATCCTCACTTGCATATCTTTTCTAGTGCAATGGTGTAGCAGGAAGTGATAAACATGATGAGTTTTCCTGATAAGCCTTTTTCCCTGTATGGTTTTCCTGAGGACACAGATAAACATGCTGTTTTTTTTTTTTTTCATATTTATTATGCTTTTAGCACTGATGGGAGTATGCCTAATTAGGTACAAGCATTACACACAAATTGGTTTGCTGTGTTTTGGGCCTGCATGTTGTTGGGTAATGCTTGTCAGTGATTCATGACCATTATCTGGAATGATATTCACTCAGCCCTGTCTTCCTGCAGTATAAACTAAAAGTTACAAAACAAAGAATGGGGCAGGGGTAGGGGAGATGATCCTCATGCCAATGGAAGTAGCTTCTCATGAAAATATGCCATTGTTACAACATTGGAATTGGCAGCTGCAAGGCCATGAGAATAACATGAGAAAACCAGCATGGGAACAAAAGTGGGAAAATATTGCCACATCAGCTGTAGTCAGACTACAGCATTGCAAATGTAGAGATCTTATCTTTAGGAGGGTTAAGACACTCGAGGCACCGTGCAGTGGAAGTGTATGTACTTAAAGACAAGCACACATATTTAGGTGCACTGAGAAATAGGAATGGTTTTCCAAGTTGAGAACCTTGAAAGCTATATTATACAAGAGTATCAACTGTAGTCAGGTAAAACCATGTATGTGGATGATTATAACATCTCTTTTTTCCCAGAAATTTAAATTTACCCTGACTATTGGCAGTACTGTATGAATGGTTGGATGATTATCAAGTTTTTATATGGTATCCTCAGTATGTCAGTGGCATAAATGTAATGCATTTTTGTGGTAGTACAGTAAATATCTGTAACAGGAAGTGCACTACTCAGTAATGATTTATTAGCATCTCACACACCATGTGACAAGGCTTAGTAAGACTACTGAGCTTAAGCATATTATTCAGGTGCACTGCAACTTCCTTTCAGAGGATGATAAAACCAGTAGGGTCGGAGGGTGGAATTTCACTGCCCCGAATCAGGGCCAGTGATTTAGAGCAGTTGTTGAGAAGTTTTCTGGTCTAATATAGAGAGACTGGCATTCTCAGGGTATGATTTACTGTATCTGAAATACGGGTAAAGCACCCGTTGATGCTTATTGCTTTTCAATAAATTATACAAGGACAATGGTGGATGTGTAAAGAGGGAGAAAAAGAGGGTGATCTGCAGTCAAATATATATTGACACGAAATATATTGACTTTTAAGCTGGGAAACACAAAGGAATGCTTCAAGAGATTATTTTAATAACATACAGATATCTAACAACACTTCTCACACAGCACATTTGGGCAACAATTTAGTCAGGAAGACACTGAAAGTATCGTGGACATTGTACTTGATCCATAGTTTAATAGTTGGTGCTTTTCATGATCCCCTGAAATTAGCTTTAATAATAGACAGTCTACCTTGAGTTGTGGTTATCTCTGAATCATAAACGTACACATCATGATTGAGCTGTTTTTAAAAAGTTGTGAAATAAAAAAATCTTTCAAATTACTAGCTATCAAGATTTCCAACTATCCAAATTTTCACTTTAGTGTCCATTTTGTACATCTACCTAGGATGTAACAAGTAAAGAATTGTTATGATAATAACATTTCAGTTTTCATTGAAGTTCCTTTTCCTTGTTCTTTTCTTTCTGTCAACTATTATATAATTCATATTTCTTCTGAATAAGTAAATTATCTTTGTGGAAATGTAACAAGCAAAGCAGAGATCATCCCTGAGCAGTACTACCTGAACTGTGGAAGTTCAGCGATACCACAGTGTTAATATACTAAAGTAAGAATAACTGTTTTCAAATATGTGGCACAAGTTTAGTCCTTACAGACCTCACCAGACTAGTTTGCTGAACAGGGGCTTAGAAGGACTTCTAAAGGAAAGCCAAAGAGGTAGTTACAGTAGAATTTGAAACTAGACTCATCCTTTTGGCTCTTTGCTCGGAAGGGTTTCTAGTTCTCCATGTGAATTTCAAGTAAATATGACCTAATGCACATTCTTCCTGTCAAACCTGGCAAAATTACAGGCACAGAGAAAATGTTTGTAGAGTAGAATTGTTTTATTTTAGTTAACCAGAGCAGGCTCTTCTAATAAATTATCATCAATATTTTATTAGTTTTTTATATTATAAAGAAGAAAAAACCACCAGCCTTTAATTAAGGTTCCCTCATTTCTGTTGCATTTTAAATTTTTAAATTTTGTTATAGAGTATCATATTTGCATACTAATAATTGAATTACTTTTTACTGTTATACCAGATATCTTCTCTCTTGATTCCATCATTTAACCAAAAGAACAATATATTTTCATCTTTAATTGGCAAAATGCCTCAGGTGAAAATTTTCCAGTTCAGCTTCACTTATGTTAAATACCAACTCCCACTACAATGTGAATCCCATTGCCAAAGAAGACAGATAGATGGACAGTGCCCATTCCTCGAATAAAGGAGATGAACTATTCTTTTGCAGTGTATGTCCTTTATTTATTAGAAGGCTAAAGTGACTGAGCAGTTCCAATAGCCTTATTGTCTGGATACAGAGTCAGGCTAATCTGATGAGTACATGTTCGGCCAGGTATTATTCTTGACTTGCTGTCAAAACAGGTAGATGGTCCTTCTGACAAAACAAAGAATATCTTATTAGGAGGGGAAATGTGCCTTAATATAACTTGAATAGACACTATATGGATGTGCTCTCTCTCTCCCATTGATTACTGGGGCATAAAAGAGCTTGGGCTTAACTTATGGCCTTTGGATGGTATCATGAACAACAAGTAAGCCCCACACAGGCAGTTGCCTGTTGCAGACAACTTTTTCACTAAAAATCCTTTCTTTAAAATTTTTCCTTCTGGGAAGATGAGGCCCCAGAAAAAGAATGTAAACAATGGTTATCTGCTGCTGGGGAATGCAACAGGTGGATTTGTGATTGGGCCATCTTGAATATTTATAATTAATGGCCAATCAAGATGGAGCTCTCTCGGACAGAGTCCAAGAGAGCTGCCTTTGTTATTCATTCTTTTCTATTCTATTCTTAGCTTAGCTTAGTCTTCAGAGGAAACCTTTTCCTTTCTTTCCTTTTTAGTATAGTTATAATGCAATATATATATAATAAAATAATAAATCAAGCCTTCTGATCATGGAGTCAACATTCTCATCTCTCTTTCATCCTGAAAACCCCTGTGACCATGGTCACAGTTGCCACTTGCTCACTTTGCTTTAGTGGGATAGGGGTGAGAAAATTAAAAAATTGAGAGAAAGACAGTTTGATCGATAAAGGCAAAGCTGCACACACAAGAAAAAGCAAAACAAGGAATTAATTCACCACTTCCCATGGGCAGGCAGGTGTTCAGCAATCCCCAGGAGAGCAAGGCTCTGTCCTTCATGATGGCCACTTGGTAGAAACACAGCATCACTTCCCCACTTTCTCCCTCTTTCTTTCAGCTTTATATATTGATAATGACACCATTTGGTCAGGAATATCTTTTGGGTCACTTGGGGTCAGCAGACCTGGCTGTGTTCCTCCCAGCCTCTTGTGCACTCTCATAGTGGGGTAGGGTAAGAGACAGAAAAGGCCTTGACTCTGAGTCAGCACTGCCCAGGAGCAGCAAAAACATCCCTGTGTTACCAACAGTGTTCTCAGCACAAGTCCAGAACATAGCCCCATACAAAGCTACTACTGATAAATTTAGATCTATCTCAGTCAAAACCAGTACTCAAGGTCAAGGCTAGGTGAAACTGACTTACGCTTTAAAACTTCGTTGAACCTAAATCCATGATGAAGGGCTTTCCCCTGCTTGAATCAACAGTTAGGAATTCTCCCCTACTCTTTTCAGGTCTGTTTACATGTAAATATTCACTTTAAGTATACAATTTTTCGATTCTAAAACAAAAATAAGGTGTTTTTTTTTTTTTTTTTTTTTTTACAGAATCACAGGATAAGCTGAGTTGGAAGGGACCCTAAAGAATCACTGAATCCAAACCCTTGCCCTGCACAGAACCATGTGCAAACTCATGCCGTGTGTCCGAGTATTGTCCAAATGCTTCTTGAACTCCACCAGGCTTGGTGACTAGCTCCCTGGGGAGTCTCTTCCAGTGCCCAACCACCGTCTGGGTCCAGAGCTTTTTTCTAATATCTTACATACACTTTCCCTGACATGACTTCAGGCCATTCCCTCAGATCCTGTCACTGGTCACCACAGAGCAGAGATCAGTGCCTGCCCCTCATCTTCCCCTCACAAGGAAGCTGCAAACGGCAATGAGGCCTGCCCTCAGCTGCTCCTCCAGGGTGAACAGACCAAGAGACCTCAGCTGCTCCTCACACAGCTTCCCCTCAACGCCCTTCACTATCTTTGCTGCCCTCCTCTCTAATAGCTTAATATGACACCCAGAACTGCCCCTGGGACTTGAGATGAGGCTGCCCCAGTGCAGAGCAGAGCAGGGCAATTCCCTCTCTTGCCCAGCTGGTGATGCTGCGCCTGATGCACCCCAAGCACTCTTGGCCCTCCTGGTGCCAGGGCACTGGTGAGTCATATCCAACTTGCCACTGACCAGGACACCAGGTCCCCTTCCACAGCTTTGCTTTCCAGCCTCTCATTCCCTGGTCCGTCCATACATTCCCTGGGTTCCCCTCCCCCAGGTGCAGAATCCAGCACTTTCTCTTGTTGGACTTCATACAGTTGCTGATTGCCCAGCCCTCTCATTTGTTGAGGTCAATCTGCAGGGCCTCCCTGCCTTCAAGGGAGTCAACGGCTCCTCCCAGTTTTGTATTCTCTGTGAACTTTCTTAGTATCCCTTCCACTCCATTAAATAGACATCCCATTCAAAATTTGAAAAGAAATCAACTTGCAAACTCAAAAGAGAAAAAAGCATTTACCACATCTATTACCTACATTTAGATAAATAAACTTGAAGCTTGAGTAGTAAAGACATGGGATTTGTAGTGAATCATACTTTGTATATTTTAATGAGGTGATCATTCAAAAAAACGAAATAGAAATTTAAGCACGTAAGTCTTCCTACATTTATGTACAAACCAGCCCTGCATTTTCAGTAAGTATAAATTTTATGTATCTACAGCTGTGAAAGAGCATTTAAAATACATTTTTTGATTTAATGTGTATGCTTTTATGTTGCAAAGCATATTTTAATTCGAGCATCAAACGCAGTCTTCATGACAACTTATTGAAATTTCATATATATAGTTGACCTGACAGAGCTGCTCTATTTAATTGGCAGAGAAGAAAATACACTCTGCAGACTATAAATAAATAAAACTAGATTTCTAGAGAATGACATTATTGGCAGGTTGGTAAAGGGATTAATAGAATTCCGCAAAGGAAGTTCTCTTTTATCAACTGATAAGTAGATGCCTGTGGCAGAATGTTGACCCTGCTAAAAGGCTTTAGCTTCTATGTTTATAAAGGAGATAACGTATTTCTCACTTTTCTCATTTTGTGATTTCTGTATTGTTTGAAACCAAAAGAAGGACAAAACACGTCACAAAATTTCTAATATTCAAATTTTCAGAAAAGACAGGTACTTGATAATGAAAGGTTAATATACTCTTGAAAAAATGCTAGAGATGGAGAAATAATTCCTTCATCAACACTTCTGTATGTACACTTCAGGATCCTCAGCACTTCTGTATGTACACTTAGGTCTGTAAAAACACCTTCAGGAATTCCAGGCACTGCTTTCTGATCTAAGTCCAGTAATTTTTTTCTCACTGACTCCACTCTAAATTGTGGTAATGACAATGCATTATTTTTACTTGATCAGCTAAAGAAGAATTCTCCTCTTCAGTGATGTCCCAAAAATGTGGTTTTTTTTTAAAAACAGTTCCAGAGTTTTGCTTTTATTGTATAATTATTTTCAGTGGTTGACCTGGTTGTTTGGAAACGCCTCCTCCTTTTGGCATATCCTTGGTGGAAGACACATTGCTATTTCAAAGCTAAGTCCAGAAGAATGAGAGTGTCCTTGTACCTCCTAGAATATTGAAAGAACTTTACATCCAGTGAAGTAGAAGCCAGTAAAAGCAAGAGAGTTCCCATTTTTCACACAGATGAGTGCCCAAAAGTGTGATATTATGCTGTGAAGTGGCTCCACAGTTACTGGGCTTTGTTATTTTAAATTGACATTGTTTTTGGTTTGGGATGGTTCCTGATGGAAATCACAGATGCTACTGCTTGACGTAAGAAATGCCTATAGAACAAAGTTGGACTGATTTGTTGTTTTGTTTTTTTTTTTGGTAGATGGAGTTAAAACACATTATTTTCCAGCCTCAGTAACTACCACAGTAGGACTCAGGTGATGTCAGTCACTGTGAATTATTTGAAGGCCCCCCTACTATGCTCAGTTTAGTAGACAAAAATATGGTCTTTCACCCAAATTCAAAGCTCCTTTTATTTGTATAGCACCTATCGGGTTTCATCCTCTGGAATTTTATGTATGGCAAAAGAAGCAGCAAAGTGCTGAGGACAGTAGACATGACATTTGGAGATGTATATGTGTCTTTGTGTGCGTGTATGTGTACAGTTCATGTGCTACACAAGATAGTTTATTCAAAGGGGTTCAGTCTGAAAGTTTTTTAAATTTTTTTCAACTAACATAGATGGTCTAATAATATTTATTATTTCTCCTTATAAACGTTTCTTCCCTTGTGGAAATACACTTGTACGCAATACATCTTATTAAATTATTCACCTGTCTATATGATGTAGTACAATAGTTATTGTACGTTATTTAACATTAGTTTTCAAGACAAGATTCAGTCTCTCCAATGTTCTTGTTAAATAAAACTTTATCCCATAAATCTTCCATCATATTTCCATATTTCACTTTCTTCCTTGTTTACAAGGTATTTATTTTAAAAAAGTCCTTAAAATATATTCAAACCCTTTATTAAAGGTAAGTGCAATAATCTATATTATGTCTGCCTTTATTCTACAAATTTTCCCAATAAATGTTCAGCTCTGCACAGACTGAAATACCACTTAATGTGAACATGCACAGTGGAATTTGAAATTTTAATGGTTCATGAAAGCCCTAATGTTATTAGGATTTGTTACTATCAGTACTGAGAAAGAAAAACGAGAGAGTTGTTTTCAGTTCACCCACCAGTCAAGAAAACTAATGGTCTTTCATTTGATATCTCCAATTCCATCGTTTATGGTGAAGGATGAAATGAATATAATTTGCATTTATATAATCTGTCTTTTTATCTTTCCAAAATGTATATACTTATACAGCACACATGATTCACACTGTTTCCGTACAGAATAATGATACCATATATTTCATATATATGTTGGGCACATGTATTTCTTTGAGTCTTCTTTTCTCTGGATCTCTCTTTTCTTGTATTGTTTTTAGACCTCAATTGACAATTTGACCTTGGTGCCTGCTGTTTTCCTGAACACAATCATTTCCAAAACATCCTGTCCTATAAGCTTTCCAATCAACTTCACTATGTAGGTGGCCCTATCAGAAATGAGATGTGGGATGGGAGTACAGCTCTCCTAAAGCTCTGTGGTATGCTGGTGCTTGCTGCCCCACAAACATCAAATGGTGTAAAGCAGTCAGCTGCTATGCAGAGAAAGACTATTTGGAAAAATTGCTAAAGGTAATATTTACCGAAATGAGGATCCAGTAAAAATAACAAAAAACTCAGCAAAATCTTTAAAGACTTGTTTCTGAAACGTAGCAAGTCCTGTGAAGGGAACATAAGATGAAACCTTAAATACTAATTGAATCCATGCTTTACTTGAATACAATTTACAGTCACACACAGGGGAAACTTGCAACATTTCTTGACATCCCACACTTTCTAGCAACCTTCTCTATTGCATTTGAAAGAGATTTTCACTTCCCAGAAGAACCACTGTATGAAAATATTATTTCTGAGTGTTCACTTTCACACTACATCTAATACTCCTTCTTTATAAAAGGGCAGTAGTGCTGTGTGACTTAAAGCATCAAGCAAGACAAATATCTGTGGAATTTCAGTGCAGTTTATTTTCATTCCTTTCTTCTCAGAACTGACTTAATGTTTTTTATTTTTGTACTTCTAATTATGGCAAACATTATACCAGATCAAGATTTTGGATAATTTTAAGCAGCTGAAGGCAGAGCACATTTTATCCAATTCATTCTAAATTATGCTGGGATAGCTTAAGGCATTTTGATCTAAAGTCCTCATGCATAACCTGTCTCTGTCTCTTGTGCTTTCTAATTCCATCATTTGCTTTTCAATTAATTTAATTAATTTTTTTTGGCTTCAGCCTTTCCATAAAAGAATATTTTATTTGTTATCACTTTATCTGAACCTATTCACTTGTGGATTCAATATACTGGGATTTATGTTCATATTTTGTTTTCTTGCTGCATTAATTTTCCACAAAGGCTACATTATTTTCCAGCCTTTCCAAAGCTGATTTTTTGGAGATTTTCAGGTAACCTAAACAGATCCTGTACGACTCCAAGCCTTTTCAGAGACAGTGACAACAAATGGCATTCTGACTTCCTAGAGGTAGGACAACAAAAAGTCTCCTTTGTTATGATATTTCATTGAGGTCTGTTTGGTAAAGCTGAGACCTAGAGATGGCTCTTCCATTGGACTAATGCACTTATTCTGCTAGAGCATGAAGCTAAAAAGCTACTTCCTGAGCAAAGATGAGCAATGATTTTCCAGTCTATTTTCCTTCCTTCCTTCCTTCCTTCCTTGCTCCCTCCCTCCCTCCCTCCCTCCCTCCCTCCCTCCCTCCCTCCTTCCTTCTGCCATGTCTAGTTTCAGAGATGAGATGGTCGATGACACTGAAATGCTGCAGGAGTTGAACCTGCATACACTTATAAAACCAATAACACTATTAATTCTGTTTTATAAGTAGGAAATTACTTCAAATGCATTCATATGAAGAATGAAAAGCTAAATTTTTGTTGTTGTGTGAATAGAATAGCTTGGCATCACCACACATTTGGCCATATTTCTTTTTTCCAAGAGTTTTAGCTGCCATCTTGGACTGTATATCAGTGTACTTTATTAATGTAACCAGATTTAAGTGATCTTGTCTCATTCATTCCATTCAGCTAATTTTTTTTACTTTTTTTTTTTAATTCTTCAGAATAATTGAAGGATTCTGTAGTATTGTCTGCCATGCCATGTAAAATATCAGAGATACTGATAAAAGTGAACCTGGAGAGTTCTTTCTGATATTGTAGTTAATACAATATCACCATATATGTCAAAAATCCAGCATGGTGTGATACATCTTCAGGTTATTATGAAATAGCTGTGACCAGCAAGGAGATGCTACAGCTCAGTTTACCAGGTACATAACCTTTGTTACTCAAACAAATACCCAATCACATTCCTGGTTTTCCAGACCGGTTGCTCAAATATATATATAATGATAACTATTTTTGTTCCTTAGTCTTAAAGGGATTAATTACTTTAATGTGTTTTAAAACCCTGAAATAATATGGTAATTGTTACCAGAGCCCTTTAACCATATTTTGGAAGATAAAACAGCATGTCTGCCTGCTGCAGTGCTCCTGAGAAAGAGCTTCCCTGGCAAGACAGAGGCAGTGACTAAGTTTGTTCTAACTTGTCTGAACTTTACTTTGTGGATGAATGCAGCTGCACACCCATGGTGTGAGATAAATGTAGTCAGATGAGAGCAAAGAAGCAGCAAGTAGGGTCATTCTGTGCAGGTTTTGAAGAAATATGTCCATATATGTAAATATGTAAGTGATCAGAAAATCTCAATTTCATAAATTTGAAAGCACCAGGCCTCAGACTGATTTTCTCCAGTAAGGTGCTGAATGTTTGACGCCCATGATCTGTATAGTCTGAAAATATTACAGGGAAATATTTCTGTGTATGCTGAGATAGTCTGAACTTGTATCAGGTAACAGTTCTGTGGGTCAGTTTTTCAAGGCAGTCTACAGACTGAGGTGAGCTGCTTCTGTCATGGAACTCATATTTGAAGCTTTAGCCATCATCTAGTTAATGCATAATCTCTTCGTAGTGCAATATAATTGCTATTAATAGTGTACTCTGGATATGTATATGAATTTATATATGTTCAAAAACTTATTAAGCAAAAACTTAATAGGTAGACACCACTGGAATACAGAAAATCTGTGGTTTTTTTACTAGGAATTTTTAAAAGTGTGTTGATCAGTGGTAAGCCAATCTGTAAACCAGCAAGGGATATTAGTGACAGTAGTAATTCTTTTTGCAAGAAATGTCATATATATCAACTGGAACACAAAAATATCACTGTATCTCTCATAAAAATGTGTGTGGAATAATTCAGAACAGGCAGAATTTCAATCTGCTGAACCTGATACAATATTGAATTAACTTTTCATCTGGGAATTACAGTTGGATATAGTGTTATTCATTATAGCTAGGCTGTCTCTAGCATTATTTCACATGCATTGCTTGGTATGTATAAGCTGTTCTATCTTTGCAGATGAGAAACACAATTCATTAGAGAATAAATAAGTGAAGGAAAATGTATGAATCAGGAGTTATTGCCCTGAACCTTTTTTAAATAGGGCAGTTTTCTAACAGTCAGATTAAATCTACACTATATTAAATAGGAAAGTCACAGTCAACTGGCTGCATCATGTGACTAAACTAAAACCATGTATGAATGTTTTATGTCTTTCTCCATGTGTATGGAGGTAACAAAAAATAACACACACATAGATAAAGGGAAGTTATTAAACCTTCTCAGCTGTTTATTTCTCTGTGTTGCTTGTCTGTGTTCTGTTTTATAAAGATGACCAGGACATGAGAATCATTTGATGAGGAATGGCAAGGCCTTAGATTTTCTTTGCTCACTTTGTGAAGAAAAATAAATATGTTCTTTAGGATTGGATCCTAAAAACCAATCAGACTCTGTCTTTCTCTGTTAGAAAATCCTCTTGATATTTTAAAATAATCTTTCATTGTGAAAGTGTCCCAAAACCAGGCTGAAATTTATGATCAAAAGCATAAATATGATTCCATCTTCAGCTCTCAGAGGGAAGATTCAGATTCAAAGAGATGGTTCAGATATCCCACCATGAAGACTCTCATTCCTGTGCAAATTATTATTAGCTCTTCTGTGGTGACACATTCTCTTATTCCTAAGCAGGAATTTCCATTTTTTTAGATTTTCTGGTAAAGTTGTCTTTAGATATCTTCTACAGCGGTTCCCTTATGAAAAGCAGAACTGTATCTTTTTAATTACTCATCTAAAAGTTCCCGACCAGCACTTAGAGAAGAGAGAAGACTAGTACCCTTTCCCTGAAACTAGTTAGGCTGCCAGAATTTCTCCATTGTTTTTCCAACAACTCTTCCACATTCAGAGAGGATTCAATGTAGATCATTAAACAACATCAGCCTGAGAAAGGGATAGTTGCTATAGATGACTTATGTTTCTGTCCTCGTTTATTGCTCTCCTGATCCTTTCCACATGGTCTGATGTGTGGCTGTACTTTATAAGATAAAACTAGCTTGCGCAGAAAATACAGGTATTTAAGGAATATGACACAGTTTTTTGTGTTTTCACAGAGATTTTTTATACTGGTAGCATTAGTAAAGTCCTTTGACAGTGGAGTGGAGCAGAGCTGCGTCATGATGTGAATCTGTGACTATGCTCTGCCAATTCCTTTTCAATTCACCTCAGAGTAGCAGCCAGTCACCAATGCAATGCATTCAAGGGAGTTACAAACAGACCAATGAATTCAAGGAATGTATTATGGTCAGTTGAGGATAATCTTAAACTTTTATTAATCATTTCTTTTCCTGTTTTCTTCTACTCTCTTGAAATCTTAATCCTGATGTCCTGGGTTTAGCAAGAGAAAGTTTGGTGGTGTGCTTCTGCCCATGTATGGGGCAGAAGCTTGTCTCCAGATGGCCATAGAAAAAAACCTGTGATGTATTCTCCATTCCAGGTACACCATTTATGAGACTTTTAAAACATAAGGTGCATGCCTATATACACAATATATATATAGGATTCTCATGGGTTTCTGGTCTAGATAAACTTGTCCCCCAGGCTAATCAGAGGTTTAGGGTCGAAAGAAAAGCACAGCCACCTATTCCTGTTCCCTTGCAAAATAAGAAATTGCTGGTGACTAAACATTCCACACTTTCTGATTCAGAGCAGCTTAATGTGTGAATGTGTTCTGTCATGCTCCTTTTTAAAAATTATTGTTATTTATTTTAATTGTGTGCTAGTCTTTTTATAATATGAGCGGTGGAAAAAGCAATAAGATTTCATAAACTTTGCATGCGTATTCATTATATATTTTTCTGGTCTTGCTCTTGAGACATGAAGTGATTAAATGCAAAGTGCTTGTCTGTGCGCATGTGTGTGTGAATGTACACAGGTATTATGTGTTCTGTAAGCAGCTTTCCATGTTAAAATTATCAGTTTTAGGAGTTTAGTCTTTGTTGGTGTTGACTAGCAGTCTGTAGCATGCTCCACATAAACCAATTAAAAGTAGCATAAAACACCTTCTTTGGCAATGCACCCCCTGCTAAAAGTTAATATTCACGTCTGCTGTACTTTTCCTTTGGTAGCAGGTTCTTGCTTACAATGCACTCTGCTACATAGGAGGGGTGAGGTTTGTAGGAGCTGAGTACTAGCCACTCTCTCCCATTGCTAGGATTGTCTACTGCCAAAGCGGCTGCAGAGGTATCTGAATCCTGCACAGATTGAGTAATGGCATGAGGTGGTAGGAAGTGCAGACAAAGGGGCAATAATGCATGAGACTGACATCCTGCCACAACAGGGGCTAGTACATGCGCTGATGTGCATTTCATCCTGAGCCTGCCACCACTGAGTGTGTCTGTGCCTTTTTAGCACAATTAATAATGTCTTTATTGGACTGCCACTCTACCTCTGGCTTGGAGATGCTTCCACTAATTGTTACTTTTTAAATTTCTTCATCTTATTCCATTCCACTCTCATGCAGACCATCAAGTCAGGTAGTGTGATAAGCCTTGAAATTTTGAGCAATAAAGTAAGAGAGAGGATTGTATTTTTCTTGGATGCAGAAGGAATGAGTGCCTGCTCTTTGACACAAAGCATTATTCTGTAGGCCTCTATATTTTTATTTCTTATTTCATTTTCTACAAACAACAGCTAAAAATCATGAAAGAGAGCAACTCAATACTTTACAGGAGAATCTTTTGGCTGTCCAGTTTGAAATACAAAAAATTGTCCTGATTTTTGTATGTGGGTGGGAATGTGCATGATGCCAGTATCCTGAGTTTACTACCATAAGCCCCATTTGTAGTTTTCAGGTTGACAAACTAATTGCAGACATAAATGTCTTGAAATCCCCTGAAACAAAAAGAAAGATGGCTGTTTGAGTGATGGTGAGTTGTCTCTGCATGCTAAAATTTACAGAAGTCAGGTTACTTAATGGTTTATCATTGAATAAAGGAGTTTGGTAAGGATCTCTATAGATTTTCTTCCCACTAGGTTCATTGAGAGGTTTGGATGACCAGCCTCCCAATGGTGGCTTGGAGGTCCCACATTTTGTAGCAGAGAAAAAAAAATTAGAAAAATGCCAGTAAAATGGTAAACTGGGCAGATATCACAGATTCCCTCAAAC
This sequence comes from Calcarius lapponicus, assembly GCA_039654755.1. Taxonomy (NCBI): domain Eukaryota; kingdom Metazoa; phylum Chordata; class Aves; order Passeriformes; family Fringillidae; genus Calcarius; species Calcarius lapponicus. The sequence continues at coordinate 32,495,686 of CM077463.1, read as the reverse complement.
TCCCAAGAGAAATTACCCACCAGCTACTCATTGAAGTAGAGAAAAAGGAAATCAGGACTGATGTTTGAAGGTCCCACAACAAAGAAGTGTCATAAGTGCATATTTACAAGCCATTTATGTCATGTAATCCTGGCTATAAGAAGTTAATAATAGATGAGCAAAGCCCCTCCCCAGATATCTGTCAATTAGAAAGAGAAAAAAGTAGAGCAGGCTGGAAACAATGCCCAGGGATTAAACACTATGAATTTTAAAATACTTGTCAGATCAGCAAAGTTGCAATCTCTGATTAATACTTTCACAGTGGATGTGTAAATAGACAGTAGAACATGTGTTTAGGCCATTTCTTAAAGAAAGAATTTGGGAAAGAAAGCTAAACCATATAACTAGACATGTAATTCCCATCATGTTAGTACATTGAACATACTCTAGCTTGAAATAGTCTGCAATTTTGTATTTATTTGCTTTTTCTTTCTGTTTGTCCTGGCCTCATCATTAGGGAAAAGCTATTAGCAGCAGGGAAAGGTGCAAAAGGAAAATGTTTATACATAAGTATCTTATGCATGTTCAGTCTTTTCCCTAGGGTCTAGAATGTCTGACCCTTTACTTTTCCCTGTCCAAAAGCTACCCTGAGACTGACCATGGAATTGATATTCAGAGTCCAGTCTTTAAGTAAAATTAATCTGAGTTAACCCTGCAGTCTCAACTGATATCTTTCCTTGGGGAATACACTGGGAATCCTATTTTAAAAATATCTCTTTTTCTTTGAAGTCAATAAATAAACACAAAGTAATTCATTGATACAAAGGAATTTGTGAGGTCTTCAGTGAAGTCCCTCAGCAACAAGGGTCCTTCAAAGGCAACTAGCAGTATCAAGTAATGTCCTTATCCATTTTGTATAACTCTAAGATGCCTAAATGAGTCAAGACATTTGTGTCCAGATCAGTGCCCAGTGTTATTGGAGCTTTGGAAGAAATTTGTTACAACTATTTTCAGAATTCCTGCTCAACTTACACTTCTGGATATAGTCAATTTTGATTAATGGCAATCCTGTCACACTGCTATGGCTGGCTGCATGATGGGAGTGTGCATTACACTGATGGAGAAGTTCCTAGGTGCCCTGGATAGGCTGTGTGAAAAAATAAAGAGCTAAAGATGGAAAATGGATTATGAGTTGAAGAATCAATCAGCATATAAAGGACAAGGCTGAAATTACTGGGCATCAGAAAATGACAAAGACAGATACAAAGAATTTCAGAAAAATCAGTGGAAGATTAGCTGTTCTGTAAGCCAATTTTAGCTATCTCACCTTCACACTACAAAGTCTGCTTGCTATCCTAACCTCCAACTGAATTTACAGCAGTCTATTGAATATATTTATGAGAATCCTGATACCTATACATTAATAAGGTCTAGAGGGAATCTTCATTTTCTTTCATCCTTATCACTTTATACCTCTTGATATCTCTAGTTCTACATAAGCACTACTATACTTGCAATTCTCAAGTACTGTACATGTTTTTGCTAAGGATAGTGTCTCAGTTTTGCAAACACACTTCCCATTCTTACTTGGATCTTAAAAACAATTTGTGCTGTCTGAAAAAGACAGCTTTGATGTAAATTGGGATATTTTTAAACAGACATACAAGCACATACAAGTAACTTTGCCCACACTTAGAGCTGCCAGACCTGATCAGCTGTGAGCACCATACATCTGTGTTAAGGTAATGCTTACGTGAGCTAACGCATTCCCCTGGGATGCTGAGCATCACGTCAGTATGAACACAGCACCATCCTCATGCAACCACGCTGCTTGTAGCTGGTTCTCATCATGGGCAGAATGAACCCAAACTGCCTATGTGGAGAGATCTTAATGCAGGCTGAGGGGAAAAATGGGTCAGGAGAGTTTAAGTGGAGCCATAATCCGTTGAAACATGCTGGTTGAGGTTTAATACTTCACACACTTCAGTTGCTTAAGCCTGAATGCTGTTTTTTTAAGATGAGAAAATATTAGAAATGCATGAATTGCTTTGCAAAAAAGCTTTTCTGAAAGTTTTTAAATTGTGTGTTTTTAATTTGTTTTGCAATTAGCTTTATTTACATTTTTTAAAATTATATGTTGTACCATTGGAGAAACAAAATAATCAGTGGGCTTCTGTTGAAGGAAAGTTTCCTAAAAATAATTGTCCTATTTTAAGAATTACACCTCTGGAGCATATAATCCAAATAAATGATGAGATCTCCATCACTTTTGAGTCTTACTGGAAGATCTGACAAACTATGAATTGTTTGGGTACAGCTGAACCTGTTTTGAAAAGAAGAGGCTGGAAGCAAAAGTCCAGGGTATACACCACTTACATAAGGATGTTGACATCTCACATAGGGGATGCCATGCACAGTGAGACTTTTAAAGAGGTGTCCTCAAGGTAGTGTCTGCATTCCACTAAATTTTGAACTTATTGTAATGAGGATAGTCCTGTGTAATGGAAGCGAGGTTCTACTGGTCACCCATGGCAAGTTTTTCCCCTGAGCCACAAATTTGCTGGCTAATGGCAGAGTTAACTCATTCATTTCTTGAGGAAAAAAAGTATTTAATGGTGAAACAAAATACAATCTGACATAATATCTCAGGAAGACTGCTTCTTTGGATAAGGAGAATGTCTTAGATTTCTTCCTGCATCATTCTTTGTTTCACTTTAATGGTGTGAAAAGCAGCAGAACATTTAATCATCACAAAACCAATAGGAAAAAATATTATTTTTATTTCTTTTGGTGACCATTCTAAGTTCTTTTTAATTCAGCTATATATGAGTTGAAGGCAGGATATAAAATCTTTAAGTGCATTACAATTAAATGTCTGTTCTCTTCATATCTCTAACAAAGATATAGGTGAAGGTGTAAATTTACATTGTGATCACTGGATAATTTTCACTAGCTTAGATTCCATTAGTCATGTGCCCACTGTCAATTAGTTACCTCAAATGGGAGTTAAAGTAAATGCTACAAAAGACTAGTGTTTTCATTACTTCTGAATTTTACTATAATGCTTTAATCTCGTATGTTCATGATTTTTTTTATCACCTGCATCTTCCTAACCATAGATAATTTCTTATTCTAGAGAATTAACATTAATGACCTTCTCGTAAATAAGCCTTAGATCCCTTTGATCTAAGTGTTTCAGGTGAACATTTAGATGGGTGTTTCTGTAACCCTAACTTTTTAAAAGTATTTCTGATCTTTCTTACAAAATATTATTTTCTTAATCATCAGTTTTCAGCGAGATGTTTTCTTTAACATCAACACAACAAATGTTAAGAGGACTGTCTTCTAAATTTTGAATGAAACTACCATTAAAAGCATGAATTCTAGGGTTTTTTTCTGTTCATGACCCATTGTTCTCTATGTAGACTTCACTGGAGATAACCTGGGAGGTGAAACAACAGATTGGTGCAATAGAGTTGAGTAGAATTGGTGAATAGACCAAAAATTCAGACAGCATCATTTCAGGTAGTTGCCTCAGAGTTAAGGTTTTGTCTCCTGGCGGAGCAAAGTCACAGAATCACAGAATGGACAAGGTTGGAAGGGACTAGTGGATCATCTGTTCCAACCTCCCTGCTCAAGCAGGGTTATTCCAAAGCACATGGCACAGGATTGTGTCCAGACAGTACTTGAATATCTCCAGTAAGGGAGACACCACAACCTCTCTGGGCAATCCTGAACAGTAAAGTTCTTCGTCATGTTCAGGTGGAACTCCCTGTGCATCAGTTTCTGCTTGTTCCCTCTTGTCCTATTGCTGGGCACCACTGAAACGAGCCGGGATCCATCCTTTCCGCACCCACCCTTCAGATACTGACAGACATTGATGAGGTCCCCTCTCAATCATCTCTTCTCCAGATCCTGGGTAGAGGTCACATTAGACATGTAGTTGTAATCCAGTCTACACTGAAACAAACATTGGACCTACAATTTATGCATGCAAAGTGCACAGCAGCTACTCTGAGAATAAGTTGGTCTGAGATATCTGAAGAACATTTGGGCTCATTCAGTGGGCGTTACAGATGCATATGCCTGTGGTTTTGCTTTGGTTTTCCCAAAAGGTACGCAGGACTGAAGAGCATAGGTGGTTGGTCATACAGTCCGGGAGTAGTATGAGGCTGCTCAATTCTGAATTATATGGACCAGGGCTTCATCTCTCCCAGCTTTGGTTTCAGTTTTCCTACAGGAAAACATTACTGGAGGCTTTGAAAGAAAAACAAAACAAAACAAAACAAAACAAAACAAAACCAAAAAACCCGCCCAAACCCCCCTAGAATATCTCATTTTGCATTGCTTGTACTTTTGCTTCTATTCCTGAAAACTAAATATTAAGTAAGGAAGGGGACTGTAGGAAGAGATGGGAGAGTCAAGGCAATTGGTTGCTCATAAATAGAATTATTTTCTGTCCTGCTGTTGTAAGAGTGTTCCTACATGTAAGTTACTTGAATCAAACTCTACAAAGGCAGGCACTAATTTTATGTTTAGGCATTAGCTGTGTTTTCAACTTAGCATCCTCCACCTGGATCTACATAATTGCTGAGCATTCACAGCAGCAACTGAAACCACTGAGAGCTGGGCTTTGTAAATGTTCTGCACAGTGTGAAAAGGAATAACAAATATCTCAAACTGGGCATACTAAGTGAAAACCTTTGTCTTAAAATTTTTCTCCCTGCCCCTATAAAACTGAGATATTAATAATCACTTATCTTACATGAGTACTGTGAAGATAAAGGAATTCACATTTGTGAGCTACTTCATTGAGGACTGCAGTAAGATGCTATATGGGAATTAATAATTTTGTCTTCAGAACTGTGCTGGTTTTGCCTGGGGTAGAGTGAGTTTTCTTCACAGGGGCTAATATGGAGTTAAGTTTTAAATTTGTGGTGAACACAGGGCTTATAATACTGAGATGTTTTTGTTTCTGCTAAGAGGTGCTTGTAGAGAGTCAAGGTCTTTTCTGCTTTTCATATTGCTGTGCTGGGGGACTGGGAGGAGACACAGCTGGGACAGGTGACCTCAACTGACCAAAGGTGCATTCTGGATCATATGACATCATGCTCAGCGCATAAAGTGGAGGAAAGGAGGAGGAAGGTGGAGACATTTGGAGTGATGGTGTTTGTCTTTCTGAGTAGCCACTACATGTGATGGGGCCCTGCTCTTCTGGAGATGGCTGAGCACCTGCCCATGGGAAGCAGTGACTGAAAATCTGGAAAGGCTGGAGTTAAACTAAAAATTGCATAATTCAGGAAATAACCCAAGGTTAAAGGCAATTTAAACCCCGTGTTTTATATGCTGTAATGGCTTGATTTAATAATAGTTCTCCTTTAAGTTTAATGTCTGTGAAACTAATAGCATTGTAGATACTGAAAATGACTGTCAGCCAGCCTACATGAGAAAAAATATTAAGATGATGTTTTGTGGGAAGTAGGCATAGAAATGCTTTTAAAAACATATCCAGCTAAGGAAGACTTTGTAATGTAATATAGCTTTGATAAGGCAGGAGGATAGAGGGATGGAAAATAATTTAATTTAAAGGAAAAAACAGGCATATGTAAGCAAATGCTGGTAACAATAAATTTCATTTCAGCTTTTCACTTGTTTGGGCTCTTTCCTGTTGAAAAACTGTAAAATATGCACATAATTAGACATTCATGCTGCCAAAATAAATCACTTTTCTGAACACACTGATGCACCCTGACACACTAAGCCCAAGCTGGCAGTTCCGTGCTAAATAAGGATCTGCTGAGTAGCTGAAATAAACTTCTGATGCATTTCAAATAGAGAGAGTGAGAATCCTCTAACAAGCATCCTCTCTGTGTTTCAAAGACTCCTACAGAGTCTGGATATTACTGATTTATCAGAACAGTCCTGTGCGTATACCATACATCAGTGGAACTACGTTCATGACAACACTTTGCTGATGAACTAGGATTATTTTTTCTCCTAATTTTATGGTATTTTTTTCCTGTAAAGAGTTTGTAGCATGCATGAAATTTTCTGTGAATTCAAATGCTTCTTTGTGCACCGAGTGAACTATTTGACCAGATGACATTCAAAATGAATAAAAATAAATACAGCCATGAAAAGAACAAAAAGTTTCATAAATCTCTGCAAGGAAAGACTGCATTTAGAAATTCCTTTCAACTCAGTTACATAAAATGTTGTTCAAATCTCACTCTTGACAAAGAGAAGTACTGAAAAGCACATTCGTGTGTAAAATAGAGATCTAGGAGAAACTCTTTATGACACCTTAACAATTTAAGGTATTGCTGGTGCCTAGGCTGTCCATCAGAACAAAGGCAGAGCGGATCTTTGTGTTCATAGACATTTCCTTGATGAACAAGTGCAAGACCAGTACTTTTGGCAGAGTCATAGCTATATTTGATCAAAATGTAGAGGTGTCATGGTTTAACCCCAGCCAAGCATCATGAAGCCACTCATCCACTTGCCCCTGCTCCCCACACCAGTGGGACAGGAAATCAGAAAAGAAAGTAAAAGTTGTGGGTTGAGGTAAGAATGATTTAATATTTTTATTAAAATATAATACAGAACTAATAATACTGATAATAGTACTTGCAATGAAAAAGAGAGAGAGGAGAACAAAACTGAAGAGAAACAAGCAATGCACAACACAGTTGGTCATCACCTGAGGACAGACACCCAGCCCATTCCCCAACAGAGATCAGAGATTCCTGGCTGACTGCCCACTGAATGTGACATTCTTTGGTATGGAATATCCCTTCAGAATTTCAGGTCAGCTGTCCTGCCTATAGTCCCTCCAGGCTTCCTGTGCACCTCCTCACTGGAAGACCGTGGCAGGTACAGCTACAGGACTAATTGGTGAAGGAGGAGCTAATAAAATGCAGTCACTTTAATCTGGAAATCTATTTTTCTACATGTTTTCTTTTTTTTTCTTTTTTTCTTTTTTTTTTTTTTTTTTGTGCTATGACTCCAGATTTGTATTATAAAACCTAAATTACACCAGTTATTCTGAAAATCCTTATATTACTGGTGTTTAAGGATTAGAATGGTCTGTATGGGGATTGAACCCACAACAACCTTGTAGTTGTTAGCATCATGCTCTAACAAACTGAGCTAATCTCAGGGTCAAACAGGGTAGTTCATTTGTAAATAAGAGGGAAAACAAGCAATTTTTAGTGAATTTAGGAAAGAAGTATATAGTAAAAAAAATTCATATGTGGTTTCCAATAAAGAACAGGGATACCTGTAGGTATCTTAAAAATGAGATTTCTTCTAAGGCTGAATATTATTATTTCATCTATTACATATCTGACAATTCAAATCCCACTATATTTTTATACATTTTTAATTAACACCTTGCCTAGACATCAGACTATATTTTGATCTATGTTTTGAAATAATTTTCCAGAAAGTGCAGGTTTTCCTTATCAGCTCACACCTGTCTTGGAGACAGAACAGTGTGTTGCAAATAATTTAATAAAGAAGGAAACAAAGCTACTGGCTCCCTTTTATCTCATAATCTACAGTCAGATGGTGACTTGTCAGTGCTGCCAAGGAGAAATGGGGCTGACGGTTGATTGATTGGAGAATGCTTTGGCAATTGGATGGGGTTCTGAGGCAATGCAGCAAGTAGCTTTGGTCTTAATAACTTTCTATTACACACACTTCTTGTGGCGCAAGCAAAACAAGCCTTGATTTATTTTTGATGGATCTTCTCCCCACCAGTTTTAAAACTCATACCTTGAGAAACACCTGAAGCTATTTTATTGCTTCCATAAAATCATTAAGTGGTTTCAGGTGCAGAATCCCTTCATGTTTTACTGTTAGTAAGAGAAGTTGCTTGCTAAAAGGTGTTTTTCTCCGATTTTAACTTCTGAAAAACACTCAGATAATCCATAGTTTTTGGTGTGTGTAGAGTAAAAAAATTGAAAATGCACAAAAGACCTAAGGTTATTTTGGCAAATAGCTGCAAAAGTTTCCAGGAATCTTCTGGTTTATATTAAAGATTCATCACAATATACTGACATTTTGTCTTGAGTAAGATAGCTTCCAACAAGCCATCTGTTAAGCTTTCATTTTTAACCTGATAAAGGTCTAAATTCTCAAGTTTGATATCAACCAATCCATTTCAGCTTATTTGAAAAGAGAATTTTATCTTAGGTTTACTATTTTGAACTGGTGGATTGCCTTACAATTTGTGAAATCTAGCCTCATGTCAAATGATAATTATATTGTATAGGTTTGCTGAAACCTCACTTATGTTTATGGAAAAAACCAGCAAGGAGTGAAAAAACAGTAGAGAAAAGAGAAAGGATTGGATGCTGACTGTCAGGGAAAAAATGACAGAACTTTCATGTGAAAAACTGGTAGACACATTTGGAGCAAATAAAGAAGCTGCTTCTGTTGAGCATTGCCATCCAGGTTGAAAAAGGATGAGTGGCATGCATTACTGAGTAAGCCACAGTTTAGGAGTGGAGGTGCTGAGGAAGCTCCTTTTCCAGAGATAAAGTGGGAGAGAAGCTGTGGGGGCAGGGGAATGAACAAATACATTAAGCTGGTGGTGATTATCAGCAAAGACTGTGGAACATAGGAATGAACAAATACATTAAGCTGGCAAAGACTATCAGCAAAGATTAGGAAACATAGGAGCTGACAGTGGAGGAAGGATACATCAGGGCAGGACTGACAAAACTGTGACTCAAAGCACGTTTGCTTTGGGATGAACCTGGGTAGAAACATTTTTACGGGCATAAGGTCAAAAGAATCTTCATTGGTAAGAGCATTGCCATCTAGGGATGCAGTTCTGAAAATGCATCCTTGGGTGCCATCCACTAATTTGCAAACACACACCAGCTGTTCTATTCCCACATGGGCTCTTGGAATGAATTGGGATACGAAGTAAGACCTGGATTTATACCCATTGTATCCTTTGTCAGGTAACAGGTGTTTTCCCATCTTTTTCGTTAACTGATGAAGGATTAAAACCAGTTTATCTTACATGTACTAAATAGCCCTCAGTAGATGCCTATTTCCACTGACTGTAGAAGATACCTTACAGCCAAGGAGGCTTCTAAATTGGCCTCAGTTGATACATACCTAAAGCCAGAAGTGATAAATCCTGGCCTTAATCAGACTGTGGTTTCCCTCTCTTTTGTGATATAAACTGAGAGAAAGGGTCACTGGAGGAAAGAGGACATAGCCTTGGGGATTGGATAATTTTCAGTTGTAGTGATGACTGCTTATTTATATCAGATTTTCATCATCTGGACAAATAACTGTATGTCCTTCTGTCCACATGACCAGCAGAAAGCTCTTGTTACCTGCCCTCCACACGTACTGAGATGTCACTGTACAAATGAAACTGTGCTATGAACAACCAGACACTATGAGTATCAGGGGGGAGAACTCATTATAGTGGTTTATTTCTGACAGCTGCATCTCAAGTTTTTTACATTGTGTATGCATCAAAGGGCATTTAAGCTGGTTACACATGCAGACCTTAGTTCCAGACACTGGCCATGCCTGGAGCCACCTGGATGCAGAGTTTATGCAAACATACTGACAAAAATCTATGAGAAAAGCATATATTTTCTCATCTGTCTTGTGTGAGGATATGTATGAGAGGTGAAATACTCTTTTCAAAAAAGAATGTGAAAATGAATATTCAATTTAGAGAGTTGGAGATTTCTTTTCACAAAGCACTATGATTAAGGACACATGGAAGAAGATTGTTAAACTTTACACTAGTCCTAGTTGAAAATTTGAACTTTCAAATACTTCTCTTTGTGTCATTTGTAAGGTGTAGGAAATGTTTATGGCTTTAATATTTTGAACATAAAGAGAAACTATAATTTTCCACCATTACAGTTATTTCTGGTTTCCTCCATGGTTTTATCCATTTTATACTGAAGAACTCTTATGGGGAGGATATTGTTCTCAGTTCCTAATTATGATACCTTGATCACAGGGCTCTGATCAGGGACAGCTGTTTAATGAGAGTAACAAGGGGCACAGCAATCAGTATTGCAGCCATTCTCTTAACTGAGACTTTAAATCATATCTTCTATTGCTTTTTTTTTAAAGTATCTGTCTGGTTCACAATTTTCTTAGTGTTACATTGATTTAATTACTTTGATTTATGCATGTTTTGATGTCTGATTAGAGCATTGTTTACATGCATTTGGTCCTCAAAAGTCCATTAAATGAGTCTTCAATCGATTAAATCAAATTTTATTGTACAAGCAACTGCCTTTATAAATAAAAATAAATATGCAATCGTTACATTTAATTACAACTGAGAAATGAAGATAATATGAACCTATTAGATGTCAGACAAAAGCATTGATATGACCAGAAAATACCCTTCAAGTTTTACATTCATACAGGGCTGGAATTGAGTTTGATGATAGGATTTGTCTTTATTCTGTGCAGGCAATGACAACACAAATAGCAGCCTTAACTTAAGATAACTGGTAATGGTACAGCAGGTTGCTTGTACAGATAATGTGGCAGAGCCTTCCTTTCATAATGCAACAAAAAAGGAAATGTGTTCTAGAATTATTATTAGTGGGCTTTGATTCAGTTCTTCTCTGCCAAAGAGCAGGAACTTTCTTTTTACTTTCAAATTGCCACATATACCCACACTCCTAATACCTACCTGTTCTTAAAGCAGCCCAATATTTGCTACAATCTAGTCTTCAATTTGCTCACCTGTTAAAAAGAAAGGCCCATTTGCTGGCAAGGTTAATAATGTAAAGATTGAAAGGTATTATTATGAAGATATATATATATATATGTATATATATAATTATCACCAATTGAAGTAAAGAATCAAAGGAAATACTGTTGGCTGAGGGATTTCATTCCTCTGCATGAGCAAGACAGTGAGCTAGCAAGGACATTTCATTGCTGCATTTCACATGGCCCTTGGTCTGAATTGAAACAATGCAAATATGTATCCAGTGTTTTTTATTGATGTCTCCCAAAAGCTACGTCAGCTACTGAGATTCAGGGAGTCCCCCTAGGAACAAGGGGTCCAGAACTCAATTCAGTGTGTGTGAGTTGTCCAGATGCTGAGCAAGTGTTTGAATGACTTGTCAAGGCACCATTTGCATAACAGAGACATAAAACATTTCTCATGCAGTCTTATTCCAGCTGACATTTGCATTCTAATCAATATGAAGTTCATAAGTAGTCTGACTATTCATTTACTCAGCTAACACCTGTATGGCCTTTGAACATTACATTTTATCTAGCTTTTTCAATAATCATGTCCCATCCCTGACCTGAGCACCTCAGCGTAGCTGTAACTACTGTGGCCATGTCCACAGCTCTGCTCCTGGTGACCTAAGCAGCTTCTTTTATGTTCTTAGCAAGAAAGGATGGCATATTATTTTCCCTTGTGATAAGTATTAATCACTCAGTAGTAAAGTGCTTACAGTGTGTGAAGTCGCCTGCTGGCAGTCCTTGTGAGCAGTTTATCACTGACTACTGCTTCGTTAAATGTCGAGGCTTTCAAAAATAAATTGCTCTCTTTTTAAAAATTACACATTTACATATTTGACTCTAAGACTGCAGAATCTACCAAGCAGTAAGTGAAGGTATCTACTTGTTCAACACCCAACTTTTTTAATTCTCATTTTGCACAGTGCCGGATGCAATGGTTTTCATTTCTGGCCTGGGCTGGCAGATGCTGACACAGAATGCTAACCCTTGTTCTAAAAGAAAAACTCAGAGTCAGCCTGTGTTCAACTACACCAAGGTCTAGCTATTCCAAAATTTTGACATTATTTATCCTCATAATTTGAGTTTGATATTTTTCATAGAATGACTAGAGCTTCAGGGTTCAAATACAAATATGACTATGCAATACTTGGATGTATATAGAGATTAGATATGGCTATAAGATACTAGGAGTGCTAGGAGTGAAATTAATGGGAATAGAATATGGTCAAAGTAACTGAGGCAAGAGATGTGTATAATTTAACTGAGGGAATGCAAAGGCAAGTTGATACATATAAGACCTTAAAAATATTTTATTCTTTCTTTTCACTAATGCATTCAGAGACCAATTATTAAGTTGAATGGAACTGACTCCATCCAGGAAATATACTAACACTGCTAAGATGAACATTCTGCTTGAGCTTGATAGCATATGATTCATTAAAATTACCAGCAATACTTTGAAGAATCACACTAAAATACAGAATTAAAACCTTTGTTCCTGTTATCTGTTTTGAACTAATGTGATTCTCTTAATAGGGAAGTTATTGTCACTTCTAATCTTCAGTGACTGATATCATGATTGATCTTCAAAGTAAATGTAAACATTTTAACTTTTCATTGATGCAGCTCTTGTCACTCAGAACACTGAAGTCAGTGAAATTTTATTTTTAATAAAACATAAAATATGGTTTAATGTTGAATTTAGTTAATGACTTTATTATGCTGTTCTTCTGCTGTGATATACTTTACATCACTGTACTATAAATTTCTTTTTCTTGATTATCACCATTGTTTGCTATTGTAACTTACTGCTGCAAGTACTATATTGAGTTATGTAACCTATGTACTTGTAAACAAATTGTAATTTAATTTAAGAATTGTTGTAAAATGCAGAAAAGGTGCAGAGCTGCACAAATGCGTGTAATAAAAATTGCTAGCCAATAGTAATTCAATTTTGAATCAGGCAATTAATCACCCAATGTCAGTAAGGTATTTACTTCTCTTTGTATGCATGATATGACACTGATTATACCATCCTCATGCCAGTAGTGATGAGGGCAAGAAAAATGGACTTCAGAGGAAAGATCCTTCTCTTTTCGTTCCCTCTCTCTTTTGCTGTCAAATTAAGCCACATTTTCATTAAAACTGTAAGGACTTCCTGGTGTGCTGGTAACTTCTGTTGGAGATGCACTGTCTACTACTTAGTTGTATCTTCCTACTTTTTTGAGACTTGTACTTTATTCTTAATCCCTCATAAACTAAGCATCCTGGAATTCAACTACCTGCCCCCCAGTCTCCCTCCCAAGGATTTTATTGGTATAAGGACACACTGACACCACACCACAAGGGAGACATGGACAGGCAGACACAAGAAACAAAGCTGTAATTGCTTCTAGAGTCCCAGTACAATGATATTACTCCCTTAGGTTTCCAGGAGAAATATTAGTACTTAATCATCCATGTTGTATTTCCTCTGAATAATTAGTAATAATCTGAAACACTCTTTTGAGGTGTTCCTCTTTGTACAAATAGTCACAGAAAATGGACAGGCAAAGAAAAAGTATTTTTGTATTTTTCTATGCACAAGCCCTCTCAAGGTGATGAAAGATTTCCTAGGGAAAAAAACAACTAACCAAATAAACAAAATAATCAGTGTGATTACAACTGCTACTCATGTTAAAGTATGTATTTTTCAGAAGAATGACTCATCCCTTTCAATATCCTGCACCAGTTGCTACCATTGCTTTTTTAGCTCTTGGAACTTAGTTTCAACTGAGATCCAAAAAGACTTGATATTTACATAGTTTGAAAAATAGAGAGAAATATCTGTAGTCTCTTTTATATTTTTTTATTTGGTTGATTTCTTTGATGTTGCTTTTGTTATGTCAATTTTTTTATTTTAAGTCTGCTTTGGTGAAGTAGTCCACTAAATCCCCCTGGGGTATATGTTCTGATGTTTTGCTTTTCCTGTTTTTGGTTCCATGTGGATGGATAAAGATTTTTTTTTTAATGCCTTTTGCTTGTTGGTTAAAACAGGGTAGTAACTGTCTGTAGCCTGGGGTGTTCAGTTATTGGGTTTGAGAAATCTAAATGAAGGACTTGAATGCAAATTTGTTTGTAATAAGCTCACTGCCAAATCTTTATCCATAGCCACTGTGATTTCAGACTCAATAAGCTACTGCCCAAAAAGACCTAAAGGATGAATTTATGACCTGGTATGAGAGCAGGGGATTTAACTATTTGTGATCTCTAAAGAAACAATTGTTTTTTTGTTGTTTTGGCTTTGATTTTTTTGTCTGTTTTTTGATTTGTTTTGTTTGTTTGTTTTTCAGTTTGTTTGGGTTGAAATCACAAAACTCAATTTTTTTTTTTATAATCTTGTACTGGTCTTAATACAGAAGTGGGAATTAGAATGTTTTTAAAGCAACTTTGCACTGACCTAGACATCAATTAAGCTACTTTCACAGCTGTTTTAACTTACTCCCCCTTTTCTAGGACACATTCCACTCAAATTTAGCAGAGAATCACCATCATATCAACAGCAACTCTTCTCTGGCTCTGATGCTTTCATTTAGTCTACACATGATCCTTTTCACCAGGCTCCAAGATATTAATTATGCCACATGGACTCTTTTCTACCTTTTTTTAATGACTCAGAAAAGCTGATTCTGTGGGCTTAGTACCTCTGAGTATTTTATTGTAGGTGTAGGAAAGAAGCTTAATATCTCTGAGTTCTGTACATGTAGGTGAATGCAAAAATAGTAGCGATTTCACTATTTTGGCTAATATTAAGGTTTCTTAACTTTTGAACAAACTCTGACTTTGAATAGTTATTTCTGTTATAGACCAGTAGTTTCCATTTATATGTGCCAAAAAGAAACATGAGAGAGTTTCATTGCTAATTAAAATGAATTCTTTGAAACGTGTAGATAAAGATAAGAACTCATAAAAAGGAACTGTGGAAGGCAGAAAGGTATCTGTCTTCTTGTATGTTGATTAGGATTCAAGTCCAGTAACTGTATATGACATAAAGTAATTCTAAGTCCACCTCAAAGAAAATAAATAGTATCCTGTAGAGGGAACTTTTACTCATATCCATGACAGACAGTGATTTTTATAGCCTGATCTTGTCTGCCAATTTTGTTTTCCAAAGGGAGAGAACTTTAAAGTGAGACCTCTAAATCACATAATTTCATCCTGTCATTTAGTGTCCAGTCATTCATTTACTGGAGACACATTTCAAGCTTCACACCATTTAGGAAAGTCTTTTTTTTAATCTTGAAGACTTCAGCCACATTATAGTAGTGGGCTTCTCTTTAAGTGGTTTTGAGTATGGAGCAGAATAAGTAAAGACATAAGTTTCAGGCTTAAGATTCTCTCTCAGCAAATATGGGAAATAAATCTGGAAAAAACTGATGAGTCAGTGTTCAAGAACATTTTCCAGTGTAAAGCACAGTGTCATTTCTCAGGCTCATTCATTTGGGGATTTGGTTGTTTCAAAAGGCCCTCTGGACACTCCAGAAGTAAAAGTGGCTAAAATACTAAGATTTTTTAAAAAATCTGATGTTAAAATGTAAGAAATCTTGACAGCCATTCCCCATCTGAGATTTCTGTGAAGTTTCACAAATGCTCAAAGCACCTGAGGAGAATGTCACCGTTTGGACTTATTCATAACAGAGACTTTGATGTGTCAAGTAAAATTATTGCAGATTTTGGAAAAATTTCTTTTATGCCAAATAACTAAAGGTTTTTGCTTTAATTAACTGACAGTATGTGGGTTTGAGAGAAAAGTGAGAAAAAAAACTGAGCTAAAATGAATTCTGAATGGAAAGAAAAATAAGTACTGGGAACAATTGGAAAAAAAGGTCCTAAGTGACTTTCTACACCATTTTTCATCTCAAGAAAGAAAGAGCGGCCTGGAAGATATAACATTACAGTAGAAAAAATTTATGTTCATGTGCCTGTCACAATGATTATTATTTGTATAATTCTCCAACAGGAAAAGCTAAGAAAAACTCTGCACTGTGTTTCAAAGTCCTAGACAGAATAGCTAAGAATAGGCTGATCTAGAAATGGTATCAGAGAAACTACACAGAAATTTTCTGGATTTGAACCTCCTTTGATTGAAAATGCAGTCTTAGTCTTCTGCTTTTTATGTTTTCTGTGCTCCTGCTTTTTATGTTTTCTAAGGACAGTTTGGTTTTTAGTAATTGATATTTTCCCATATAAGGCTCTTTCAGTGAAGAGTACCTACTTGTGCTCTGTCTAGCCAAACTCTTAAGTAATGCTGTTACAAGTTTAGCTCTTCTCTGTGGCTCATTTTCCCTGGATTCAAACATATTTGTATGGAGGTTTTTCTTTGTTTTGTTTTTTGAAGGCTTTTTATGATTGCTTCTGAAAAATATTGTGAATATCGCTGAAAGTATGTGTTGGAGTCATGCCTGTGACTCTGAAAGATAAAATTCGAATTTGGCAAAAGTATTCTCACAATTTTTGCATGGGAATAATTAATTGCCCATCTCAGTATTTTGTTTCAGTAAAATCTCTAGCTACCACATCTTTTAACATCAATTTTTTATATCTATCACTCGGCAAGAATGATTACTTTGTCATATTAAACTTTTCCATCTTGCAGTAAAGGCAATACTCAATGTAAAAGATTTGGACTGAGTCTGGAACAGTAGAATGCTATAATTGCGTCCTACAAAATTAATTGATGAACTGTTGATTTGAATATGAGGCAGAATATAAAATAGCCATTAGATAATTCGTCTTTTTCAAGTGTTGAACTGTAGGATGATAATTTTGATACTGCAGTTTGGGGAAATCAAAGTGACATCAATACTTATAATTCATTATGCATATACATGTATAGATATATAAAAATAAATATATGAAAAAAATCTGGGAATACATTCAGACATATATTTTTGTTGGAATGTTAAGAAATTGTGCCACTTTGCCTCTAGACAAAGTGAGATAGGACTGGAGGATATTAGGATTTCCCCTCTCTCCTATGCATAAAAATATCTGCATTATAGTTTTATATAAGTGTGGAAAGACACAAGCATGTTTCTTCTGTTTTCAAATATATTTGCATAGGTGTGCACGTGTACATTGAAAAATATGTAAGTAAAGTAAAATATGTAAGTAAAGTATGTAAAAATGTTATGTCCATCTAAATGTAGATACATACAGAACATGTTCCAAAACAGAAATGCAGACAATAAAATCAGTCCTGAAAATCCCAATAGTTTTTCTTCTCAGAAGTTTCTTTTCTGATTTTCAGTTTTCTTTTTTGATATCCTGTTGCACAATAATAAAAACTGCACCATGATTGAGGGCTTCCAGCCAAGCTTGCTTCAGGGTTATCAGTGCAGCAAAGCTTGACCTTGCTATGTAGGAAATCTGTTTTAAATGAGAGCTTGCTCATAGCACTGCACAACCCAATCAATTAAAGTGAAGGAAAAAAAAAGAAAAGAAAGAAGAGAAAAGTGAACACATGAAAGAGAAGATAACTTTCAGTTCAATGCCATTAATTGTATTTTTCTCCGGTTGTGTGTAGATTCACTCTCACTGTACTTCAATAGCGTCTGCATTCTTGATGCTCTCCTGTGTCTTCCCAAAGAGTTACTTGCCTCCTGCCAGCTGCTGTAGGCCTGTGCAAAGGAGTTATTTCTTACCTGAAAATGTACTGAGTCCAGCTGAGATGAAGTTTTTTTCCCCTGTAGCAGTCCTCACATTGCTGAGCCTTGCATTGGTGGCAAGAAAGGTGCTGATAACAATCCATGTTTTGGCTACAGCTGAGCAGCCCTGACCCAGAATCAACACTGTCTCTCCAATATTCACACATCACCAGTAGCTTGGGGATGGGTAAGATCCTGGGTGGGAACACAGCCAGGATAACCCACCCAAACTGACCAAAGGAGTATTCCACACCATCTGCTCACCATAAAAGCTTAGAGAAAGGAGGAGGAAGAGAAAACATTTGTTACTACAGCGTTTGCTGTCCAAAGTAACAGGTACTGAAGCCCAGCTTCCTAGGAAGTGACAGGGCATTGCCTGCCTGCTGATGGGAAGTACAGAATAAAAAGTATTTTCTCCTTTGATTTCATGCACAAAGTTTGCTTTTATTTTATTAAACTGCCTTTGTCTTGGGCCATGAGGGTTTTTTTCCTTCTTATTTCCTGTTCCCCGTGCTGCTGAGGATGGAAGTGGTAGACTGGCTTGGTGGGAACCTGGCATCCCAACAGGGTTAACCTGACACAGAAAGTCAAGGCTGTGTGAGTAATGTCATGAAGTTCACTTTGCTCAGTGTAGCTGGCAGTTTCCTCCAGTGCAAAACATTACCATAAATCACTTTTCTGACTACTCACCCTCAGATATAGTGAAAGAAGATATAATATGCCTGAAATCTTTGTTTGGTGCTGGTTAGAGCTGCTATTTGTATTAATTCTTTGTTCAGGTCCAACCTTTGACAAAAAATATATAAATAAATTACTCCCCATCCAGTAAACTTCAGCAGAATTTTGAGGTTTTTGGACCAAAAAAAAAAAAAAAAAAAAGGTGATAAATTGGAAGCCCTAGGACATTACTTCATAAATATTCATTCTCTTTAATTTAAGACTGTTTCTCCTGTTTTAAAGATATATTTACCCGGAGATTAATTTGCATATTTGGTGGAGCTTTTATATGGAAAGAAACCATTACACAAAAGTTTTTGTATGTATTATTTGCAGCCTTAGAAAACAAAATGAGAGAGAACAGTATAAGAAAAGACTGAGACTTTCCTTCTACTGGGAAATGAAGAGGATATTTAAAGTCTCTGCCCTGAATTTTCATTTTTTACTCTCCAAAATAGAACAAGCAGGTTTTCCCCCTCCCTCTTCCTAAGCTTTATTTTTGCCAGGAATATTTATGGATTTTTTTGGGACCAGAGCAGCTCTCCAATTGTTTTTATTTAGAGAGAAAACCAGAGGAAATTCTAGCACGCAAGACTGTATATCTTAAATGACTCAGATAATAGTTTTTAGTAAATGCCTTTTTATATTCAAAAGCAGATCAGCAGAAAGTAAAATGCCTTTCCTCTCTGACAATGTTTGAGCTCGCAAAGGGAATAAATTCTGTCACTATGAACCAATTCCTAAGTGGGATAAAAAATTCTTGACTAAAATTCAACTACTTAAAATTCAGTTTACTGAGATGTTTTATGATCACAAACCATAAAGCTTGCCAGCAAAGCTGCCCAGAGGATAACTGCATTAACTTTTGTTCTATTTTGGTTCTGGGGAAGTAGTTTAAAAAAGAAGAATCTTTCCTTTTAGGCTTATTGTTCAAGAGGTTTAAATAATGATATTTATGAAATCCCTGTTTAAAACCATATGACCTGAATTAATCTACTATACAGATCTGTATGTCATTTATAGCTTCTAATTAGAAAAATGGTCCTCTAGTTTTCCTCTAGAAGACCAGTTTGAATTTATGATCAGTTTATTCTTTCCAGTGAAATGAACAAATACGTTGCTCTAAAACACAAACACTCTTCTTTTTTAAAAAAGATTGGAGTATATTGAAAATGAGAAGTCCATTCAAGAGTTCCACAGCAAATTCCAAATCAAATTAGTTGTTCCTTTTATTAGTCAGCAGAATACACCAAAGTAAATTGATGCTTGTATTCACTGCTTTCACTTCTTGCTGCTGCTTTCTCCATTGCTTAGCTGTTTGCTTTTTGCTGCTGTAAGCAATGCACAAATCAAAGCAGTAAAAATTAAGATGCCTTTTTTGTCATCATTTCTCTGTGTCTTATTGTGTCTTTTGGTTGTCACCTCACTTTTCTCAGCTCCTGCAGCTTTTTTCTTCTTTCCTATTATCTATGTTGGTCAAGCAATGTCTTTAATTTAATGATCCTTACAAAATCCAGTTGTGCAGATCTAAATATAAAAAAAACCCTGATTGATCTTGAGTCCTATTAGTTTCAATGAGGATTGATAAAATCCTTCTATCAAATTCTATTCTTTTAAATATATAAATGAAAACTTCTCTGTACTATGGAAGGAAGAAAGTGTAAAATTGTATATATTTATTAAGGTTTTGCAAAATAAGCTTAAATTATGTATTAAATATATTTGGCCTAGCAGAACTCTTGTCTGAAACTTTTGGGTGAATTAGAAAACTTGGAATGTGTCAGAGCTCCTGTGAAAGTGTCTAGCTATTAATTTCCAAAAAATTCATTGTGATTATATGCACATCTGAATGGGGAGAAAGATGTTTTGGATATCTGTAAAAGCAAACAAATGCTTATAGAACTGGGTGTTCTGAGAACATTATTTCTTCAATCTTCAGCAAAGTTATGTGGAAGTTTGTTAGTGTCCTAGTATATTTCTTTTCACATTCTAAAGGTTAATTTGAGTACACTAATTTGAAGAAGAATTTCTTATTGCTTCCATTAAGGATCTTAATTTAAAATTTAAATTTAAACATGAATAATATTTTGTTTCAAGATGTAAAGCAGTGGAAACCCTAACCTTCTTTTTCTGTCTCATTATTTGTGCTTACTTTGTTTATTATTGTTGTGCAAAAAAAGTTGTGTCTGTGCTCAGAATTGCAGAAAGCATAAGGTTGGAAGGGACCACAGTGGGTCATTTGATCCAACCTCCCTGCGCAGGCAGGGCCATCCTAGAGCACATTGCACAGGACTGCACTCAGACCATTCTTGAGTATCTCCAGTGAGGAAGACTCCACACCTTCTCTGGACAGTCTGTTCCATTGCTCAGTCAGCCATACATTAAGGAAGTTCTGCATCATGTTCAAGTGGAACTCCCTGTGCATCAGTTTCTGCCCATTGCCTCTTGCCCTCTTGCTGGGTGTGACTGAGGAGAGCCCAGCTCCATTTCCTTGAAATGCTCCTTTCAGATACAGACATTGGTGGGGTCCACTCTCTGTTGCCTCTTCTCAAGAGTGAACAGGGCCAACTCTCCCAGCCTATCCTCCTAAGAGAGAAGCTATGGTCCTGGTAGAAAACAAAGAATTATATAATGGACACAGACTCTGAGACACCCAAGATGATGTGAAAACCCACAGGAGCTCAATGCAGTTTAGATATCTGTTGACTTTGCCTTGCTGTATCTTCACTGCATATTGCCAGTCTACTGTCACAAATGAGTGGTTTGATCCCTTAAAGAATCACTGTCAAATAGATTGGCAAAAGTAGGGTTTCATGTGAATTTGTGAAACTACAGCTTTACAGTTAGATGGAAAGGCTCACTCTGTTAGTTACTACACAAATGAAAGCATACAAAGTAAGATTCAATTAGAAGCAATTTGGTATGACTTGCATTGAAGCCATGAATGCAAAAAGAGGTAAGGGTGCAAAGGATATGAATGAAAAGATAAGGCTGCAAAATGCTTTATCAACACTAAATTATTGAATACTGTTTACAAAGTGATTTGATAGGATTCACTACAATTATAACAAGAATTTAACTATAGCTTTGGGATACTACCATTCATACCATAATCAATTCACATACACAGACGTAAAACAAAATGTACACATATTTTTGTGAGTGTTCAGATACCCATTAACAGTTCCAGTCAGTTTCAGTGAAATACTTACATCAAATTCTTTTGTGTTTCCCAGTAGGCAAGGATTGCCCCTTGAAGAATTGTGTGTGAGGGGTTATCAGCCTAGGTCTCACCATCAGTGATGGTCTTTCCAATACTGTCATCCTGGGGGCCTGGGAGCTCTGAGAGGTGTCCTAGTGAGAAGGAGTACTGGTGCAGCCTGCTGTTGTCCAGGAGAATGAAAAGGGCCTCACTAAGCACTGCTGTTTGTAGGGTCACAGGATTATTAACTTTGGTCACCAGTAAGTTTCCATCCTGGCCATAATCCAAGCCAATAATTACTGCACCTTTTGCCTGGAGTGCAAACAATGTAGCCTTTTGCCCAGAGTGCAGTAACAATGGCACAGTCCCACTCAAGCTACAACTCCCAGTGATGCTACTTCACTTGAGCTGTGATCCAGGTAAATGGTTTACCGTGGCTACAAAGGATAATTGTTTGTCATTTGTTTCCTTGGTTGGACAGCTGATGTTTCTGGTTGATCCCGCCTCTATCATGCAAGGTATGATCAGACCCAGCTCATGGCTCATTTCATATGGTCAAGGGCCCCTTCACACCCTGCTGGTTCAGTCAAGGCTTATCAGGAAGTTCTGAAATTGTAAAGCAGGCCTGAGAAAGGGCTGGGGGAGGGCATCCCCCACCACATCTATGAGTTTTCTATCTTTAAAATTCCAGAAGATGAGTTTAATGAAAATGAGAAGTGTTTGAATTTAAATCAGAAAACAAGAAAGTTTGTGGACAGAAGCTAGGAAGTGTTGAAAGCTTCCCATCTGTTTCTATGACCCTTTTTGCAGTTTTGTTGGGTGATTAGCTTGCATGTAAATGGGAAGAATAGCTTAATCATACAGTGGGAAACACAACAAAAATCTCAGCATGCTTATTTTGACTGCTGTAGAGGATGTTGCTGGGTGGGTCTGGTGTGTGGCTTTGCTTTCCTCTCATTTAACAGAGCAGCAGAGCCTCATGCACTATTAATATGTTATAGGGGTGGGACACACAAATGAAGATCACTGGCCTTTATTAATGCAATCTCCTTTTTATTCTATCATTTAATGAAAATAGGCAAGGTTGAAAACTTTTGACAACACTGATAGTATGATCCATAGCAGTGTGATAAAATTGATGCTACTTCAATGTAACTTAATCTAGTTTAACTAATTGTATTGAAGGAAATATTGATATTCATGTCAACAAGCTTGATGCTTAAATGCATCATCTGAATGAGGTTTTAGTCCATTAAAAAGTGAATAAAGGACTTGACACAAATAAATAAATTAATCTGTCAAGTCCAGAAATGAGGCTTTCAAAATTATTCTAAGATATGGTTTAAGATTTTTTCCTGGAGAATTCGAAGGTGGCTTCAATTACAGATGTTTTCTGAAATAATCATAAGAATTTACAGAATCTCAAAATTGATTGTAAAAATCAAAGTGCTTTCATTCTGATTTGGAATCAAATAATTTCTTAGCTTTTAAGGTGAAGCAAGTATAAATTTATGACCATTGTTTAAATATTGTTCAAGCCTGTGCTTTCTGGGAAGTCCGTGTTGATCTTAGATCTGATTTAACCAACCACATTTTAGACCTCTACAATTTAGGGCATAATTTCTAATTTATAATCATATTCTAAAATAGGTATTTAAGACATGTGAATATTCTTACTACATGTCTGTATGTCTCACTGAATATAAGGGAGTTTCTAATTTATACTAGATACCTAGCAATCTAGAAATTAGTAAAGTGAAATAACTCTGAGCTTGGTGTAAAACTCATAATTTCTTAATAATTAATCTCAAATATTCTCCCATGCCTCTGGTTTTCATATTCACAAATGTTCTACTTAATGTTTAAAAGTTTCAGGTAATGGCACAGCCTGGTAATGACATGAAACTGGACAACCTGCGGAGCTACAACAGATGACTGAGTACAGGTGGATTCACTCTACCACTTAGAACTAATCTTTTGGATCTGTGAATTATTTCTCAGGATACTGAAGAGGGTAAGGGTACATCTCTGCCTGATCTGTGGGCCACAGGATCCCTTCCACAGGCTGAGCATCACATGTGCTGCTTTCTCTGCTAATTCCCTTAAGGTTTTGGGAGCATAGGCAGGTTGCACAGCCCAAGAGAGATTGTGCTGTGCTCTGCATAGGATTGAGTGATCAGCAGACATGACCTGAAATATTCAAGCATATGGTTCACCACATAATGATCAAAGTAGCGGCATAGTTATAAACCAAATCTTATAGGCTGGGCACAGAACTTAGGCTAGTGTAAAGTCCTACCACTGGCCAAGGCCAATCCCATCAGTCGCAGTGTTAGCACTTGAGATAAAGAATTTAAGAAGGGTAAAAACTGCTGTGCAGGAGCTATTTCAGCTGGAGAGAGGGGTGAGAATATGTGAGAAGAACAGCTCTGCAAACACCAAAGCTAGTAAAGCAGGAGGGAGAGGAGGTGCTCCAGGTGCTGAGGTAGAGATTCCCCTGCAGCCCGTGGTGCAGACCATGGCGAGACCTAGAGGTGGCAATGAAGATAAAAATGCCAACTGCATTGTGGGGTAGAAGAAGGAGAAACATGAAAAGTGTACATACAGAAACAGAGAGTAAAACTTTTAGAGCTTTTGTCCAAAAGGGAAATACATACTTGACGGGTTTTACAACTGATCTGAGCAGAAAATGCTTTATTAACTTAACAACAACAAAGGTTTTAAAACACGCACTTTTTTTTTCTCCCTTAGATTTTACAAAGAAAAACATTTTAATAGCTCCCTCGGGTAACTGGTAGTCACTGTTGAACATAAGTAATGAGTGTTGGATGCTACAAGTTATGGTGATGTGTTGGATGTGATAAACCAATTTCTGTTTCTTATGATGAAAATATGTTTTTAATGTGTCAGTACTTTTTTGTTTCAAAATACTTTTCATTTTCTATTGCATACATGAGTTACAAGCTATAAAATACACATTATTTTTAGCACTGTGTTCCAGCCAGCGATCTTATGTGACTTTGATGGTGATATTTCTGTATAGGATTTAGTTGTGTTGTTACACCAAAATTTTTTTCACCTGCATGTCTTTGAAGGGACTGTTGCATACCAAAAGATGAAGATGTATGGTGACAGTGGATGTGTTGTTCAGTACCACTCCCTGATCATTTAATTCTCACCTTTCCCTTATACTGTTACAAATGGAAGACTCTTCTGCGAAGTCTGCCTCACATTCAAAGGAATATAAGGGTAGTATTCAATAACATGCTTACTTCTGTAGTTGGCATTTACACAAAACCTGGCCCTCTTTTCCTGAACAAAAATCAAAAAGCTGATTGAGCTTCTACTTTAAGTGTGACAAGGTTTCTCCACCCAGCTTTCAGGCTGAGCTGCAGACCAGAATTCCAGTTCTGCTTAGAAACTGCCATATGGAAGGAGTCATTGCATCTTTTCCTAAGATGCTGATGACTTTTGGTTCCCTTGGTGAGTCAGAATGCAGAGCCCATAATTGATAAAATTAAGTTAGGGTGATCTGTGCGATCTTATTTATTTCTATAGATAAGATTCAAATATATGTGCATATATAGTTTCTCTTCTATAATCTTATAATTTTATAAACTTTACTGTATGGCATATAGAAGAACAACAAAAATAGAAACTAGAAAGAACTTTAAAGGAAATTGTTTGTTCTCTTATATAGTATGTGCTAAATCCAGACCTTTTTCTTCTTCTGAACAGCTATGAAAGTAAATGCTTTTAAGGCTTAGGACCAACTCTCAAATTCTCTTAAATCCATGTAGCTTTATCAAATTCAATACCATAACCTTGCTTCCCATACACTGAGAATCTGTATCATTTTCCAGAACAAATTTCATCAGCCTGATTTGTTACATGTACAAAGGAGGTTACAGAACAGGAAAATCCTTTTTAGCTACTGTGATCTTTATTTAAAAGAGACTTCCCTAAGTTAAAAGAAAAATATTAAATTTATCATTAATGTGTCCATTTTATTTCAGATTTATGAATTTCATTTTAGTTTTGGTTTCTTAGTGAGTTTTTTCTTCCACAAATGTCAGCTTCTTTTGAGTCACAGTCCTTCCATGGTGGTAAACTAGTGAAACCAGAGAGGAGTATAGTTTCAAAGTAGTGTGTAGGCAGTATTAGCACAAATCCTGTTATACATGAACAGATTTTAGCACATACCACCCTTGCAGTACTTTGAAAATGTATCCTTTCATATAAAAATACCTGCATGGATGGTAATGTAGAGAACAGACTTTGTTTTGTTAGAAGAGTTCTGCATATTTGAAGTGCCTAAAGTAATTTAAATTAACCCTTTTTGTAACCAGCAAGGGAGAAGTCTATTATACAAAAGTTGGCAGACATTTATTCAAAAGCTCATACATTTTAGTGAGATGCGAAAAAAATACCTGTTACATATTTCACTAAGAATTAATTTTTTAAAAAGATAATACATGTAAAAACCCAGGAGCTTTTGATGATATAATTTCAACACATGGTAAGAATATAACACATGAATACAACAATTTTGTTTTGAGTTAGCATGCTATCAGCAGAACTCTGTCTACCAAATATTGGCATAAGATACTGAAGAACCAAAGGTCTTTATATTCCCTAGGGTAAAGAGTATACAAAAGCCCACTCTGACAGATATTTCTACCCAACATTCATACGTTTCCTCCAGCTTTCCTGTAAAGTATGAAACTTCTGGAAATTATCTTATTGCTTGTCATAGTAACTACCCTCCATAGTTCAACTGCTGCATAATTCAACATCTGTTTTGCTTTCTTTTAATATTTTTCCAAAATAATATTTTTTACTCAGAAATTACACCCATACATAAATATACTTTACATGTATAGTCTTATATGTATTAGGTATAGAATTATTTATAATCTTATTGATTTTACCTATGCTATCATTCAATTCTGTCAAATCTTGTAACTTGCATTTTGAGAACAGAGGAGTCAGAAAAGGTAATTTATTTTTTCCTATATTATTTGTTACTTTGTGTAATCTTATATGAATTTGTCTTTCTCTTATGGACCCAGAGCCAATATATGACTTTGAACAGGTCACATTCATTGAAAATTATTATGGACAGAGGTAGAATTTAGAATCTTGGGTTGAAAAGAAATAGTGTTTTAACGCTCTAGTCAATTTTCTGATAGTACTTCAAACCCATTTTTGTTCAATCAAACCCATTTTTGTTCCAAAAAAGCCACAAACATCTGTGCAAGCTGGACATATCCTTACCTGTACAGCAGGACATCTGCCTCCTGAATCAGCTTTGCCACAATTCGGAGGGATGATCCAGCTTTCTGTCTAAGAAGCAGATGTCTGTCTTACATGCAGTAATGTTCATTACTACTCATCATGTAGAATGAAACTACCTTCCATTTGTCAGGATCTTCAGGCAGAATTTAGCTGGAATCACTGCAATTTTGAACTGTTATTTGATCAAGAACAAGGTGGGACCTACTGATTGCTTTGGGAAAGACAGATTATTTTAGAAATAGATACACAGTTCTTTCCCTTGCTGGTTTATGAACTTTGGATATGGGACAAAAATGAAAGAAGACTCCCACCTTAAGAAGTTCAGCTAATTACATCTGGCATTGTTTTGTCTGTGAGAGATAGAAAAACAAATGGCTTTCCAAGTTGGTGGGAGCATATTGATTCTTCTAATTGGGCATCCTTGAGGGGAAAAAAACACTTGTGGATTGAAAAGCAAACATTCAGAGGGATGCTATGCATATTTAACTGCATCTTAACAATTGCGTGTGCCTCATTTATGATGAAATTAGGTAAAAATATTTTCTGCTTCCTCAAAAATAATGTAAGACAAACCAATGTTTGGTACAGCACAGGTAGTATCCAAGCATTTTCTGGTTTACTACATATTTTAGAAGCTTTAATTCATAGAATGGAACACTGTACAATTTTATCCCAGAGTGGTATTAACTAAAAGTTGAACAGCTACTCTAAACTGGTGTTAGGACTAGCATAGGAACTTGTCTGAAGACATAAATGGATCCTACGTAATTTGCATTTCTATTTTACATCGCTATTAAAAAAGCTATAGTCAGGTGTGATGAATTGCACCCCATAAGTTTTATGATATGCTCAGCTGTGAACCTGCAACTGGATAGCTGTTCATTAGAGCACTTAGACAAGAACCGATGTACATATCTAACAAACTTGCTAAAAAAAGGACTCATTATCAAAAAAAAGGACTTATGCTCATAGCTGAAATTTCTGTAAGGATTATTCTGAAGACTTTTGCAGAGGTGTAGTCAGGTTGCATAAAAAATAGCTAGAAAACACATGGAGATAGAGAACTAAAGATTGGATATAATTCTCTATTAATATATTTCAGCTGATTCAACACCAAGTGAGAATAGTGTTTCCCTTTCATATTTTTCTTCTAAAGCAAGACACAGGGGTTCATTCCATTTTTCTCCTCGTTCTCTCTCTTCCCTGTAAGAAGCTTGCAGGCTCATCAAATTCACATATGCAAACAGACAAAAGCAATCCTCCTGGCCACCTAATTCTAATTCAAGCTGCTTTGCACAGCTACACCACTAAAAGGCCACATTCTTGAAGAATGATTGCCTTCTCTGCATACTTATTAGCTAGCTTGGTGCCTGGAAATGTTTTTTCCTGTACTGTATAATAATCTTTTTGTCCTTGTTAATAAGAAACTATACTTCACCTTCACCACAGGTCTTGCTGTCATCTAACTTAGCACATCACCTAGGTCAGGCACAACTTATAACTGTGCAGTGAGTTATGCAGAATCTCCTAGTTCTTTATGGGATGGACCTCATTTAATTAAGTAGAACAGTACCTTACTACAGAACTAAAAAAAATTAACTTTCAGGTGTTTCTGTAGCAGTACAATTAAATAACATTAGCTTTTGTTGAAAACAAAGAAAGAGTGATAGAAAACATTTGCTGTTGAAATTTAGACCTCATTTAAATGATTCTATAGGAATCTTTCCGACTTTGAATTCTACAAAATATTATAGGAGATTTCTCCTAGGAACACATAAAGCAGTGCATGTAGAAAACTACAGGAGCACCCAATCTATAAGTACTGTTAGGACTTCATTTTGGATCATTACCTCCTCATCAGGACTTGAGGAATAATCTGCATTAAATGGTAGACTGAACAACTTTGTCCTCCTTGGCTTGTGGAAAGGTTGTAAGATGACTGAGATTCCCTCTGGTTTTTATTTTATTTTATTTTATTTTATTTTATTTTATTTTATTTTATTTTATTTTATTTTATTTTACTACAGAATTGGTGTGGGTGTGGGTGTCTTTAATTTAATTTTATTAATTTTTCCCTATCTTGAAATAATGAAAGAGAATGTTTATATGGCATAGCTGAAAGACAAGCATAATTTTACCCATTGCACTGCTTCCCTTTCTCTTTCTCTTGGGATTCTGATTGCACAAATAGCAGGTGTGTGATTAGAAAGCTAAAAAATCCCCATCCCAAAATAGTCTCAAGTATCTAAATTTACTGGTTCCTTCATCCTTTCCTGTACTTTATTTCTTCCACCTGGATAAATAAGATGACACTGCAGTTGCCAACAGTTAAACTGATTGTGTTGTTAGGACCCATTATTCATTTTATATCAAGTACCTTAGCTGACCACGTGCTATGGAGAACTTCAGAAATATAGTAATAATGTTACTGGCAAATCATCAATTCAATTGGCAAATTTCCTATGAAACAGAATTTTGGGAAATATGTTAGTCTTGTCCTCTTTAGCTGGGAACCTGTCCCATCCAGTCTGAAACCAGTATCTCTGTTTCTTAAGGGTATTTGCCTTGATTGCACCTTTCCCAAGTTTACTTTTATATTTCATAAAAAGGGAGTTCAGACAGCAACCTATTCAGTGGACATGCTAATAAGAAACACACATTTTCAAATAATTTAATGAAATTTAGTATATTTGAAATTCTGGTTTTAGTAGAATGAAAGATTTTAAAGTTTTTGAGTATACATATGTAGGAGGGAGGCAGATGCTCAGATATACCTGCACACACAAAAGCAGAATACAGTTTCATAAGATTGCACCCTTGCAAGGTTTGGTTGCTAAGTTGCTGATTGCTACAGCAAGGGGGTGGAAGTTCCCCTTTGTCAGACTATAAAAAAGGAGGATAATAAGGTCTAGGACCAAGCTCTTATGATGAAATTTGGAAGTCTGTCTGGCTGTGTGTCAGTGCAAGGAAATAACATGGAATATTTTGAACATGGTCACTAAATATGTACACATGCCTGAGGTGATTTTTTAAATTCCTTTTTAATAGATGAAATGGAAAATTTAGTATCCTGTCTTCCAGAAGTTAGGATGACTATTAACTATTTATTGAAAACTATGATAGAAATTCTATGTTTGATAAAGAAAATATGTTTGATAAAGAAAATAACCTCAGAGGGTGATTCAATGTGTTTTAAACACTTATGTTTTGTTCAGACAGTATTAGGTACTAGCTTGGCATAGATAAGCTCAAGCTAGGTGGACTGAATTCCACCCACTCAGTATTATTATTTTCCATATCACAGTCTATATTATCCTTAAGCTTTTTCACCTGCAGCAGGTTTTTGCAGGAAGCTGGATAAGTGGAGCCATCCAATGTGTTGTTGTTATCACAGCCATAACTGACATGCATTCTTTAATGTGTTTTTAGCAGGCACTCTTAAGTGGAAACATATCTCTAGGAAACCTCAGCAGATTCTGGATTAGTGGAAAACATATTATATTATGAAACCATATTATATGAGTGGAAAATAGATTATATTATGAAATTTAAGACACCTTTTTCAGTTCCAGTGTTTCTGGGAGCCCTGATGATGCTGAGTGGAATTCTGTATGTTTGCAGGATTGAGCCTTCTATGATATAAATAGAAAATATTTTCAGTCCAAAGAGAGATTACTTCCATGTTCCTCTTATGGAATGTCATCATGCAAGAGAAAAATGGAAATTCATCATGATGAAGTATTGGGGAGATCTATAACAATCCAAATTCTTACAGAGATCACCAATGATTTCCCTTGTAAAATCTAAAAGGCAGCACCACAGAACACGCAGTACATCGGAACAGAAATGACGAAGTTGCTGTACATGACATTTCATTTCTGGATGGCAGCAAAGATCAATGTACTTGGCTACAGCTCCTGAATTAATATCCCTTTCTACCATAGAATAGAATACTGTTATGAAGCTTCTTACTCTGCATTTCAAGTCTCTCACCATAATGACAGAATATTCTGAGTTGGAAGGGACACACAAAGACCATCACGTCCAAGTCTTAAGTGAATGGCCCAGGTGGGGGTTGAACCATGGTGTCATTAGCATTGTCCTCAAACCAATTAAATAATATCCCATGACTTTCAATGAAGTGGACATTTCAACTTATAAAGTGGCAGTATCAACTTACAAAATAATTTAAATTATGATTTATTGAGTTATTCTGCATTTCTGTTCCAAGCAGCACTTTTTATTGCTAGAGAGCTCAAATGCCAATAAATATAAAGTTCTATGCTGCAATGTATTTCTCTAGTAGCAGCTGTGTGTGCAAATGAGGGCCAAATGATTGTTTTTGTATTAATTCATTTGAAATCTCCTAGAATAAAGGTCAGGCTTTTTTTTTTTTTTAATCAAGTTTTCCTGGAGAAAGATTAAAATGCTGTAATCCAACATTTTTGCAAAACAGCCTCTCTTTTGTCATATTTATTTATGAAGTTTAGAAACCTCTTTGGAAAATGCTTTCTACAATAAACCTGTGATTCTTTTTCTTTATAATTCACTTCAGTTTAGATGTAGATTTCTTTTAATTCAGATATACTTAGCTGAAATTATTTTTCTCTAGATTTTTCAACCAAACATGCTGTATTTAAAACATTTACACCAGTAAGTCTTGCTTTTAAAGAAGATTTTGGCTTCCTGAAAAAAAAATACTTTTGATTTTCACTATTTTTTTTCATTATTTGACTTAGAGCTTCTGATGAATATCATTGCACTAGGTTTTCTGGGTATAAAGCTCTATATGATATATTAATAGGGATTTCCTTGATGCAGTTGTAGGTTCTTTTATGGTAATTTTGACATGCTAAACACCTGTGTCATTTTGGACATTTAAAAGAGCTATAAAAGACTAAGAATAATCTAGGCTTGTTCTCTAATTTTTGGGGTTTTGATGGGTGGTTTTATTTTATGTTTGTTTTTTTTTTATCATCAGGGGAATTCTGCTGTACCTAAATACAGTGGGAGAAAAAGCTAGAAATACTGTAATTTTAATTGAGCATATTCCTGCACACCAACATCATTTGAACTCCTCCTCCTCAAGTCTCATTTAAGCAGCTTGCCTTGCCAGGCCCTGCAGAAAAATAGCTTCTCAACATCATCTCCCACGCCTCCTTTAACAAAAGATTGCTAGATAAATTTTTTTCCTGCTTGTATTAGACAGCTCTCAAGACAGATGGTAAACAGGCCTAGAAAAGAGTCTTGAAGTATTAACAGAATTCAAAGGGGAGAAGATTAGCTTCAGAAATTATGGGGAGAAGGAAATTTCCCAACCATTTGCAGAAGTGTCTGCGGTATAGCTTGTTGCTATCCAAGCAGCCCCTGAAAACCAGTGGACAGAGAGTAAAGTCCCAGCAAAGTGGCCACCCCTTCAAAGACAGGGGGGATGAAGAAGACATTTATTTCTGAACTTTGAAGGCTTTCTCACCGAAAAGAAAGATATTGTTGCACAGTTTTCCTGTTCTGGCAGGAAAAAAATCAAAATGTTTGACTTCTCTTTCACAATCCTCTGAAATCTGGAAATTCCTCCCATAGATTTCAATAATTTGCATCCGGGCTCCTAATGATGGCAAATTCTGTATGTTTTAATATGTGTAGATTATGGCATTGTTTAACTGGTTAATGAACTTTCAGCGTTGAGAAGTGCACAGGTAAATTGCTGAATTTTCACCCATTGGCTGTGCTTACATAACATAAACCAGTGTAATATAGTGGGATCTGACCTGAAACCACAGCAAGAGTTTTTAAAAAGTGCAGATACTTGGAAGTCGGTTTAAGGTTTCTGGTCTGTTAAAACTCATTGAATATCCTTACTCAGTGCAGCTAATGGCTTAGGTGCATTCAGCTGCACTGAACATGATTCTTTTTTCAAATTCACTCTTCTATGAAGTTATTTAAAATGGCATCAAAGCCCTATACTACAAAGGAATCAATTTAGATGACTTCAAAAACAGTAAAGTTTGATTGAGACTTTAATTGAAAGTTTAGTTCTTTCTCCTCCTCTCAGTGATACCAAATTATTTCCCACAAAAAGACATTTTATAAAGACTTTACTTTATAAAGTGAAGTAGGAGCTAAAGGATGCACATACCCAGGATTTTTAAAGCATTTTGTAGCATGAAAAAAATGAGAAAATGAGAGCAAGCAGCAAGCCACAGTCACCAATATCGCAATAGTTAACTATTAAGATGGTCACTAATCACATCCTGCTCATCCACAGTCCAAAGCCAAACTGCAAGGTCTGGCTGCTAAAGGGGGGCAGGTGGAGCATGAACATTTTCATATTCTTCATTCTCTTGGCCTGCCAGTGTCCCATGGCAGCCCTTGGGAAGCACTTTCTGTCTAGAAGAATAGTTCATATAAGTTTTACATTTTTCAGAGTGACTTCAGCAGTTTTTTTCCCCCCATTGAAAATTCTCTAGCTCCTGGCTGTTTTGCCTTCCAGGACTAGTATTCTCACAAACCTGAATAGGACCTAGGGGTCCTCCAAACCGCTATTTGTAAATGTGGTGCAACACAAGAAAAAGATTTACACCTACCTTTATAACTTATTGTCAACTTCCTTTCAAAGTCTTGTAAATGTCTGTGGCGCACTTTTCTCATTTAACTGTGAAAAGTTGATTCTATTGCAAGACCACTTAAGAACACTTTCTTTTCTAGGGAAGGAAGATTGAATCCTTGAATAACAGGTCACCATGTCAGAATAATATGACATCAGTGTAATGCAAGGAGTAAGCACACTGAGGATAAAATCAGCATGCAGGCAGAGGTGTTGACTCTGGTAAGGTGAATAAGAATAGAAAGGAGTTTAATGTCAAATTGAATAAAAAGGAACAAAGGGGTTGTTGTAAGATGATTAATAACTAAGTAAGGTGTGTTATATAAAAAATTAGATGCCTTTCTTAGACTAGATACCTAACTTTGAGATATCTGCTGTTCATAACAATGAATTAGAAGATAGGTTGCTGTAGAAATCACAAATTTTAGGAGATAAGAATTCATGAAGTTTTTTTTCTTGTTTCCTAGTGAAGATTAAAAAAAAGTGACTAATTGGTATTTTTAGTGCTTCACAAGTTAACTATAATTTCATTTAATTTCCAGAAAAACAATTTCTTCTATGGATGAGATTGATATTTAATAGGCTGTATATGAAAGTACAGTAAAGAAAAAAGCACACGAGTTCAAGGACTTTCTGTCATGCTGATATAGAAATAACAATTCTATAACTTATTCTTTCTAATATTTTCTTGGTGTAGAAACTCTTAATCCATTTTGCTCTGCTAATTATCCAGTTCAAATCACCATTGAGGTAGGATTTTTATAGAGGATGATGGAGCTACAATCTCACTTTTGCAGCCACCTTGCTCTAGCTTATATTGATGTGTTAGCATTTATACTGTCCCTTGGACAATGCAAGGGTGCTGAAGGTATCTGACATCTGTCAGGTGCCCTACAAGACTGGAAAACTCCAGTCACAGCACAGTCTCACAGTATCTGAAGGGTTGTACCCAACTAGGTCTGGGCATCTACACTAGCAACAGGCTGCAGAGCTGGGGGAGCCTGCTGGAGCCCCCCAAAACTGGTGGCTGCCTAGGCAGATTGTTTGCAGTCTGCTTGTAAAAACGTTTGTAAAAGTGAGACGGGTGCTTTCACTTTGTGAGAATACTCTTGG
Source organism: Calcarius lapponicus (assembly GCA_039654755.1). NCBI lineage: Eukaryota > Metazoa > Chordata > Aves > Passeriformes > Fringillidae > Calcarius > Calcarius lapponicus. The sequence continues at coordinate 32,461,326 of CM077463.1, read as the reverse complement.
ACTCTGCCTTGTCTTCAACATGGCTAAGAAGAAACTGCCAGTTATGTTAAAGGCACAGAAAAGCAAAAAATGTTGAACTTTGTAACCAGGGGAGAAGCCAGGATTTTGCATTGAACATTCAAGAAAAAAAAAAAAAAAAGGAAAAAAAAGCAGAAAATTAGCAAGTGTTTAATTAAAATAAAGCAGCCCCCAAAAGTTTTCATCTATTATGTCCCTTCTCTGTCTCTTTGTAGTAAGCTTCTGTCTCAAGGCTTATTCTTGAGTGGAAAATTCTAAACAAAAATGAAAGCTTTGCCCTCAGAAGGTTCTTCGCAGCTCATTCACCATTGCAATCTGTAAAATTCCAGCAGCAAAAGAGACAGACTAATTAAAACAAAATATTTGTGTTATGATTTAGCTCAGACAAGTACAGGATCTATTGTTTTCTTAGCATAATCCCAGAATTTTACTGCAGACAGATCTTTTGTAAGTACAGCCCCCTATAGCTGTCTATTTATTAAGTCACAGGCTCTTGAACATTGCAGCATAAAATAACTCAAAAGGATCTTCTTCTGTGTTCATGAAGTCTTAGGGGAACAAAATGTTTTCAGTATTTCTGACACTTGTTTTTGTGGGACACTGCTTACTGAGAGCTGACTGAACTAAAAATCCAAAAGCTTTTTTTCTTTCATTATTATTACAAATATTGTCCATAGGATAATTAAAGAGATCTTTCTATGATACTAACTACTTTTTTTTTATCCTGTGTTCTCCCAGCAGCCTGAGAAGAATTAAAACATTTTGAATAGCCTACATTGAAGAATTGCATCCATTTTTAGGTATCTGTTTGCAGGCATTTATACATTGCTTACCCTCCCAAGTTTACTCTTACTTGTATTGAAATTTCATACCTTATTGTAGAAGTCCTTAAATCCTTACAGGTATTCATCTCACTTGGCCTCTAAGGCACAAAATATGATAACTGATTTAAACTGGTCAGCTATACTACCTTTGTAATGAATCAACATTATCCCTAAAGGGAAATTTATTCTTGAGCATCTGTAGAGAGTTGCTGAGTATCTGGAAGACTACTTTTGGACATGTAAAGGAAGGAATTCAGCTGTGTTTTCCTAACTTCCACCAATGACATAATTGCTGATTCCTTTTTCCTTTCTTTGCTTTGCAATTGAAGAATCTTCCCTGTTCATGTTCTGTATTTTGTGCCTTACAATATTTGTAGTTTTCACAGTGAATGAGCCATGTCTACTCATCTAATACAGCAAGAATAAAACCACAAATTCTTCTCAGCAGGGGTATATCTGGGCTCAGGCCACAAGCAAAACCTTTAGAGCTGACTGTTCCTATCACTAGTGCTATGCTGATGTGGAGAGACATGTTCCTAATATCTTCTTTATACCTATTGAACTGAAAAGACAATAGGGATGTCAGATGTTATGACTAACACAAAAAGCTAAAGCTGCATGCTATCTAAACTCTGGATGGGGCACTACATATTGATATTCCCTGAAGCTACTTTTTTTTCATTAAATAAAACAATGTTTGTTCATTTACACTGGTAATTTTTAAAGGAATAACTATATCCCTGTCTGCCTTCCTTAACTGATTGGTGATTTTCAAGCAGGGACCTTCAAGCAATATAAGTTTTATGAGAATAAGAACCTGAAAAAAAGGAGCAAGTTTTTAGTGATCAGCTTCTTAATGGAAACTTCTGCAGTGCCTACAAAATGCAGCTCAAGTTTGTAGCTTCTGCTTCCTGGAACTCTCATATCTTTCTACTGAACAGCTGCAGATGTGTTTCGCATTGTGTGTCCCCACTGTCACTTTAGCTTACTACCTTTTTTTTTCCCCAGGATCCTCACTATACATACTCTATGCCTGAAAATTTGTGTCTGGGATTCTCTCTGGAGTGGCTTCCTATGAGAATAAATTATTAAGTTCCTGCTGATGTGAGAATCATCATGTAGCTCTTTCCATCCCTTATTTATCCCACTGAAAGCTCAACCATTGGCAATTGTTTGCCTATAGCCTAAGATTTGTTTCTAACAAAGCTGCAATAATTGAAAAAATGTCTTTTAAGTCTTCTAAGGAAGACTACCTCTATAGTGACTTTCTGCATGATTCAATTAATTTTTTTTTTTGCTTATTTTAATGAGATCAGTAGTAAAGTTTTTATTGGGACTAGATCATGCAGGCTTAAAATTGGGCACAAATCCATAGTAATACAAATTGTCCAAATGAAACAAGAGCCCATTCAAGGAAGTGCATGTGATTGTTTCTGTAGCATTAACTCTTAATTACTGCATCCAAATGTAATCTTATTTATGAAGATTAAAAAAAGCCAACATGATTTTCAGAATCCCGAGGACTTGATACTTCACATCAATTTTGAGTCTCATATACATGGACTGCAGCACATTGTTAACTCCACTTGCAATATTTGCAATTACGAGTACAAAAACTCAGCTGTCAAACAAATTAAACTAAGCCTTGCTGCATAAAGCACGTTATTCAATCTCCACAAGCTGCTTGCCACCCATTGTGATATAACTACATTAATGCATTAAATTGTGATTTTATTTTATACTTTGCATAGAAATAAATAGAGCAAGTAAATATTAACTAAACTAAGCCTTAAATAAAGAGCAATGAGACACTGATGGCTGTTTTATCTTAATGTATGAACATTATTTTTTAATTTTTATCTGAGGTCAGACACTCTTTCATAATCAACCAGAATATGCAGCTACTGGAATTATTAAAGTGCTATATCTTGTATTAACAGTTTGGGTTAGGATAAGTGTATTTGCAATAAGAATGGAAAGATATGCAGTTTTTTAGTACGCCTGTTAAAGATTATCTAACAAAAATTATTTCTTCCTATCTTACACTTTCTCAAACAGCAGAGTACACTTTATATTTGAACAGTAATAGATCAGTAATTACTGGTGCAATCACTGGTCCCCCAGTACCACTTGTAAATTTTCTGTGAATGCAGAGATAAAATTAGTTTTAAAAATATTACCAAATAGTAAGCAGTGTGTTTTTCTTGTTTCCAAGAGAAAGTTAAATGAGCTTGCCACTTCTTAAATATCCTGCTGCTCCAAATGTGTTAGTTAAGGAATCAAAGTGTCTCAGAGCTTATCTCCAAGGTATAAGCTTACTTTCTGTCCCATTTAAGCAAAAGTGCTTAAGCATGCACTAAATTTTTAATAGCCTTTTGATTTGAGGGAAACAAATCTTTAGATATTAATTGAACACTTCGCTAAATTGTTCATACATTTTCAATCCTTCTAGAGATTTCTACCTCTTCAAATACCATATAAAGTGGACCAGATGAAAATGTTCCTTAGCCCTGTGAAAAACCAGCACAGTGAAATTAAGACAGCATGGTGTGTAGGAACCCTTATGCTGTAGACACATTCTTTATTGGGTTGTGAAAAATTTAGGACTTAATTTGAATTGGGCAGTGTTTCAGTCTGTGGGTTTTAGACTCTCAGGATAAGACAACACAAAAAATTATCAAGTTATACAGTTCACATGTACAAGTATTTCTCTGCATCCTTCAGAGGCAGAAATTAGAGTGTAGCTAAAAATGGGAACTTGTTCTGAAATGTAATGCTTAGCTACTGTCATGGAAATCTCTTCAGTTCTGGTTATGTCATATATTCTGAGTGTGAGACTAAAACCAGTAATGAAGAAATTCAGTTTTAATTATTTCTTGAAGTGCTGCTTCCATGAGGTTTCCCCATCGTTTTCTTATGATTTTACCAGCTATGTACCTGCTTCTTAGCGCAAGACTGCCAAAGGTCACTCTATAATTACTTTTAGAGGGAATCTATATAAAGTCAATGAAATTATGTTAGGAGTCTTGTCCACTCTATTATTCTTGGTCTCTATGCACTTCATCTCCATGTGCTTTGCCAAGTTCCTTAACTGTCTTTAAAGGCATCTTGAGCTGAAGAAACTCTGCCGAGTTGGCTTGGCAGAATGGGAGCTTGGGGATAGATCCCTATCTGCCAAGGTGAATCAAAGAGCACAGCCCTTCCTTTTCCATGGCTTTAAAAGAGAAGTTTAGTATTTTCTCTATGAAAAGAAGTCATCTTTTTAGTAGTGTGAAGGCTGCAGAACATAAATCAATAGTTTTACTGGCATTCCAGTTCTTTCTCAAGTTTCAATAGCAAATAGTTATTTTTACACAAAACCACCCTCTAGTCTCTCTTGATTTACAGTGATAAACTGACATACTATACATCTTCCAGAGTAAACTGCAGTCTTTCCTCGGGTTATCATTTTCATTTCTCCTATGAGAACTGAAGTTTCCTTTACTCTACTCTTTTCACTGTTAAATCACATGTTCCTTACATGATAGTTCTAGCTCTGCCTATATATTTGTGCTAGCCAAAGACAGTTGGTGTTATACCTTTAATTAAAAAGAACCCAGATAACTAAGATTTCTGAAGCCACACCTCTTCTGAATTTCATATGTATTTTTATTAAATGATGGCTCAAAACATTTTACACTGTCAGTCACAAACATCTCAATTGAGAAGAAAATTTCTCCCATGCTGAACATAGAAAAGAATATTATGTTGATTTATTTCATCTATCACTATATAGGTTATAGAAATGCTGACATTTGTATTGCACATGTTTATCTTTTACTACTGCTTTTGTAAAATCATATGTCAGGCAATCATATATTATCCGGCCCTGTGATGTAAAACCAAATTATAATCTATAATTTGTAAGAGGGAGAGAGAAAGTTACCATAACTTGATTTTTTTTCCTTGTACCCCTGTGCTAGATTCCTGAATCCTTTGGTTCAATCTCCATTTTTCTGGAAGTGGAGATAGAAGGACAGATGGAAAGACTGAAAGGATGGAGAAAAAACAAAAGAAAGGGAAAGAGGGAGAGGAGAGAAAGAGTAAAAATGGGAGAGAAAGAGAGGAAGAAAGGAAGAAAAGAGAGAAAAAGGGTGAGTTTTGAGTTATGCTTACATGTTTTTTAAACAATTTACTTCTGTGAAGTTGAGCCCAGGAAGAACAGAGAAGTGGGGGGGGATGGTGTTTTAAGTTTTGGGTTTATTTCTAATTATCCTGCTCTGATTTGATTATTAACAAAATAAACTAACTACCCCAAGCTGAGTCTGTTTTTCTTTTGATGGTAATTGATAAGGAATCTCTCCCTGTCTTTATCTTGACCAACCAGCATTTCCTTATATTTTTTCTGTACTGCCCAGCTGGTGAGGGGAGTGACAGAATGGATTTGGTCGGTACCAAATGAATGAAGATCCTCCGGGATTCTCTGGCATCTGGGCATTGGTGGATGGTATTGGGTCATGGGAAAGTTGAGTCACTCCAGAGTAAACTTATCCCTCCCCAGCTCCCCTCAAGTTGTAGGACGCCCATCTGGCAGCCCCACCACCTGGCACAGGGTATGGGCACCCTTTGGAATCTTTGGCTGCCCCTGGCAAAGGAAGTTTTCAAGTGTTTGCTGCTTCTCTGAGACACTATCTGCCTCTTCTGGGCAGGAATCTAAGACAATCTGTGAAGGTCTCTTTTTCTCCATGTATCAGAAATAAAGAGTTCTGGGACACAGAAGAGGGTTAGCCTTTATCAACTTGGATTTTCTTTTGGAACTGTGATTTTGAAACAAATCCAGCTCTCAGACTGAAGGGTCACTCAGTAGGTTTGCCTTTCTGGCTCTTGTAGGTTTTCTTTAGTGTTTTTTGTGGCTAAGAGGAAGTGGAAAGAGCATGTCACTTAAATATGAATTAGTTTTCGAAACGGTGAAAACAAGAGAGAGCTGTAAACATTGACTGTGTGTGACGGTATGCATGGAGCAATGGCAATCTTTAATTGTCTGTCTGTTAGAGGAGGTCAAGTTTTTGCACACATTTTCCACATTGCTGATATGCCTGGAAGATTTTATCCCCTCATTCACCCTGCCATGTAAAATTGACAAGGACTGATAGCCACTATAAAATGTCCTAATCTTCTGCCTAATGTTTCTAACAGCAAATAATTTCATTCAAAATACAATGAGGTGTCAAATGAGCATTTTCCACATGCTTTGATTGCATTGCACAGGGAAGGCAGTATCCTACTTATTGTATTAAGAATATTTTCTTCCAATGTGGTACGTATTTTAATAAAATATGTCAGAAAATGTCTTTTTTGGGTGGGGGGAGGGATAATTGTCATCTCAGAAAGCAAGTATTCTGTGGCATTTTTCTGATGATATCTATTGATTTGAAATGTTATGAAAACATTTCAATTCTATTCCAAGAGATGGGACTTGAACTGTCACTAATGTTTAATTATTAAACTACTTTTTGGAATAGCCCATTCTTTATAATCTCTATGTCTTTTCTGAGACAATGTGGAATCTAAGTATTAGTGTTTTATCAACCAAACAACCAAAAAGAAAATAATACCTAGCACAGGCTAGTAAAATTAGCTGGCTTGCCTTATGCCTTGTTATTTTCTTTCTAAACTAATTCTAGCATGAAATAAGAAGTGAATACTGACAGATGCAGAGTCCCACTGCAGTACCCTCTGCATCTACAGAGCAATGTTTTGTTTCCCTTCAGAAAGGGAGAGCACTGTGCTGTGGGAGCACTGTCACTGCCTTTAGGGTTATCATATTTTCTCTGTATCACCCAAGTGATTCTGAGTCCTGCCTGATTAAAAGCGCAGCACAGTTGCCACTAATAGATAAAACTAAACATATCAGGGACTGTAAAGCCAGGAAAGCAAACTAAAAATTCTAGTTGCTAATTGAAGGCAAAACTTTTTTTTTTTTTTTGTGTTTTGCTATACAAACAGTTACAGTATTGTTTCTCAACAAACCTCTTCATGTAGCACAAAATGTCATCAATGCTGAAAAGAAAAACAAAAATATTTATTATTGGAGCATGTGGGTGAATTTTTGAGCTGTATAGGACTCATGATACAGAGAAACTGGCAGAGTTTCTGAATATTTAACCATGGTTAAGAGATCTATGCAAGATGAATTTATCACTTTCAGCTTTCCCTCAGTATTGCCATTTATCCCTGTATACCTTTACTTCCTGATCTGTCACAAAGCTGAATAAATGATATGCAGAGAATTATTATATGGCTATCAATAGTAGAATAAATGAAGAAATCTCAGTGCAGTAAAATTATTAAATTAAGTTATATAATAAACTAGTATTGTATTAATGTCCTGGTTCTGGCCAAGTTTGGGGGAGGAGTGGACAAGACATTAGGATATTCAATATCATTTTATGTCTTTGCTGGGGTGGGGAAAAAGGACTCCTGACAAAAAAGGATGATCCTTTTCTGTTGAGGGGAATGCTTGGCTGGCAGAGGGTCTGTCCACTAATATTTTTTGTTGTACCAGGCTTGGTGAGCATTTTGCATGTAAACCAGCCTCTCTTTGTATGCTTTTTTTTTGTTACTATTGTTGCCACTGCTTTTTATTTTCTTATCTCTTTGCTGTTTCCAGTAAATTGTTCTTGTTTCAACCTGTGATCTTTGCCTTTTGTGCTTCCAACTGGGATGGGAGGGGGAAGCAAGTGCTAGCGTAGTTTTGGTGGGAGCACTAAATTAGGGAAGACCATTCCTAAACAATGAAAAATAAATATATAAGTATTGTATTGCAAAAAGAATTAGATAAAATACTTTAGAAATTTATAGAATACAAATGAGTATAATCTGAGGCAGTATGCATTGTCTCCTTAGAAGAGACAATTGGAAGGTTATAAATGTATGCAATAAACTTTCATATGAGTGTTGGTAGAGATCTGGTGATTTTACTTCTTATTTATATTCAGACTATCAAGCTCCATGACGCAAACTATGCTAAATAATGAAAAACAACCACACAAAAATAAATAGAAGTTGCTTTGTATTTCCTTTGTACTAAAAATAAGGATAAACATACTGTTTCAAAAAGTTGTGAGGTCTCTGTAATGTAGAAGGCTTTTAATATCCATATAACATAAAATTCAAATAGCCTGACAAACCTTTTTTCGGCTGCAAAGTAGTGTATTTTCCTGGATTTGATCCTTGAGGTCACTCTCTGAGGGACCAAACTCAGACCACTCACTGCTCATGTGAGTCCCCCTCCAGAAAGGTAAGAGACAGGAGCTTGTCTGATCTAGGTACTTTGACCCACTTCAAACATGAACAAAATTAATTACAATGGGAGTTATTTACCTGAATGTAGGCACCCGAAATTTATAATTTTAAACTTTTAGAGTAGTCTCTTATTGTCAATATGAAGAAATAGATTCAAGTTAAAGAGTCTCAGACTCACCCAGGGATACCTCATTAAGAGACAACTCTCCTATTATGGAGCTGAGAACAGATCAGGGAACGAGAGTTCTGCTTATCAGGCGACCATTCTCATTCTACTGAGGCAGGTGGCCTCTGTAACAGGCCACCTGCCTCTGTAGAATATATATTAAATATATTAATGCCCATTGCCATTAATATATTTGAAAAAACTCTTTTTACAATTCTGGCCAGCTTCAACTCCAGTTGAGCCTTGGCTGCACAAGCTTTGGCCCTACAGTGGCAAGCAGCCTCTCTGTATTCTTCCCATGTCACCTAACTTTGCTTTCACTGGACATACACCTTTCTCTTTTTCCTTATTTCCAAGAGGAGAATCCTGCTCATCCAAGTTGGCCTTCTGCCTCACCTGTGTGGCTTCTGATATTTGGAAACTGCCTGCTTCTGTGCCCTTGGGAGGTGATGTTTAAGAAGTGACCAGCACTGCTGGACCCCAACATGTGCAAAAACATTTTCCCAGAGGTCCTCACTCACTGATTCCCTCAGCAGCCCGAAGTCTGCTCTCCTCACGTCCAGAGAGGAGGTTTTACTGGTGCTCTTCTTCCAACAGAGATTTTAAACTTGATTCCTTCGTGGTCACTGCGGTGACCAAGACAAACACCAGTCTCCATTTCTCTCATGAAATCCCTCTGTTGATAAGTAGATCAAAGTGGGAATCTTTCCAAGTGAGCTCCCTTAGGACTTGTTCCATAAGGTTATCCAGGTTTCTTAGGAATCTTCTGTCCTGGGTTGTACCAGCTGTATGATGCCCTCAGTTAATTTTTCTGGCAAGTCTACCATAAGGGCAAAGGCAGTTGACTGGCAAGCATCCCTTAATCCCTCAAAGAATCATTTATCCATGTCATTATCCTGGCTAGGAGGTCTATAGCAGATTCTCTTGATGATATCAGCATTATTTGTTTGCCCCTAGATTCTTCATCTGGAGGTTCTCAACTGTGCCATTGTCAGCTGTGAGCTCCATACATTCTGTGAGCTCCATACATCCCTCTATTACTCACAATGCCACTTCTCCCTCTCTTCTCTGCTCCCTAACCTTCTGGAGAGTATATAACCATTCATCAGGGCACTCCAGTCACGGGTCATCATCCCACCAGGTTTCGTTTTTACCACTGATGTCAAATCTCTGGGACTTGACCAAAGCCTCAAGCTCCTCTTGTTCTTTCCTCATGTGGTTTGCATTAATGTAAAAACATTTCAGGTGTGGTACTTTCTAGCCACCACCTCCTGAAGCATATTGAGGGATCCTGTTAGCACTTGTTACCTCAAGTTTTGACACAGTGTTACCTTGCTCATCACTGGTGAGCCTGGTTTTGTCCCTTTCCCCCTTCTCAGCTGGCTTATAGCTCAGTCAAAGAGTTCCAGTAGCGCCTGTGCCAGAAGTCTTCTGAGACACTAAGAGTTGAGGATTTTTACAAGTTATAGGCTTATGTGTCAGTTAAATAAATGTTTTCAGTAGTGAAAATAAGAAGCTTTTGGCAGCATGTGGTAAACTATATTCGTATGACTGATGAGTTCATGTTTCTCTCCCTTATACCTTAACTGGGGATGAAGAAACAAAATAATAATTTTCTTTACATCCGGCTGTCTTAATGTTTTCATTATTTCCTTTCTTTGTTTTATTTTTGGGGAATATGAAATTTTTAAAAAATGCATTGCAGCTTTTTATCAGTGTCTTCCTCATTCCTACCTTGCCTTGAGGAGTGTCTACAATTTCACTAGTTTTGCATGCATATTGAAATTATTTTATATGCAATTTTGATGCACTGATCATGTTGCTCTGAACAGTTGCTGACATTTAGATAGTTCTGTTGCATCCACTGCCAGTTGAATTAGAATTTTTTCCCCTAACTCAATGACATTAATTTTAATTATATTTTTATAAAGTTCATCTGTATATTTTTAGCCAAACATGTACCTTCCAGTTTATTAAAAAAAGAAGTAAGTCCATCAGACAAATGACATCTTGTCTGGGATGTTAATAACTAGATGCCTTTGCCAAAGTAGGTGACATTATTGAGCAGAGGGTGATATTCTCCACTGAACCTGATTTAAATTCTATTATCCCTTTACAAACTAGGGATATTTCTTTCTCCACCCCTGCCACCCAGAAAAAAAAAATCACTCTGTAATTAATGAAAAATGGGCAGGAGTTAAGCAGGAAATCAGGGCTCCTTGTTCTTTCCTTGTGTACATGAGGGAAAAAAATTGCCTTTACAAGCCATGTGATGTGTATAATAATACAGGTTGGGGTCTCTGTGTCTATGTAGCAACATTATGTTACATCTTGATTCCTTTCCTTTTCACCTGAATCTATCCTATTCTGGCTTCTCTACTGAGGAATACCTAAGAAATAGGTAAAAAAAGGGCAAACAGTAAGTTCTTTCTTCATACTTCTGACCCTTTTATTTATTGGTAAATATTCTCAGGATGACTACCTGCCTTTGGACAAAGTCTAGATTTACTTCAGAACTCCCCTCCTAGGTTTAACTTATACTTTTTATTTTCTACTCTAACATTGCTTGTGTAAAAGTTCAATCATATGCTGATTATGCCATTTCCTTCCTGTTGACGTGTTATTGCTTCCTCTCCTATCACTAACATTCATTTGAAAACAGTGTTGAAAATGTGTACTTATACAAAATAATTAGATATAAAAAAAAGAAAATTGAAATAAATATTGCTTCTGTTTCTGTGATGATTTACACATATTGAGAAATTGACCTAAATGTTTAAAAGGAAACCCACTGTGGATTGTAAGAGAGTAAACTTCACTGAAAAGGTTTTTATAATAGCCTTTGTCTCACAATGATGTTTCACTTGAAAGACTCTGATAAACAGCACTTTCTTCCAAACCTATTCTAACCCTTTCTTCAAGCTTACATGGTATTTCAGAAGTTTTGCATGGATTCTGCCTCTGAAAAGGTCAAGAGGGGAAATAGACTATGCAATTGGAGGACGACATGTCATTACTGACCTTTTCAAGGAAGAAGACTTTATAATGACAGAGCTGTTTCTTTCTTAAAAAATCACATGCCTGGAATCCAGCATCCAGACTGGCCAGGACTCTGGTGTGTACGAGTGTGCATGTTAGACAGGCAAGAGGGTAATGTTTTGGATCCACCCTTTTGCTGATGCTTTTTTAAAATTTTAATTGAAATGCTAAAAACTAATCCATACATTAAATGTAAAGTTAATATATAGTTTTTTGGGTTTTTTTTAGTTTTTGTTTAGTTGTGGGGTTTTTTTTCATCTTTTCTCATTGCTTATGATGTTGCAGTCATACAGTACAAGATTAGCATCTTCAGACTGTTGCCTGTTCCAACACATGTTCATATCGTGGCCTTTTTCCTCCATCTTCAGGTTAGCATCTGGATAAAAAAAAACTGAAAAGAAGAAAAACAAACAAGCAAAACCTCTGGTTCGTATGCTGTTAAGGGATTCAGGCTATAACAGTGTAAATATACTGTGAATCCTACCAAAGCTTGACAGCAGCCCTTTTTAATTTGAAATGTTATCCATTTTCATATCTGATACAAACAGTGGATATTTTTGCAGTCATGAATGCCATACTAAGGATACATAACAAAGATATCAGGGTATTTTAGCAAGTCGTATTCCAGGGCAATATATCTGAGGTTGAAAGAAGCTGAAAGAAAGAGAAGGCAGAAAGTATGAAAAAATTTGAAAGATGTTTCCAGGAAATCCATTTGGCCTCATTCAAATCATTGGTTGGTTAAGGGCATGAGGAGGTAGGAGGGGGTATGGAACCAAATGGAAGGGATGAAATGAGATGAACAGCAAACAAAAGCAAATCACTGAGGTGTGCTTGTGCAGTCTGTCCCATGCATGAAGGATGTTATGTGTAACCAGTATGACAATGAACAGGTGTAGAGATATCATAGAGATTTACCTAAAGGAGTTTTGAGACAGCTGGTTGTTCAGTATGGTAATATTGGCATATATATACCAGAAAGAATTATGGTGAGTTTGGAAAAAATCAGAAGATAAACAGCTATGCTGCTTGTACCCATAAATGTGATCTGCAGAAGTGATAAGTATACCAAGTATATTCTGAAGCCTTCAACTCGTATGGAGTGAAAAGCATGAAAACATTATCTACATTTATTAATATCAGATAAAATGAGGTGATATTTTCTGTTCTTGAACTTGTATTTTGGGAGTTAGTCACTAAGCTAAAGTTACATTCCTAATTTAGTTCTGTTTAAAATATAGCATTCTATCTTCACCTAGTTTTATGATTGATTTAAAACATCTAGATTAGAATAAAACATTATTCAAAAATGCATACAGATACTTGACGTGAAGTATGCACAGAAGTGAACCCAAATACCACAGTTCTATTGTGCTTTAGTGCCTGTCTGTGCCCATGTGAATTTTTGCATTTTCTGCATGCAGTAATCTCCCAACTCCCAGAGCCACTTCATGCTGTACTCATCTCTGTGCATTGCTTAAAGAAGAAAAAACAGTGATGGTGTCTATCAGGCTTGAATGGGTAAAGGTTGGTGCCCTCTCTGGTCACAGCAAAGTCAAGGTTATCTAAAGGCAATGTTCCCATTACAGCGCTGATCTTGCTGAAGCTGATGAACATCACCCTAAAAATGTTTTGGTATGAGACATTGCACAATTTGAAATTGTTGCTGAAAAATGATTCATTCTAATTTCAGTTTCTTTCTGAATTCTGGAGAAACAAAACTAAATAGAAAATGGACTTAGTGTTTATTCACAGTGATTTCATCTTCAAGACCTCATTACAAGACCAGAATGGAGGACAAAAATTCTAAGTTGGAATACTTGACACTTCACATTCCTAGTACAATTTTATCTAGTAGGTAAGCTTGAACCTACACAATCAACTAAAGCGTGGGCTGGGAAATGGATGGTGCTGTGAAAAAGACAATGTAAAACAATCCCTATTTCATAAAATTAAATAAACTTATTGGCATAATGTAGAGTGACTTTCTGAGAAGGGGGAGGTTCCTAGGAGCCTCTTCCACACCTGTAGCAGCAGCGGGGCCTGAAGGCAGAAGCAAGGACTGCTGCTGAAGGGCACTTAGTGTGATATGCAGGGTGAGGCCTTCTGTAATCACATTTACATTTAGGACTCCCTAACATTCCTCCTCTGTGACATTCATGGCAGCATCAAGACCAGGTCTGCTGACATTTCGGTGTGAGCTTTAATGCCCTGTTGGAGGTTCAACAGGTGCTACTATCCATTCAGTATTGCCAGTTCTTAATAATTTAATCTAAGAAAGACTATTTAGACATCTTAAAATATAAATTAATTTGGAGAAAAGATTCCTTCCCTGGAAATATTGAAAACAATATTTCAATAAACCATAAGAATGCAGAAATCATAGAGTAAATCAAATGGAAAAGTTACTATTTTACAAAATCTTATGACTTTTAAGGCAGTGTCAAGCCTCCTTATAACTTTTGAATACATGGAACTTTCAATATCATATTGAAACACAGGATGAAATATCTCTTTGAAAAAATTCTCTGATGGAAACCCATATAAAGAACTTTCTGATGAAAGTCCATCTGTAGTTCCATAGCTTAGATACAACTGACTCTAAAAAGCACGAGTAGAATCAATAGAGCAATTGGGTTTTTGCGTTTATGAAAACTTCGATTACATTCTTTTATCATTTGGATTTATTTTGCAGAGAGTACTTTATTCTTGTCAAATTCAGATATGTTATACCAAAAACTATTTTTATTATATAAAATCCCCTGTGACAGTTGCTGTGCAGCTACTTGGATGCGGCTTAAACATTGTTTTGATATTTGAAAAACAAACCCAGTTACCATACATTTTTTCCCAAAAAGAGATGTGGTGCTCTTATGACTTCATAAATTGAAAGGGACACTGTCTATCTGAGGCATAGCAATAAATGTCAGATGTTGCTATTAAACAAAGGTTGCCCTTTATAGATCTCATAAGATGATGGAGACAGCTACAGGCAATCTGTGAGATAATTATTTTAAAGCAATTTTAAATTTTTAAAAATTAAATTAGTATTCCAAGCCACCTTCTCTGCTTACTCTGTCTTCTGTTTTTTGGGATCTTTAGGGTGTTTAGGAGGTCTTATGTAGATGTTGGCCATGCATTTTTTAAATGTGTCGACTCTGACAGGTGTTCACCCATCAATTTATTTCATTGTTTGCCATGCTCAGTAACAGCAGCCAAATTCAGAGTTTACTGCTATGATTTTGTATGCAAATCACTTACTAAGGAAAGACAAAGCTTGGCAAGGTGTGTCTATTTTTCAAGGCATGAGTTTTGACTCTAGAGTTCGTACTACATAGAGTGATGTTTAATGAGGGGTAAGTTGGTGTTGCAGGGTGGGTGGAGGGACTATCTCGTGATATTCTCCTCAGCACATTGTCAAGTTAGAGCAGTATAACAGAAGGGCATTCTAAAACACAATGAATTCTTAAATATGTACAGGAGGTCTGTTTGTAATATTATTTACTTTTTATGTATGATCAGCCTGGAGAAGATCTGGTTCCTTATAGACCAATTGACATAGGATTGTATAGCACATATAGATTTAAAGCACAAGAGTCATCTGATATTGTGTATATAAAGTACAAACCATTAAAATCTTAGTATGTGAACAGGCCTAGCAGGTTGCCATTTCTGCTAGTGCTATTACTAGCATTACTCTTAGTGCTACAGTTAATAGTCAAAAAACTGTATAAAACTAATGGTGAATTAAACTGTTAAGGCATAGTAGTGAAGGAGGAATTACACGATTTGTATTTTTTGTCTTCACAGTGATACAGATAATCTAATGAACAATTTGTAAATTAGTTTTTCCTGATTTCTATATGCATTGGGAAATGATTTTTTTCTGTAATATATGTTCTGAAAAAATAAAAAATGCCATCAGGCATATATATGTTTTTATCAACATTGAGCTGTCCTTGAGTAGCTTGAGTCCTCAGCTTCTAACTTCATGCATTTAGAACAATTAACATTGTTGTTTAAGAAAAAATAAAAGAGAAACTTTATTTATAAACTCTATAACACTATTTTAATTTGATTGAATTAAATATTTTAACACAAACTAATTAAATATTTATTTTAATTGTTTCTTCATATCAGATTGCTACAGTTCCTTAAACAGCTGTCTTTTACTGCTCTCAGTGTTGAAGTTATGATATGAGAAATAAAGTGCTATAAATTGATTCTATCAAGAGAAATTTGTGACTGTTCTCCATTTTAGATTTTTAGCAAGGGCAAAACGCAAAACACAAATCACAAATCACAGAATGTCAATTTTGTATTAGCCTACTGTGTTCTTTATTGCAGATAGCATTTTTGAGTTAAGAAACTTTAGTTTCATACTGACAATATAGTCCCATACTGACAAGTTTAGTTCCATACTGACAGTTAGTTTGCTGCAGATGCATGGACACTTAACATAGAATTCTGGAAAAACGGTAGCCTCTGTAATCATATATGTTAGAGATGAAACGGAGCACATTTAGAGTTATTTTGTGATGCATCCTTTATTTTCACCCTTCATCTTTGTTTTGTCTTTCTATGTTGTAGACTCTGAGGAGGAAAGTGTACTTATGATTTTATATGATACTTAATATCATGAAGATGCTGTATCAGGATAAGGAATGAATAATAGAACTTGCCATCAGCATTCACCAAGATGAAGGTTTTAAGATATAAACATGAAGAAAAAAAAAGAATAATTATTAAAGGCAACATTTATTTTACCCTTTTAAGTATAATATCTAAACCAACACCATGTGCATTTCATTGTTTCAGGTTTTCTGTCTGATTTTTAACATTCATTTGTTACACACTACATTATGAGAATGTCTGATATTTATGTGACAGGGTTTTAGAGTGCCAGGGTGGATTCACTTTTTCATTGCAAATTCTCTAAAACTAAAGTTATATTTGCACTTTGCTACAATATGTATGTGGTTAAATATGTGAATAGAGTGACATGAGCAAATGTTCATATCTTTTTCTTCTATGATAAAAAAGGTATGGAAAAAATATTTCAAAAAATGATCAACAGTTGGCTGTATCACTCAAATTGTCTAAAGCATAAAAAGAGAAAGTTATATGTCTCTTACCTTATGATTTCTACTGATAAATATTTAGAAAACAGACCAATCAAAAGACTTGACATTCAAGTATATGATTAATTGTTATGAACACAAGTGTGTTGTTGACAAAGCCTTGTAGTACTCTGTTTTGAACAATTAATGCCAGTAACAGATATCTTTCTATAGATAAGATTTGAAACACTAAACAGTTCTTTTGTACTTACCCCATGTAAAATTTGAAATTTTTAATAAGTATTGAATTGGATAAAGTTCCAGTACAGATAAAGATTTTTAAAAGGATTATAAATAGCATCAGAACAGAAATGGGCAAACCAAAAATATTTCTGGTTTAATCCCAGGGGATTACTGGCTAGCTGTCACCTTGGAAAAGTCTGGGCTTCCTCATACCAGATCTGTCACTAAACTTGTAAGAAAATAGGGCACATTGTGTGTCCTATTATTCTGTGTGCTAAATGTGACAACTCACCTCCACAATTTTGCTATTAATTATTTCTGAAACATCTTTTTTTTTTTTCCCCAATGAAGTCCTTTTTTATTCTCAGGCTGCAAATCCCTGTGCATAAATTTTAAGGCTGGGAATATAGCCAGACTTCTGGCAGATCATTCCAATATAGTTCAATATGAAATTGCCATAGCAAATAATACAGCCTCAAGCCTTTAGTTTCCCTAATTGGGCCATATGAGATGATAATGCCCTTTTTGTCAGGGCTTATTATTTTAAAGTGTGAATATAAGGGGAAAGTCATTGGGATTCATTTTGATTTTATTTAATTTGTCTTCAGTGTTGTCAGAGAGCACTGAATAATTCAGTTTTAGATCCTTGGGGAACAGACCTTACCATCTACATAAGCAAAAAGTAATTTTTCAGATACTTATGATATTAGGCATTAAAAACTCTGGGAAAGAAAAGTGAATTTTAAGATGTTCGGAATTTATAAATCTCTGATTTATATAACTAGTGTAATGAATTTTGCCTTTTATTTCTAGGTACTCACAACTAACTGCTTAAAGTAAAAGTATAACTTTTAAAAATTTACCATCTAATTTTAGCTATAGACTATTTAGATGGTGAATAATATTAATTTTTCCTAAACAAATTAATAAGAATCTATATTCCGTTAATGAAAACTATTTGGATATGTAGCAGTTGTCTTCTTAACTCTTTAAAATAACAATACAAAAACCTCATATGTCAATTCATTCATTAGACTGTATGTCTAGTAAATACAGACCTGCTGTATATTTGCTGCAATCTTTTTGGACACAAAGTTAGAATATGTAAGTGTATGTATTTCCTAAAATCTGGTTTTTGTTGTGTCTTACAAATTCTCATCAATGTTGGCGGCGTCATTGGCTCAGGGGAGCTCTGATCAGGTGTTCTTGAGAGATGTGGGTGCCTCACTGCGCTCTCCATGCGGCTCCTGCCGATGCGTGACGCTCCTCAGGAGCAACGTACTCAGCAAACTCTGCTGGTGAATGCAAAACAGAGAGAGGTCATTTCTCAGAACCATCTTCATCTTTAGTAAAGACTAACATGGCTTTGTCCATAATTATAATATTGTCACAAATTTCACAGCAGTGCATTTTATTTTGAAATCTGTTGAAACTCAAATGTTGTCCAACAGTGCCAGCTTGTCTGAACCTTCTTTTTATTCCTTCAATTGTTTTCTTACAAAAAATATTTCTAATATATATAAAAATAAAGTGCCAGGAAATGGTGTAAGGTAGTCATTGAGTCATGGACTTTGCATCAACTGATCAGAGAATATAGAGAAAAGGCACAGCAGGAAAGGAGAGGAATAGAGTGACAGAATTCTGAAAGAAAGAGCCCTCCTGATCCTGCAGGGTGGGAAAATGAATATAATGGAGCTACACTCCAACATTTGAATAAAGCAGCTAAAGCTGAGTGCTGCACAGCCATTTTGTCATTCAGTCCAGGAGAAATAAAACATTAAATGCAGCAAAGGAATCTAGTGAGAAATTCAGTGATAAGGAACTTTTCCTGGATTCCATAAAGCAGTTATCACAATAGATGAGGAGAAGATCACTGTACTGTCATTAAGTGTGAATAAGGGCTGCCAAAAATCCAGAGCTGGTGATGCCAGTGGATATGCAGCAGAGGTCAAAAATAGAGATGGATTTCAGACTAAAGGAGACAAAACTCAAAAGTGACAGGAAGCCTGTTATGATGCCTAACATTTCTGTCTTTTTAATCAAGCAGGAGTGTTGGTAGTTGAAAGAATGATGTTTCTCCAAGCAATCTTACTCTGTTTGAAAGAGGAAGATGCACTGGAACTAGAAGTCACTTGTCATGTACCTGGGAATGGGTTCTGAGCCAGAGAAGTAGTAGCTAAGGAGGTATGGGATCAAGCATGAATGAATTGCTAACAAATAGCAGATGGTCTTATGACATAGTTTCAGACCACAATCTTGGATTTTTATATTTCTCATTCTAAAGAGAAAATATAAATCGACACGCCAAACCACTAATTTTAGTAACAATGAATAAACTGTGAGCAGGAAGGCCTGCAGCATTCCTATTCTTCAAAGGAGATGGATGTGTGCAAATATAGACGTGTTTCAAAATTCAGTACATAATAAGGCTATAAGGAGTCCTTTAAATATTAGCTGGAGCTCCTGTGACAGTGATAAAATTATATCAGGCTTGAATATAAAATTTAATTCAAATAATTAAGTCTTCCATCCTCCATTAAGCAAGGGAAGAAAAAAAATTCCAGAATGAGAACAGGAACAATCGAGCCACAGTCAATGCATGGAGCTTTTGCAACAGCAGGTGATTTATTAGGGAATTTAAGGATTGTTTGTAAAGAAGGGGGTAAAGGGAGAATTTAAAAACTAGATGCTTTTTTAAACTTAAAAGAAGAAATCTCTGGTCTAAAGGGACATTGAGGAATGTGTTTATTGTGTTATTTAAGTTTTTAAATTAAAGTAAGTAATATTTAAAAATATAAATATTAAATGCAAACTGTTCTTGCATCAAAAAGAACTTCATGGTGTATATAAAGGGATGGATGCATAGCTCTTTTACAGGAGCAGTGCACATTGCAGCTGTCAAAGGTCTCCCAGAAAGCCCTGATAGAAAGTCCCCCTCAAACTGCTGCTCTTCTAAGCCAGGGTCCCCAGCTCTGGCCCTTAGGCTGCCACAAGATCATGAAGAGCCAGGAGCAGATGGCTGACATTTAGCTAATAGGACAATATCCATTCTGTAACTCCATGTGTGTGGCTGTATCCCCTTTCACAAGATGGTAAAATCCCCTGGAGATGTTATCACTGTTTCTGACTTATGCTGGCTGGTCACTACTGTGGATAAGTTTTCCTTTTCCCTACTACTGGAAAGATTTGGAGTGCCATGGTTTTCTAAAAAAAAACCAACCAAAAAAACCCAAAAAACTTATTACTTTTAGTGACAAAACTGTTTTATAGGGTAGTTACTTTCCATGATATTTTGCACATTTGTTTTCCTGCTCAAGTAAAAATATCCTGAAATGAATATTAACAGGAAAAAACCCAGGAGATAAGGGCTAGGTGCACTGTCCTTGCCAAATGGGGAAGTTGAAAAGAGAACAATTAATCAAGACCTAACAGAGATTGTTTGGGTTTATATTTCAGGTGTCTTATTTTCATGATACTTAACAGTGATATTCTACCTGTAGAATACCATAAAGAAGGATATTAATTTCCATTTCAAATTGTAGAAAAAGGTAAAAGCAGTGATGCAATGTGTCTGAAATATGCTTTGAGGGAGGGAGAGTGAGGGGGTTTTGTCCAACCAGTTACATTCCGGTCTGTCACCTACCAGCCTGGGAGCCTTTGGACTGTGGTACTGTCAGCTGTACCACAGATGATGGGCATTCAGAGATGAAAGGAGCATCAACATTTATGGTGGTTATTTTTCAGGCAGTATGAGGATGTATCATTTACAAGTGTTGTAGAAAATTTTTTTTCATGCTATGAAAACACTGACCATATTTAGAAGGCACTAGTCAGCCTTTGTTAGCCACCATTTTTATACTGAGAGGTTGTGACTGTTGAATATTCTACCATCACCTTTAAAACCCCATGGAGGAGAGTGAATGTAGATGTAAAAGTGGCAGCTGTTTAGACAGAGACTTGCAACAGGAGGAAGCTGTATTTTAAAGCACCACCTTTTATATCTCTTGGAACAGTTGTATGTGCAACTATTACCATGATTTAGCATCCATGTAAGCTTTTCCTGCAGTGCCTGCATAACACAGTCTCTTTCTGTGAATTATGGACATTAAAAATCAATTTTCTCCTAGGCTAGCTGTTGTTTCCTCTTTGGACATATTCTTGCTGTATTTCCCTGAAATAGATATGTCTTGACATGAAAACTTTCCAAAGTTTTAGCCGACTGTGAAGAAGCCTTTGGTTAAAGAGATCAATAGGTTTTTAGAACAAATGTACTAGATTTCTGAAAATTACACAAGAAAAGAATGTCAGAATTCAGCTTCAAAGCAAATAATATAGAGTATTTTAAAGGGAAATCATGCTTTAGTACAATAACAGGATTTCTTTCTTGATTACAAAATGGCTTGTTCGAGTAATTAAATATGTTCCTTTTGGGAAGAACATGGGAGGTCAATAGAAGATCACATTCCTTTGTATATAATCATGCTTATATTTTCTAAGTGTGCCTAAGGGAATAATTTTTTCAGTTATATATTTTAAATATCCAATATATGAAAATGCCTGTGTACTTCTGACTTACTAAAAAAGAAGACCAAAGCTATATGTAATGCAAAGTTTGTTTAATCCCTCTTCTGTGTTTAATGAAATGCGAAATGATCTACTTGCATGATATCAGAATTACCACTAGGACTCTTTTTCTATGTGTCTGTGCACACCTGGGTGGTTATGCACATATATTGGTGTTAAAGAGAGCAGTTATGGAAACCAGACTTCTAGGCTTCCATTTGCTTGTTCTACAGAGGTATAGCCCAACCAATTTTGGTTTTCACATATGACAAGATGCGTCATTGTTTTAAGCTTAGCTGGAGATGAAGCCCCATGCAGCTGCTCCCTACCCTCTCTTCCCCTGCTACCCTGCTGGAACAGGGAGAGGAATCAAAATAAAACTTGTATGTATATAAGAACAGTTTAATGATTGAAAAATAAAGTAAGATAAAATAATAATGGTAAATTATAATAATAATGGTATTGAAAAGGGAAAAAACCAGTGATGCTCAATGCAATTGCTCACCACCCACTGACCAGATCAACAGTTCCCCTCCTGAACCAGATCAGCTGCCCTTTGTGGGTAACCCCCCTCAGTTTATATACAGAGCATGACCTTCTATGCTGTGGAATATCCCTTTGGTCAGTTCCCTTTGGGTCACCTGTCCCAGCTATGCTCAGTCCCAGTCTCCATTCTGTACCTCCTCACTGGCAGAGCATGAGACAAGAAAAAATTTCTTGATTTAGGATAAACACAGCTTAGCAAGAAACTGAATCATCAGTGTGTTGTCAGTACCATTCTTACTCTGAATCCAAAACACAGCACTGTAACAGTTCCTGATAAAAAATTACTGAGCCTGACAGTTCCAGTGTTCCCATTTTCTTGTCTCTGCACAAGTACTGCCTCAGGATCCTCTGGTTAATGAGGTAATGAAATATATTTATTCTTTGCATTTCAGCTGTGGTTTGTGGTTGTTCTGGCTTCCTGCATCAACTCACACATCCTTACAAGTTTATATACTTGTTAATCATTTCAGTACTTGCTGAGTAAATAGCACAAACCTCTGAAAGAAGATACTTAATTCAATTTTTCTCAAACAAAAGAAGAAATGTTGGAAGTTTTAAAACCTGGGGGATTGAGAGATATTTTCTTATCATTTAGTTCCTTGGGCAGAGCAGAGTACAAAACCCATGTTTCTTGTGAGTATAAAACTCATTGTTCTTGGGATGGTTTTTAAAATATTTGATATACAAAATTACAAACTTAAATCTGGGTCAGATAGAAATTTGAATATTATGGAGAGTCAAATACTACAGCTTGGGATGTGTATTAACTTTATTAAGAAAATAAAGAAATTTGAAAAAAATTCTCAGCTTCAAATTTCATTTTTTCCACTACTTCTGGGTCTATCAGTGCTTCATGGATTTGAAACAAGATGCATTCTATTAGGAAGGAACTTTAAATTTCTTCCATGCACATAATGGCTTGGAGTACATTTACAAAAGCACCTTTAGGCTTGAGAAAATATTGTAGTACTGCTAGTCTGTAGTGTACCCACTGAAATTTCTCAGCTTGCTTTTTAAAAACATGAATGCACATGGTTTATTCTAGCAAATTTAAAGTAATGTGGGTTGTTTTTTTTTCATTATTATTTTTAATTTATTGCTTGCTTTTGCTAAGAGAAAAATATTAGGGACAAACCAAATGATACATATTATTTCCTCATAAATGAATGAAAGTATAAAATGATATCAAAGATGGAGAGCTGGCACATAGAACTGGCCTGGGGAAGCTAAACTCAGAAAAGAAACCAGAAGTGATTTTGCAAATGGAAAGGTGGTTTTATGAAGGGTTTATAGGAAACACTGACTTAACCAAGGTTATTGTAGCTATCCAACTTCATTACTACCATTGCAGCCTTCCCTTTCTTTATTCAGACATCAAAAAGCTCATCTGAGCCACTCTTCTGGTTGTATCCACATCCACATTATTTCAGTTTTTGACTTTATGAAACATATATCCTAAAGTGACAGCAAACTGGCCATGGCTGCAGTCTGCTATTGCATATAGTTTC
Source organism: Calcarius lapponicus (assembly GCA_039654755.1). Lineage (NCBI taxonomy): Eukaryota > Metazoa > Chordata > Aves > Passeriformes > Fringillidae > Calcarius > Calcarius lapponicus. Next base: position 32,438,075 of record CM077463.1, on the reverse strand, counting down.
CTGTGAAGTCTACTGCAATGCTATAAGCTCCTGACCATCCTCACCTGGCTTGGTATTAAAGTTTGTGCCCCTTGTTGTCATTCTCTTTCCTAAAAAGCTCTCCTAATAAAAGCTGAGTCTGCAGCCATCTCTTCTCAGTGGTGGCCTCATTCTCTTGCTTCATAAGCAAAAAACCAGAACAAGTTTTCTCTATTCAACTTTGGTGATTTCTCTTTTATTGCAGAGAAAATGAAAGGAAACAATGCACAAAAAGAGGGAAACGACATCATGGGATGCACTTGGCAAAGCACCACTCGTCCCCAGCAGCTGTGTGCAATTGTACTAAAGATGCCATCAGCTTCATAAAAAAAATAATAGACATTTTTCCTTGTTGCCAGCTGAAATTCACTTATGGGGAAAGTAACTGAAAGAAACTGACAATAGCAATCATTTAGCACAGGGAGCAGATTTGTAGGGGACAGAGTTTTGGCACACAGGACATCTCAACATCAGTTGTCTGGAAAATTATTGCCAGGTGGTAAAAGGCTCTATCCCAATCAGGGTTTTTTTGGCTTTTTTGGGGTGTAGCTTGTTTTCTTTGTTTGTTTGTTTGTGTTTTTGTTTGGTAGTTTTGGGTAGGTTTTTTTTCTTTTTTCCATTAAATCTTATTCTACAGGGTCCTCTTTAGGGTGTTTAAAATGCAAAATTTTTTATAGAGAGAAACTTATGTGTACACCAATACCTTTTTGAATTTGCATGGGTTTCATAACCAGCATTTCTGTAATTTGATGATTCTTTGTATGCAAGAGATGATAGATTTGCCAGGACATATATGAAAGCTTTGATACGCATGTATTTTGGAAACAGCTCTTTGCAATATGGGAAATTAAAGGCATAAGAAAGCAATGAGGTTCAGTAATTTTTCTTTTATTGCTTTAACTTGTTTCTTGCTCATTAGGTCCTTCTAATTGAGAAGTAAATTTAGAAGTAAGAATTTAAGAGGACTAGGAATGAACATTCATTTTATTTGAGCAAAATGAGCAAGTCCATTTTGTTTAGCTTTACAGCTGATTGTGCCATTTGTGATACCACACAGTGATTTCAATGGGAATGCAGGTGCCTAAGATGGACTCCTATTTTTAAGCACTGCTGATTTGGATTTTCTACAACTCTTTCTCTTTGGAGACAGAAATATAAATGACTTTAACAAAAGAATTCTTAAGGAAATACTCTGTTTATATCAGATTTGCTCTAGGAAGCAATTTCATGTTGTGACCTTAACGTATTGAGTTCTGTGAGGTTTTGAAAGCTTTTTAGACCATAATTACAAAACCGTGTTTGAGTAAATGATTTCTGTATTAGATTTTGTCTGGATTCATGAGACTACACAGTGTATTTGCTGCACTAAAAGTTGCTTTTCACTCTGGAAGCGTTCATGTGCCAGCTTGACTGGCAACCTGGTCTTTCAGTAGTGAGTTTGAAAGTTATTTGATTCACTATGTCCTAAAGTATAGACAGCATGATACCCTTGAGTGTTTCATACTATTCTGAGGAATGTAAATATTATATTCATTCCAGCATATATTGCTCTTGTCTACTGATACCACTTGTTCTCTACCTCTTGTCTATATATTCTTTTTTTTTTCTTGTTATCACAGGAAGTTAACACTAGCGAGAAGCATACTCTATGCTTAGGGAAGCATTAGAAGAATCAGCTGCAGTAACAAAGTGCAAGAAAGCTCAGGGCCAGAAAATGCCTTTACCCTACTAACAAAAAATTAATTTAAAAGAAGACTGAGTAAATATTTTTTAATTAATTAACTGAATTATGATTATGAAATCAGGCTCATATTTCTTATTGGATAATTTAGTGAAGAGGGGGGATCCTTAGCACCTGAATCTGGAATGGAATGGTCTCTGTGCTGGAATCACACACTTCAGCCACTTTGTGCTGGGGATATACTTTTGCACAGAAAACTCCTCTGTCTTTCTTACCATGACAAAGTGCCTGCTCAGCTAGAGCAATACAGATCTTTATATATTTTTTGCTCAGCAAAATCTGCAGAGAGATATATTATTAAGTGCAAAGCCGTTGGGTCTAGACCCTGACCTGAACATAAATGTTTTGCTAGTATATAACATCACCACAACACGAGTTGTACCACTCATGGTACAGCTAGGATTAATTAAATGGGTCATTCATATTCCTTAAGAGGAGACAATCACCTTCTTATGCAGGGCAGACTGTGAACCTTTACTCACTCTGATGTACTCTGATGAGTACTTTGTAACATTATTGACTTCTGTGAATAATTGCAGAGGTAAAGGTTTTTGGGTCCCGTGTTTAAGATGTGTTAATTGCTTTTAGTTTCACCTTTGCCAGCTGGAGCTGAGATCCCAAATATTACAGAGAGGATGTTTTATGATCAGCCCTTACCCTTTTGTAGTTGCTATAACTGCTCCTTTTAAGGAGAAGCATATACTGTTTTATTTTAATACAAAGTATCCTTGTCCTTTAATTATGACATATATGCAAAAAAAAAAAAGGACCAAGTTTATGAAGGAGAATAATATATATACTTGGAGCAATACCTACAATTAGTATAAGTGCTGAACTGTAACGCTGGTCAGAATTACAGAATAATGGGTAAATTCACAAATCTTTGACAGCTTTTACATGAAAACTTTTCTCCATAGGTTTAAAAGCAACATGGTGTGGAAATCATTATTTACGCTTTCTTTAGGCTTTTCTGATAAATGCAAAAAAAAAAAGAAAAATGAAAATTCCATCTTTGTGACCTAAATACAGAAGTTGCTTTTTTAAAACAGCTTCCAAGATTTTTACTTTAGATTCTTCTGTGAAGCTTCAAGTAAATTACTTTTTTATTGGAAAAAAACCTCTAACACTGTTGCCTAAAGTTTGGGATTTTTCCCAGACATTAATTATCTAAAATGTCTAGATTTGTGCTCTTGATAATGTAAGCAATTATTTCTGGTGTTTCAGAGGGATATTTCTAAGGTTATGTTCCATAATGTAGGAGCCATACCTATTTTCTTCAGCGACATATTTCCACGGTATTATGCCTTGTACAAATGAACCTTTCTGAAAGAAATTCCTTAGCTTACTGGTGGAAGTTAGTTGAAAGGTGCCTTGGGTATGAGGTATGTTCCCTTGCCAGAGATTTTTGGTGAGAGCTTTGCAGAATAAACTTTCTGAAATTGAGGAGATTCTGGCAAAACATGTAATAATAGAAGTGTCACGGTTTGATGCTGGCACAATGCCAGTGCTTCTATGAAAATACATTCTCTTTGGTGTCTGCTGTGAGATGTGACTAGGAATAGGGCAAAGCAGGCTTTAACGTAGGAATAAAGAAGAGAAAACTGTATTAACTTACAACTATATGTAAAAAGAAACACACAGAAAGAACGAAACCTTTCTAAAAACATTCCTCTTCCCCCGCCAAGTTTCTAATACATCTGTCTTTCAGATCACCAACTCTCAGTCTATTACTACTTTTTAGATAATAAATTCTCAGTTCATCAAGGAGTGAGGAGTCTCTCTTGTGCTTCTCTAGGAAACACAGCTGAGACTTCATGTGTTTCCATGTCATTCGTGGCACCGCTCGGAGATTATTTGCTACCGTGGCATCTTTTTTCTATGCTTAGTGCTCTTACTACTGCGCATGGACTAGAGCTGCCTTTAGGATTCTCTTTTTAAGGATGCTTTTCTCAGTTCTAAAAAAAGAAAAGTCTCTCACTTTCGAGACACATGTCTTCCTCAAATTTCACTTTTCGGGGCTGAGGGGTCTCAAGAACAGAGATCTTCTTCTTTGCAAGGGCCTCTTCATCTCTCCTTTCTGTATAAGGCTCTACTTCACTTGGCCCCATGGCTTCCTCTCTCCCGCCCAGCCGGCAGCAGCTGGGCAGGGGAGGTCTGAACTTTTCCTTGACCGGAACAGAGAGAAAGTTTTCTTGGGAGTTCTCTGCTTTTAACCTCCTGTCTTCTCAGAGGCATATCCATGTCTTCAGTGGCTACACCAGGTGCTAATATTCAAATCTGAGCACTTATTGGTTTGACTATAACATCTCAAAAAAAATTACTTCTTATCAACTTCTTACGACACTAAGCTAAATATTTTTGGGCAGATCCTGCTCAAATCAGATCTCAGACCACGGTGGGGTAGGAAGGAGAAGACATATAGCAGGATCTGGTGTAGCATCATAATGGCCAGGACGGGGTAGTGGACAACTGTCCTACCTATAGTTTCAAAAATGCAGTAATTTGTAACCAGATGTATTTGAAAAAATAAATTTCTGCACATTTTAATCCCTGTGTGCCTGTGCTGTACACAAACTGGTTTCTCCACACTAGACTTTCATAAATGAAATTTTAATCTTTTCTCCTATATGGTATTAAGTTGGACTTCATGTCTCAACCAAATCCTTTGTTCCAGAGAAAAAGTCTGAAAAAATTAGAAAATTTTGATTGCTGAAGTAATCTATCATGATTGGGTCAGTTCTTTAATGTTGAAAGAGTGAGTGCAGAATGGTTACTTGTTCCTGGTCCTCAGAAAAACAGATATTAACCATGGTTTTCTGCCATTTAATTTGATCAGGATGGTAGAGAAAATTTAACAGTATTACAATTGCACATGTAGAGAATGGTTAAATCATAAAAACATGATGCTGTCCTCTCAAATCACTTCAGTGTAGTCTTCAGATACACTTATCCAGAAGTCTTCAGTGCTTGATTAGCAATACAACAGTTTCATTATAGATGACAGACTTCCTTGCAATTGTAAGTAAGAAGTTAATCTTTACTGGTGCTCTGTGTGGCATTCACATGCTCTCTGAACAGAGAGAGATGTAGCTTTCTCAGGGTGGTCCTGAGAGAAGCTGTGAGAGAAGCAGAGAAAAGAATCATCAAAACAATTCCTATCTCATTTGCTGCTCCTGTGTTTGTGTCGGTGTGGAATGTGTTCGGGAGATTGTTTACCAAGGTAATTGCTTGGTTGAATTCTAGTGATGGTGTTTTGGATTCATTGACCAACTGGATCCACATGTGTGTGACAGGACTCTCAGGCAGAGAGTCATAGGTTTTCTAGTTAGTTAGTTAGTGATAGTTCTTATTAGTGTAATATAGTTATAGTCTAATATAGTTTAATAAAGTAATTAATTGGCCTTCTGGTATCATGGAGTTCTGCACATCATTCTTCCTGCCCATCAGGCATCAAAGCACCGATAATTCTGCTTTGCCATATATAGGATATTATGTTTATTTTCAGTTGAGCGTAAAAGGAAGCGTGTCAGTATCTCTGTATACACACTGATGTATAGCTGCTGTAAAAATTGAGGTTCTAGGGTTGGCCATCGCCCTTGTTCTTGAGAGATGAATTGTCACATAAATTAAATAGCGGCACATATTTCAGACCAGAATTATCTCACCTTATGCAACAAGTGTTGTTCGCATTTCATTCAGTACTTTGCCAAGAGCTACATTTGCCATGTTGCCTTGAGCTATACTCTCAGATATATCAGATTATTTTTTTTGTGTAATACAACTAAAAGTATCCACAACTAAATTTCGTATCTAAAATTATATTTACTAATGCATATTGCACAGCCTGATTTACAAGTACAGACATACTCCAGTAGTTATCATTTGTCCTCCACTTTTCCTCTTTTCCTCCAAATCAAATGGATCCTGTTTCCTGTTAATAAGTAAATTGTTGGAATTACAACATTACAAGAAAAAAATATGTTCACAGAATGTTGAATGCATTGTTGTGATGCCATCATAAAACTTATTCCTCACATCTATTAACTTGTTTTATGAGAGAAGGGTCAATTTTAAAGACTCCCTGACAAAACATAAATAAATATTACTGGACTACTAGTAGTTAATCCTTGTGAAAGTGCAATGTTATCTCCTCCTTTTGCAGTTACTTAGATGATAGAAATATTTTGAGCTGTTCTCATTTTAACTTGAATAAATGAGTAGCCTTAGAGGAAACAGTAAGCAAAAATACTGCTTTGAAGACTGAACCATACTATAATGAAATATACATTTTAAGTCAAATAAACTTAAATAAATAAATAAGTAAATAAATAATGACAATAATAAATGACAATGACAATAATAATATTAATAAATAAAGAACTAGTAAACATTTTGCATTCTCTTATCGCAAAGATCTTCAATCCTTCTCTTCATTTCCCTGGTTTATCCAGAATTCCCTTAGGCAGAGAAAGATGTAATATAATTTGTTTTCTCAAGGAAAACATAAAGCTTGACATCATTTATCTCCTTAATAACTCACACTATTATGCTTCAGTGTTATATGGATACAATGGGTGTACGTAGTACAGATGAGAATATTTGATGATATGTGACCCTTTGACATGCGTATTCATAATATTCTCTATAGGAAAGAAAGTTTTTGCCTTTTCTCTCTTCCAGAGAGTTTGTGTCTGGACAGAAATTATGGCCTGGACCATTGTCCAGTGCATGAAGAATAGTGATTTTGGGGTAAGCACACAGAAGTCTTGCTATGCTTGACTGAAATGTGCTTTTCTGCAAAATGTACCTGTGGGGTGCCTTGGAGGAGGTATTTCATTGAAAGGGAAATTCACAAAAAACTGCAACCCGAGGAGAAATCCATAAATGCTGGTCAATGGGAGGTGAAAGAAGGAATTTACTGAGGACAGTATATTCCAGTAGGTGGGATGATATAAAGTTCGTGTTTTCCTATGTACTTCTGGGACTAAGCTACTTAATGTCATAGTTAGGGATTAGAGAATTGAATCTCTTGCAGAGATGTGTGGTGGGATATGACTATCTTAATGGCAACCCACAATTTTGCCATCAAGATATGCATCCAGAGAAGCAGGAGTTCACTTCAAGTTTTGCTCCATGAATAATGTCTACATGATCTAACAGTGAGTTGTAGATTAAAACTACAGGAGGTCTTGGCTTGCCAAACTTTTATCCTACTCACTTTCTAATATGCAGAAAAACACTGGAGATATTTAAGTTTGCCATTGAAAAATGAAAGACAATTTCATAAGAAGTGTATATTTTTTTCTATTTATGGATGCAGAAGAAAACAAGAATTAGTGCAAAGTGCTTTCTACATTGTAAGAAAAAATACAGAAGCTGGAATGGCAGATGCAATCACCAAAGACAAAAGAATCCTAATGATATTGCAGAGATACCTGAGAGGAATCTTTTCTCCAAAGGGAGAGTGATAGCAGAGAGACACAATGAACCACTACATGAAATGATACAGAGGTGGAAAAGGGTGTAAGGCAGTGAAATGTTAAAATGAAGAGATAGGAAAAAGATTTAAGAAATAGGTATACAATAGTTTAATGTTGATATTTACAAACTCCATTTTTTTCTATAAAAAAGTAGGGAAATAAATGTAAAAAGCGCACAGTGGACTCAGGAGAACAACTGACTACAAGCTGAATCTTTAAAGAAAGGGAATGAAGGAGTGAGGGAACTAATTAACTATATTTACTTAATTGCAGGTAGATGTTTGAGTCCTAGATTAATGAAACAGAATAATATACTGCCCTCTGCATAACAGCAAAATGATATCACAGTAATACTTCTGGATGTCTGAAAGAAAATACTAGCAAGGCGAGTGAAGGATTCACACATAAATCCCTGCTATGATTAAGGACCATTTCTGGACCAAAAAAGGTCTTTTGTTGTTAGGGGCAGTGCAGATGAAAAGACACCATGAATGCAGTATCTAATGCACAACATAAAGAAGTATATAGATAATTTGGTAATCAAGCATTGTTCTTAGAGAGTTTATACACTAAAACACAGTAATGTAGTAGTATAATAAAAGAAAACTAACAGTGGTATTAAATAATATTAATTATTATTCTAACGTTTTAAAAATAGCTGTAGTCCAGGTGCAAAGCTCCCATATACAGACCTTTTGGTGATAGCAAAATCTATGCATGAGGCAGACATTCAATAAAAAGTAGAAACTTGAAAAAATGCCAGAAATTAATCAGTGAGATGCAGAATAAGGGAGAGTGTTGCTGAAGTTCCAAGGGTGAAGATAAGTATTCTTTCTCCTTTATCACTTTACCTGTGTATTTGCTAGTTGCAATTGGGTATACTGGACAAATTAAAGAACTATTCAACAATAGTCAACTTGAAAAAACAGAAATGGAGACCATGAGTGAGTTTTCTAAAGGAGAAAAGCTCAATTCTTTATACATAAATGGAGTAAACAGTTTCACTGTAAAAAGATGTTTGAAACTGTTGCTACAAAAAGTCTCTGCAGTTGGACAGCAGAAGTTGACATTTATGGAAGAAAGGCCTCAGGCCAAAAATTGCTTTTCTGTTGTCCTGCAAAAGCACATTCAGAGTTGCTGAATGGTAAATAATAGCTCCTTCCTCCTTTGTTTAGAATATGAAAGACATATTTGGTACTTTGACAAAGTAATAATAATATGAAGCGTAATGTGGATTCCCACTGGAAAGCAATGTGGGTTCTCTTGCAAAGCAACAGGAACTAATAAAAAACACACAAGAGGATTTCTTCAAACAAAACTAATAATTAGACAATAATCAGGCACATATTTCAGGTTTTTATTCACAGTTATGACCTTTGATCTCAAGATAGGCTCATAACACAGCTTGCTTTTCTGCTTTAAAGACATCATGAAGCTTTTTAGGTCATTCAAAAATCACAATGATAGGGACAAAGGGGATTAGCATAAACACCTGTGTGTCTGGCTTCACTCCCATTTTAAGTAACTTGTTCTTTTATTTTAAATAAAACCCAGAAAATTAAAAGTAACTAAAGAAACAGAAAAGTAATCCAGGAATATGTTGGCGTCCCAGTAGCTGTCTGATTTTCTGGAAAAGCAGGAGATGCATTTTCAGCCCACTGCTCTAAACAGGGTCAATCCAAAAGATTTGAAGCGACCTCATCTCTCACCCATGTGAGTACTTGGCTATAGAAGAGCTTTCTTTGTTGGAGCACAGTTAAAAAGGAGCTGGAGAAAGCACAGCTCTGCAGATGTGGGGTCATACAGCCAAGAGAGCTGATGACTGCATTTGATTTCAGAGCCAAATCCTTTTGATGACACTGATCTTCTCTTCACAAGTGTTTCCCTCTTTTTCCCATCTCCCCTATGGTCTGATTGGCTGATGCTATGGCAGCATTACTGACCTAACCTTTCAGCAGCTGCAGCTGCATGACAGATAGCTGCTTCTGGTGGCCATTGCTAAACACTTAGGCAGACTGAGCCATGTCTCCTGATGAGCTAAAGCAGCCCTTCAGTGGATAGGTTCCTCTTATTCCTCTTATTCCTATCAGTTTGCTCTCTGTGATGTCTCCCTATGGAATTCATTATGTTGGTTATCAATATAGGTGAATAAACATGCAAGTTTACTATTCTCCATTTAACCTTACCAGAAGCTGACAATCACCTTTAAAATTAGATGAGTGTCTTGCAGAAGATTTATTTTGAAATGTCATGGGAATACAGGAAGGTTGTGTATGACTGAGGGCTTGTTACGCAGAAAGCTTCACAGGAAGTGGTGAAGGCAGCAAACAAAACAGTGAAAAGGGCTGGATTTGTGAGTACAAAAGCTGATGGTTTACCCTCTCTTCATACACTAATGGAAAAAACAAAAAATTAGTTTTAAGATTTTGTCCCAAATGATTGACTATCATTTGCAGCATGAATAAATATTACCTGAAATATAACCTATAACTTTTATATAACCTTAATCCTGGAAGTAGCTATGAAGATCTATTTTCTGCTTTAAAAAATTTGACAGGATTTGTCCATCATTGGTGTATTGGAATTTGAGTTGAAAACACTACAATAGTGCATATCGTCCCAACTTAGATTTTTTTTGTATTCTTGTGCATGTTGTCCAGCGCAAAATAAATGATCCTGTAATAGGGATTTTGACTCTCCCTTTGAAAGGATGTCTTCTGCTTAATAGTCTGGACATTTTGGTATTTTTCATGGTATTTAGCCCAGATTTTCTACACTCGCTTTAATTTAGAAAGTCAAGGATAACTCAGGGGTACTATTACTCGCACCAGTCTTAGAAATCCTATGATTTTAGCAATCCTCCAAATTAACATCCAGTAGATAAGAGGAGAGGCAGAGGAAGGGAAAGGAAAATATTTATGATTATCAGTTATCTGCAGTCTCAGAGAATTAATGATGACAGATTCCTTTGAAATACTGCTGAGAAGAAGCAGTAGTTCCTTTTCTTGCCATATTTTGGCGGCAACCCTCTGGATCAGCAAATATGATCTGAGGTTGCAAATTCTACGTAATGCCTTTACAGAAAAGCATGGGGCATAAGTCAGGAAATAAAATGTAATACTGTAGGGATTAAAAGATCTAAGGATGAGAATACATTTACTTTCATAAGAGTATTAATATTCTGGAACATAATGAGAGATCTATGCACTTAGAATAAAATCCTGATCTAAGGAAAAGCAATAGCATACTTTAAGGTAGGTTGTTGAAGCCTCTTTTTTCTTAAGGTAGCCCTTTTAATCTGGTTTTTTTTTTGTTCATTGGTGCTAGGATTTTCAGACATGAAGTCAAGAACCTGGAAGTGTCTTGTCATGCTGTCAGGCCTCAATAATTAGGTGTGAAAATATGAGTGTAATTTTACTTAAAATGGTTGCGAATTTATTTAAAGTGCTTAAATATTTTTCTCAGTGGTCTTCATGATAGAAATAGTATGAAAATTTGTCTATATAAAGATAGTTTATGAACTATATATATTATAGAACTTAGTTTGCATTCCCTCATTGGGTAATAAGTCAGGTTCAGGATAGGCAAGTCATATACTATATTTATGATTATAATTCTAAATACATGCCTGAGAAATGCACTTTAAATTGGTACATGATCCCATTCTAGTTTTAATTTTTTCATAATAGATGATTTTTTTTCCTCAGTGTTTCGCAGTAATATTACCTTTGTTCATTTCATGCCAGGTGCTCATGATAGAAGCAAGCAGTGAATTTCAGATCCTCTTGGGGATATTTCTGGAAGAACTGAACCGTGGCTTTTGTCTTCAACTAAGATGCAATTTCTATTCCAGGAAAATTAAAATTCCCCTACCCACTTCTACATGTGCTCACCAGTACTCAGTATTCAGTCACAGAAGAACTTCAACAGAGAAGGCAAAAATCCAGATAGGTATCTAAGCCACTAATCTTAAGTATGTTTGCAATTTTGTGGTGCAATTAGATGCTACTAGAATGGAGTCTGTCTGTGCCTTATAGGAAAGCACTGTTCTAAAGCAGTTAGTACGCAATTTTCCTCACATAGCTCTGACAGTAAAAATCAGACCAAACTTCCTGCACTCTCAACTGGAAGACTTGGGACGAACTTTAAGTAAGGACTGGCAGCCATCTTTAGGTGTTTGGTCACTCAGAGAAGTGGAAAATGCTCAAATACTATTTCTAAATGTCCTGGTTGAAGTGCCATGTATTTCAGTTCATCATGTCAAGTCATTTTGTAGCACATTGTCTAAGAGAATGTGACGGATGCTATTCCTCAGAAACAGAAGTTACTGACAGTGCCTAATCTAATTCATGAAAACATGACCTTCAGAAGATGTACTTTGAGATACATGACATATAATATTTTCATATACCCTTTCCTTTAATTTCTCCTGACCTGACTGCAGATTTTTCTTAGGGGCTTGTCCCTCATGACAATGTCTTTGGTGTCATTCCTATTCAGAAATATATTTTAATTTCCACAGTCTTTGAATCAGGATTTTAATATTTTTCCATGTTGCAATAACTTGAAAAATTTTTCTTGAGTATTTCAAAAATTTGGAAGCAGAATTTCTAATTTTTTCTTTGGAACTATAAAAGTTTAGATGTGATAAACTAGAGTCATATAATCATTAAGATATGAATGTGCATTCTGCATACAGTTTTCTTTCATACATACTTGTAAGTCATTGTATCTTTAAAGAGTTCTTTAAAAATCTCAATGAGTGTGGTAAATCAATTCATAAGCTGTAAAAGCTTTTGCATGATTTGGCTTCAAAGGGAAACTAAATGAAAAGAGTCTTGGTTAACATATTTGATTCCACTCTTTTGTGCTTATCTAATATCCTCTAAATATTTTGTTATCTTGAAAATATAAGTTAACCTATGTGCTGTCAATATAAAATTGTCAATAGCTATATTGTTCATAAAATGAAATAGTAAGCACACAAATAGTTCATTCATTCTGTCTCCTTTAGTTTAGTCTTTGATAGAAGCTGGTCAGCGCAACTTATTAGTCACAAAAAGTTCAGTTATTCAGGATTTTATAATTATTAATAATAAAATTTAAAATCATAGAAAAAATCCATTAAATAATGACAAAATATACTAAGATATGCTTTGGCCTTTAGTATAAGATTTTTAATCTGAACATCAGATAGTGTCAAGAAACTGATAGCTTTCTATGGTGGCAGCATGTTATTTTGACAGTTGCACCGAAATACCACATTCAAGCACCAAGTGGGCTGTAGTGGCTTTGTTGATCCTCCTGTGGGAGAATTATTTTGCTGCATTGCTATAATCTGCTATTGCACATTAGTTAGAAATAAGCCTTATGAAACATCACCCTGAAGGTCAAAAATAATTCTGTTATTTATTTAAAACAAGTGTTTGAAGGGAGGAAAAGCGATTTGCAAGCACGCAGCTCTGTCTCCTGCAAATCCCATGGGGATTCTCAACTGCTGACTCGTTATCTTAACATGTAACATAATAACCAATTACTGTCAATGTGACCAGACCCATCAGGCTCCTATTGCATTAACCTTATGAACTGGTTCAAGAGAAATGTAATCAATCCATTGCTAAATTAATTACTAATTTTAAAGTTATCATTAAAAAATATGATTCCAAAATTGGCATAAATCATGTGGTTAAGTATCGAATTAGGTTTCAAGAAAGGAAAAAGAGTAGCAAATCCTATTCAAAGGATTTCATTATATTCATTTGCTCAGAGCACTGAGGTCATAATTTTAACCTTGTATGTGTCCAAACCATACGAAAATTATTCATGTCACCGAAGGCCAGCAATAATTCCTTTAATTCCATGGCATATTAATGACCAACAACGAATGGGCCCCTTAAGTGTTCCATTTATTGTCTTAAATATGAAAATGTTTTAGAGATTAGAGGGGAAATTGTTTGAATTAATTAACTGAACTGATGCTCAAGGGAACTGGTACAAGATTTTCAGACAAAGGCTGAGAATTTACAATAATGACATTTCTTTCATGGCTATAAAATATAGTACCAGAGGGACTTTGAGGCACTCTTAACATTTTAGCTGATGTCTGTTGAGGGTTTAAGATTTCTCTGAAAACATCAATTATGGCATGAAAGACATCACATGAAAACAGCCGTGAGGCTCACAAATTTCACCATTGAACTGGGATCGAATGACTGACACAATGAAAATTCAGAATGTAAATGGAACTATTAAAGTAATAGGATAATTTATTTTAAGAATGTGCTTTTTTCAGGAAATGTAATGAGCAAAAGTCATGAAACACTACTGGCTTCAAAAGGAAAGCTACAGAATTTTGTTCTTAAGTTACTCTTGAGTGAATGTACTCTCCCAAAAGCAATGGGGAGACAGCCACCATCCAAGCTTGTGATGGGTCTGTGTGAACTTACCTTGATTGCTGCCTGCTATCTCGTCTTGGTTGTTCATGAGTCAGGGATCACCAAATATCCTGAGCTGTGCCCTGATTCTGTGATATGAACAAAAATTTACGTCAACTTAAGTTCAGTATTGGCTGGCCTACACAGAGTGATCTTTCAGCTGATATTTACAAAGGATAAGGCCTTCAGTACTCATGTAATCACATATGTAGCAGCATGACACTTTTAAAAATGGAGTTTGCTGTGATAGTTTAGGAAAGGAAAAAAGAAAAAGAAACTTGAAGAGTGTAAAAATGCCCTCTTCTGCGCTTCATACATTTTTTACTCTTTTACATACATTTTCTTTTTACTTTTCCTGTATTCCACATAGGAATTTCTTATGCTCTCAGTTTGATCCATCCCACTATTAACAAGGACATTTCCTCTTCTAAGATGACACTGGCCAATGAGGTCTGCAGTGTCTTGCTAATATTTATTGGCTCTAGTTCCTGAAGGTGGACCATGCTTGGTTTCTCAGGTCTGCTGAAAGTCCAGTCTGTTCTGAATTTAAAAGAAAGATAGCTAAAACCCAAATAAACACTTTAAAATAAATTTATCCTGTCTGTGTTAACAGAGCAGCTGAGAAAGCATGTGACAACAGCATACAATTTCTACTGCAGAAGTCAATACGTTGCAAATGGATTTTTCATGACTATGTTTCTGATGACCAGTATAATAAACCAGGGAGGTATGTAGTTTAGTCTAATTTACACTGAAAAAATTAATAACACTAAGGAATAGGCACATAATAAAAATAAATGGAAATACCTTATCACTGTAAATACCATACATTCACCAGTATGATGTGGGAACAGAGAAGCATCCCAAATTTTGGTCATACCATATAGCATCTAATTTATAGAAGAGACATTATATCAGACATCTGCTCCTATTATCTTACAGATTTTAAGTTTTCACATATTTTTTTCTCTGTGTTTCAGAAAACTGAAATATAAATTATTCAGTTTAGAGTTGCTTGCATATTCAAAGTCATTGGCTGTGAATACTTATGATGGCTGCATGCACTCACAGACTAAATGGTGAGGGATGCAGCTGATCACATATGCACAGGGCTTATGCCATAGTGAGTTTAAATTGGGAATATGTTTTGATCAGATTATTAAATCTATTTGTAAGATACAATTTGTATATATCAAAACACTTTTTCTGCAAGAGAGAATCCAGAACTAAGCAGGAGAGACCATCATCTGTAATAATTAACCTTTTCATAATAAATAGCAGGGTCCACCAGTAAAGCACTTAAATAAATAAATAATATAACATTATTATTACACAAATGTATCAATATGAATATTAAACATTTACACACATTAAACACTTTTGTGCATTAACAGTTTTATTATTCTTTTACTTCAGTCTTTATGAAAAATTGCTGATAAATATCCATAGCAATGAGGGATGCACATTGTAATCTCCTGGGTAGATTATCCTCCAATAAAATACTGAGGAAACATCTCTTTTTACCCCATGAACTTTTTATTTTCATCAAGGTTGCTTTGGTCTCATTTTTCAGTCCTATGGTCCTTGAAACTTTGAATACCTATGCAGAAAATCTTGAAATTCCCTATGATCGTCACTCAGGTATTACCCCTGAAATTCATCGTTCATTTGATTTCACAATGTCTTTTTGTCAACTTGATTAAAACATATTCATATAAGAGACAGGTTTGACATAAAAATAAATTACTAGACTTGGTTTTGGAATTTTTTTTGCAAAAAGATTTTTCCAACTTTGTTTTTTATCTAATTTTATTTTTCTATAAACTTTTTTTCTAACTGTTAGCTAGGACAGTGAGATTTTTATTTTCTTTTTGAGGTTAAAAATATTGATCATTTCACTTCAGCCACAGTGAACCTTTAGAATTTCAATCAAATTGCTTTGAAACAAATGTAAACATTTAACAGAATGCAGTAAAATTACCGTCAGCTGAATGTATCTTATGTTTCTTGGCTTTCACTTTTTGAAGTAGCATTTGCAATAGCTTACAAGATAGAATTTGCAATTGGGATGATCCCATTCTTATCAAACGTTAACAGATTTTTGAGACTGTGGTGGGTTGACCTGGGCTGCATGCCAGGTGTCCACCAAGCTATTCTATCACTTCCCTCAGCAGAATGTAGGGTGGGGTGAGAGAAAATAAGGTGAAAAAAACACTTGTAGATCTAGATAAAGGCAGCTTACAAAAAGCAAAAGTGAAGGTCACGTGAGGCAAGCAAAGGGAAAAAAGTCAAAATATTTATTCTATGCTCCCCATCAACAAGCGATGTGTGGCCACTTCCTGGGAAGCTGGACTTTACCACAAGTGGATGCTCCAGAAGGTAAATGTTGTAAATAGCGAATTCATCCCCTCTTCCTCCTATTTTCTCTTGCCTTTTATATCTGAGCAGACATCACATGGTAAGGAGCATCCCTTTGGTCAGTTTGGATCAGCTATCCTGGTTATGTCGTCTCCCAGGATTTTGTCACCCCCCTCCAACTGGTGATGGGGAACACTGGAGAGGCAGGGCTGAGGCTGTGCCAGGGCTGCCCAGCTGCGGCCAGAGCACTGGAATGCTATCAGCACCTTTCCAGCCACCCATGCAAAGCACTGACAGGCAGACCAAGCGCAAAGAGCAGCTTAAAAATCATAATGTGTAAGTTTGAAAAAGCTATGAGTAGGGTAGCTTTAACTTATTTTGAAATAAGAGCATCTGCCCTTCTCTGTTTCCTTAAAGGGTCAAATATTGTTCTCATGTTACACCAGCATGAAAGTGGAATGGTACTGGTAAATATGGCAACGTTTGTTTTTGTACAGACAAGAAAGGCCATGACAGATTTTCATATAGACTACTGTAGACTTGTTAAAAAATATGGAGAAGCAGTTTTCAAATGTCTCATTTTTAATCTGTCTTCAAGACTCTTGTAACGGTGCAGTATCACAGTAACACAGTTTAGACTGAAAATACGTTTTGACTGTTGGTAGGGTTGATTGAATGCATTTAAATTTCCAAGATACTGCTGTAATGCCTGGAAGCAAGCTATTAATGCAGTGACTCATGTTTTGATCTAGTTATGTTCATCCAGTTTCCAGCATATGTGACATGCATCATACTTTAGTAGTGAGAGAAAAAAAAAGAAAAAAAATTATAAATTCTATGACTCTGAGATCTTATTATGTAAAACACATACACACCCTGTGCAGGAAAACTAAGACCTGGAAATATAATAAAAGAGATGACAAATAAAACCTCCCAAAATCCAATAAAAATGAAAACCAACCAATGAACCAAAAGAAAACTCAAAAGCCCAAGATTAAATTACTCTACATTTCTTACCTGGCCACTGGAGGAGTTGAGTTTCTTGTCTTCTGCACCAAACTTCAACAGATAGGGATTCATAACTGAAAGTTAGACCTGTGAATGCTGTCATCCAAACACCTGTGTGGCAGATTCATCCCAACCAACTAAAATATACTTTATAAGAAGTTGCAAAATATTTGATCATATTAAGCCTAAGACAAGCTTTCTTATCTTTCCAATGTTACGTTTAAATATTAATTTCCCTTGAATTATTCCAATGTGGTCTTCATCCCCTACCTGTATAGAATGAATTAATCTATTTAAGAATCATAAATCTCTGAAGAAAATATTTGGACACAGCAATTGTTTTTTTTTTTTTCCCAAGTGCAGCAAAACCTAAGCTTCATGAACAGAAAAACCGTTTCTGTCAGCAAATTTCCATATGAGTTTGTGTACATACAGATGCACATATATGTAGTCGGTGAAAATGCCACATACCTTCTTCAGTTTTTATATGTTTTGATATATGTAAACTGTTTCCGACCAGGGGAGACTGATCTGGGAAAAAAAAGTAGAAAACTTTGTATTGCTGATATTTTTTCCGTGTAATAACATTACCCATTTCAGGAACTCAAGATATGAAGGCTCCGAAACCACATTTGTGCAGGATTTACATTACCAAAATGGTAAAATACACTAAAAATGTTGTTTATAGTGGAAACAATAAAAAAGAAAGTGAATAATTTACAGATGTTCCTCTTCACAGAATTACTTGCAGACTTGAGAAGTAAAAGATAAATCATGTTGTTCTTCTCAACATGAAATATAAGGTGAAAGTATTAGTCAAATTTTTGCACAACCACTTTCAGTGTAAAATCACAGTTTTATCCAAATGTTAATCCACAAGAGATGTGAAAATACTGTGTCTGGGTCTTGAAAGTGCTAACTATTTGTTCTGGATTTACATAATATAAAATATTCAAATAAATTAGCTTGTCAGTAATGCATGCAGGGATCTTCTGTAGTTATGGTAGTTAAGCTATTAAAGTACTCCACTGGAAATTTAATACATTTCAGAATCCATATTTTAATTTTTACATGTAAATCAGTATATACTGAGAAGCTGCTCAATATTGCATATACTGGTTTTCCTTCGTAATAAATTAGGTTGCATACTGCATATCATCTTTGGAGTTAAAGAAAGGTATTTAGAAGTAATGAAAATACAGTTTCTCCATTTAATATACTTATTTTCAAAACTGTTATTGATAGAAGATCATGTTAAAGATAATTTTTAATATGTCTTCTGTGTAGATTTTCAATGCTTTTCTTTCCTTAAATAGTCATCTATTAAGCTTTATGGGTTGCAGCGGAAATTGCACAGATCCACTCTGAGAATTGTTAGCCTGTTTTTTAATCCTGTATCTTTCCAATAGACAGGAATAGTGCTGGGTTTTTTCTTGGCTAATCCAATTACATCCTGGCAAATTTACAGAAGATAAAGGGTCAAGTTATTATTTAAAATGCTTTGTAGTGTGACTTTCAGGAAACAGTTTTAGTGTCTGTTACAGCAGAGAAGTTAAAATGATCCTTGCTGGAATGCAGCTTTGAATGTCACCTAAAAGCTGAAAACTACTGTTAGGGTTTCACCTTCAGTTAATTTTTCATTTAAAGTGCAGCACTCACACAAGTCTACATTTCTTAGTAGATGCCATTTTCTGGAAGTAAAATAAGGAAATCAGACATCACTAATACTTGAAAATGGAATCTAATGGAAATCGAACCATCCCACAAAATCCATTTGGTGCTTATTTATAGAGTTGGCTATAAGGTTATTGACACTTAGGAAAATAGGGTTTTCTCACTGCCCTCAAATGTAAACTGAATGGGTATTTGCCAGTCAACCACATATCTCTAGTTGCAACTGTATTTTGAACATGTTAGATAAGGGCTCATAATTTAGAATAACACCTTATGTCTCCTGACAGTCTGGTTGGTACTTGGGAAAAAAGTAGGCTTGGTGTTTGTTTTCTTATTTGCCTGATTTGGGCTTGACGAGTATGAAAATCTGCCAAGTGCAGTCACTTGCCAGGATCTTGGGGCATTCCCTACTTACCAAGCCGAAGCTGGCATTTATTTTGTGAATTAATAAACAGCTGACCAGATGGCTAGTAGTAAAAAAAGACCACTGTCCTAATACTTGGAAAAAATAACTCACATCCACTTAAACCAGGATTGTTTTATTCTCTATTAATTCTGTGTGGATTTCAAGATTCTTCAATTAATGGAAAATGTACATGCTAGTACAAATGAATAGTGAAATCCTGGTTCAATCCCTGTGATAGCATCTCTGTGACTGACTTGAGTGGACTTGGGATTTTCCATGCAATTTTATAGAAAATGTCTCCAACTTTTCTGTCTGAGAATGATCCTGTCTGGCTGCTGGAGCCCAGCCCACTGCTCTGTGAACTGGGGGTTTCTGACCACGCTAAGGCATGTCACACTCTTGTTTGGAGGTCCAACCAGAAATGAACATGAGCAGGAATCTCAGAGACATACAGAAGTGTAGTTGAGAAGAGGTAAAGGAAGCAGCATTTTTTACTGTAGAGGTAAGAACTGAAGCACTGAAAAGTTTTTGTACGTGTCCTGCATATTTCACATCACCAAGACCTTCAGCAGCTGTCAAGGCATAGAAAATTTAGTGTGCTTGCTCCAGCAAAAGACCTCAGATCTTCAATAAGGTAGTCAAGTGACCTAACTATACCATACATCCCTCCTCTCACAAGATTATCTTGATTACGCATTTGCACTTCTCACCTTTAGTTCACTAATAGTCCTCATCTTTATTTTCCATCTTACAAAATATTGCTATTATTCTTGATGTCTCTCAGATATTAGTCTAGTTACTAAGTTACAACTCTATGTCTCTGATCTCCAAAACAAGTTTCACTTAGAAATAATATTGATTTTTTAACTTTATTTTGTTCTGCTGATGCTAGAGCTTTAGAGTGTTTAATACATGAAATATTAACTACCTTTTCATCATGAGAAGTCAGAGTTTGATTACATCATTTTAATAACCAATGATCCTCTTTCTTTTAAATTCCTGTTTCTAGTGAAGTAAAAGGGTGGAAATTTTCTCCCTGGGTTTTAGGCCAAATAAGCCTACTTCCATGTTATTAATATATATCATTATATTTGTCCTGTTTTGAGTCATATATCCTTGATAATACTTTTATATTTGAGATCTGTGGTACTGCCTACTCCTGCATCCTGCTTTGTCCTGTTGTAAATCTTCTTTTGGGCCCCAGTTAGGGTTTTGTGTTCAGCATTAAAATGACTAAGCTCACTCCGAATCCTTTTCTCTGTAAAAAAATAGCTTTTGTTTTTTGTTTGTTTGTTTGTTTGTTTTCCTCGACAGTGCTTGAAAGTCAGGGATTCACGACCGATGTGTTACCCTTCCACAGTGGACTCTTACATTTTAGAGTTATAGCTTCAATTCAGAGTTAGAGCGCTTCCTTGATGTGGCAAGTTGGGTGATTCAGGATGTCCAATGGAAAATTATAGCCATTCATCAACTAAGGCTAGGGAGTCACCTTATATTATAAAAACTTCAGTTTCAGGATGATTGTAAAATACAGCAGACAGAAATACTCCTATTTTACTCCTAAGGGACTTTTTGGTTCACAGGAAAGAGAAACAGGGATACTGATTTCTTTCTTTCTTTTCTTTCTTTCTTTCTTTTCTTTCTTTCTTTCTTTTCATTCTTTTCTTTCTTTCATTCTTTTCTTTCTTTCTTTCTTTTCATTCTTTTCTTCCTTCCTTCCTTCCTTCCTTCCTTCCTTCCTTCCTTCCTTCCTTCCTTCCTTCCTTCCTTCCTTCCTTCCTTCCTTCCTTCCTTCCTTCCTTCCTTCCTTCCTTCCTTCCTTCCTTCCTTCCTTCCTTCCTTCCTTCCTTCCTTCCTTCCTTCCTTCCTTCCTTCCTTCCTTCCTTCCTTCCTTCCTTCCTTCCTTCCTTCCTTCCTTCCTTCCTTCCTTCCTTCCTTCCTTCCTTCCTTCCTTCCTTCCTTCCTTCCTTCCTTCCTTCCTTCCTTCCTTCCTTCCTTCCTTCCTTCCTTCCTTCCTTCCTTCCTTCCTTCCTTCCTTCCTTCCTTCCTTCCTTCCTTCCTTCCTTCCTTCCTTCCTTCCTTCCTTCCTTCCTTCCTTCCTTCCTTCCTTCCTTCCTTCCTTCCTTCCTTCCTTCCTTCCTTCCTTCCTTCCTTCCTTCCTCCCTCCCTCCCTCCCTCCCTCCCTCCCTCCCTCCCTCCCTCCCTCCCTCCCTCCCTCCCTCCCTCCCTCCTTCCCTTCCCTTCCCTTCCCTTCCCTTCCCTTCCCTTCCCTTCCCTTCCCTTCCCTTCCCTTCCCTTCCCTTCCCTTCCCTTCCCTTCCCTTCCCTTCCCTTCCCTTCCCTTCCCCTTCCCTTCCCTTCCCTTCCCTTCCCTTCCCTTCCCTTCCCTTCCCTTCCCTTCCCCTTCCCTTCCCTTCCCTTCCCTTCCCTTCCCTTCCCTTCCCTTCCCTTCCCTTCCCTTCCCTTCCCTTCCCTTCCCTTCCCTTCCCTTCCCTTCCCTTCCCTTCCCTTCCCTTCCCTTCCCTTCCCTTCCCTTCCCTTCCCTTCCCTTCCCTTCCCTTCCCTTCCCTTCCCTTCCCTTCCCTTCCCTTCCCTTCCCTTCCCTTCCCTGTCATCCTTTTTTTAAAGTTTTTATTTTTTCCTTTCTCTATTTTTTTTTTCACTTGAAACCACAATCCTCCAGGATACTTTAAAAAGGAATGAGTTGAACATATTCCGGATTATAGTCTGTGTTTATTGACTGCCTGCTTTAATTTCTGAAGAATTTGACAGTTACATTGTATATAGGCTTCCAAACGTGTAGAAAGAGTGGGAGCTGGGCTCTCTCTGTTGGTTGCTTTGGACAGAGATGGAAGAGACAGTTGGCTTTAGGCTGTTTTCTAGTGAAAGGATGAAAAACACTGGAAACAGAGTTTTTTGACACAACTGTCTGGTTCATGGCAGGACAATAGGAGAGATTTTATATCAATTGCAATAAAACATATGGTTCAACAATCATCATACACAATGTGAGATGATTGCTGTTATCTTTGCTAACTATTCATGCATTAAATCTATTTCTTTGTATTTGTGGGGAAGACACACAGAAAAATGGGAAAGCAGAATTTCATTAATTGAGTCTAAGAAGTAGTTAATTGTAGCTTTTGTCTGTCTGTCGGCCACTATTTTCATGATTCTGCTAAAGCATTGTGTGATTTTTGAGAAAGTGTTTCAAGAAACTAGAATTCTGTTCAGTTAGCACTGTGTGTAAAAGTTTAAGGATTTATGCATTGCAGTGAGCAGAACCTCAAGAAGTTACCCAGGTGTGAAAGTAAAATTCTCAAACTCAAGCCAGTAGAGTGGGAGAGATGGACTTGCATCAGTTAAAGTACCTACTGGAGACTTCCACCTAGATCCCTAAATTGCTGCTTGCACATAATTGACTACATTTTCTTTATTGGTATAATTTTGAGCTAGGAAACATGTCCAGAGTAGGGACATGTAGGGATTAATATGTTTTCTTTATTTAATTCACCTTTTTTTTGTTTGTTTGTTTGTTTTTGTTTTTGCTTTGTTTTGTTTTTTTTTACAGTATATGCTAGCCTTTAGGCCTGCAGGAATGGAACAAATTGGCACAGATGATTTTGTTCTACATTTCATGAATTAAATAACTGAATGACAGAGGAAGGGAGGAAGTGTATGTGATTCTAGCTTTAATGGACATTAACCTCTTTTGACAAAAGACACTTCTGGATTTAATGTCACCCCCATTGTACACTTCTGTAGTGATGTAGGAAGAGACATTTCCTCAATCCACGTCCTCTGCTCAGAGAGTTTTACAATACAATAGTGAAGATATTCAAATAGAGGAAAATTGTGGTGCTGAATCCCTGAGGGATCAAGATTCTAATGAAAGGAAAAAGAAAAGTAAATTCTGCCTTCAAAAGGCAAAAGAGTTAAAGCAGAAAAGGGAAATTGCTAGGAAATTTCTCCCAAGAGCTGGGAGAATATTATCTTAAATAACTCCACAGAGATTAAAAATAACTTCCAATTTACTTCTCCCATATGCCTATGGTAGAGGTTACTGAACCAGTTATGTTAGGTGTATCTGGAATTCTGGAAAGAAAAGGATAGAGCCTTTTCAATATTTTGAAATTTCTTGTATTTTATTTTTATTTTTCCAGATAGAGCTGTGGCAACCTCAAAGCTATGGCATCATATTCAATAGGTAAATGCAACACAGAGATGTTCTGATTAAACTTACACTGAGCTTGTGAATTAAGCATATTCAAACTTAAAGTATACATATGAGAAACCCTAATATTATCATGTGGAAAAGAACACTACTAAGGCACTGCACATGAGACACCAGAGCTTCAAGACTCATGTAATTATGATGAATGCATTGGTTTTTAGAAAATTTTACAAATTTGGGCTTTGACTTGCCTACATCCATGCTTACCCCATTATATGAAAAACTGAACTTTTACGCAGTAAAAATCTACTTTTTTGCTATCATTGGTGTTATTTTACTTAAAACACAAGAACTGCATATGTTTTATCTGCTTGTGTGCTTGAAAAAAGGCTTACTTTCCCCTTTTCTCTTACCTTTTTCCCTCCTCCCTCTACTCCCTGGTGGAACTATGTAAAGGAAAAACATTACTATTTTAATTTCCCATTCACAGTTTTTTTTATCCCAGGTTTTATTTGCAGCTTTAGTCAATAACTCTCCTTTACTGGTGTCACATAAAATTCCTTAAAGAAAACCAGAATAAAATCCCCCAAAACTCCCCTAAAACTTCCAGAGGAGATTTGAAATATAAATAGCAGCTGAAAATTCTCTTAGATCATATTAAACTCACTTTTACTTTGTTATTATAAGCTATATATGTTTCTTGTTCAGGTAAAAGGAAAAGTTCCCATTTTCATTTGAGACTCTGAAATATAGACACTCAATATATGTTTAAAGGTATTTTTTCTCTCAAATTATATTTGGATGTTTATGATGTGACAGCATATCTTTCCTCTAAAGCATGATGATTGTAAAACAAGTGAAAAAATTATGAAATCAGCCCTGAAATGTCTCTAAGGTGAAATTAACTTCCTAGAAATCAAACCTGATTACATATGTCCTATTATTTCTTTGTTAATGATGAGTAGTAAGGTAATGTCTTCAGGACATTGTTTAGCCACAAGCTTTTATGCTCCAAATTGTTTATAGAAAAAGGCAGCACACCTGATATATATATAAGGAATGAAAATAATTTATTGCTCATATAATGGAAATCTTTAGCATCTAATACTTTTTTTAGTCCAGACTGAAATGTTATTGCATAAAGAAACCCTAATGTGATGCTTATGTTTTTGCTTATACAGTAACACTTTGTTATTGCATAAAGAAAACAATAATGTACTTCAATTGTTATATGTGAATTTAGTTTTTGTGACTTTTCCTGATGAGCTCGCCCTTCTTCTCTGGGCTGTGAGTTTGGAGGTTTAATTCCAGCTGTGGGATTTTATAGTGAGTCACTGGCATACAGAGTCTTTCATCAGCAGGAGGAATGTGGAGTTCTTGCTGATGGTTCCTTCCTCACTCTAGGATTCACTAGAGGTCACTTTTGTGTGTTTGGCTGCACACTGTCACACGTTACTCTTTCTGCCTTATTCTGAAGCTCCAGGTGGAACACAGATTTGCCATGAGTAGTGACTTCAGTATGTTTGACATCAGTCTTGTGTTCTGCTTGCAATTCCTAAATGTAGTTCTGTGTAGTTCCAGGCCTGCATTTCTTTAACTGATCAAGGCTGAGTAGTTTATAATTGTTTGCCTCTGGGGCCAGACTGTGCCCATTTCTTGCCATCTTGAGTTTGCCCTTCTCAATGCTCCACCTTGAATCTCTTCTTTTTAAGTCTCCTGATATCCAGGTCTGTATTTCTCTACACTAGAATACCATGTGAGACTCATAAATACCTCACTCTACATGACATAACTGCTTGCTACTGCTATGTGCATAAAAATTATATTATGATTCTACAATTCTACAATGCAAAGATAAATGAAAGTAAAACAAATGAGGCATAGACACCTGCTCATTCAGAGAAACTACAATTGTAGGTAAACCAAATAAAAACAGAGTTGCAGGCAGAGAAAGTCAAGCAAATCACAGTCCTGGAACTGCGTAAATTAAGTACAAAGTTTATAGTCAATTAATAGCTTTGACAGTATTTTATTACTGGCTATGTTCTTACGAAATGATTGGTATACCTGTTCTTTTCATACAGATCAGCAGTTGTCTTACTATATATATAGATCATTAGAGTACAAAGTGAATAAAACTAGCACTTGTAATAACATTACAGAGGTACTGTAAGAAAGCAAAATATTTTTTCCTCCTAATTTTGGAAGCAGTAGAATTATGCTTGAAATTCTTACCAATGAGCCCAACCCAGATCTTACATACTGTTCAAAAGGGCAGGAATTTGCAGAGAGTGTTCCTAAATTTCATCCTAGTAAATAAATCAAGGCTGAATGATAAGGACATAGCAGCACCACTCAGTATAACAGACTTAATATCCTCATTCAATGAGTATTAACCAAATTATGTTTAGTTAAACCAGGTCTGTTAAGTAAGCAGATTAAGAAACAGATTATTCTTTCTATAGCTTCTAGTGTAATAAGTAAAAGAACTGTAGGGTAAAGGTATCTTTTCATGGCAATTTTGAAAGTGTAAAGATAAATGGGAGAAAACTTGAGCCATCCCTGATGTAATAAAGCATAGTGGTAATATGTAAATAATTATTTTTTCTGGTTATCCGACCAATCGGGAAGAGCAGACCAGCAGCTTTCTTTCTCAACGTTCTCTCTGATTTGATGTGCTCAGAAGACCCAGTCTACAAGATACACCTTGCTGCAGTGCACAGAAGTGTGCAGGAGAAAACACCTAACAGCAAAAGTTTTTTAAATTTAGGAAAACTGAAGAAGGTGAGTTAGGTTTGTACTGATGATTCATACTTAACCTTCGTGGTTTGCTTGCTTGCCATATGCCAGCGTCACTAACCCAGAGGTGCCAAAAATTACCATTGATCAATAGTTTGAAATTGCAGCGCTTGAACTTTCACCTTTAATTCTGCTGTGCTGTAGTATGTGTTCAAACATCAGCCTTTTAGAATTATTCATTCTGGCTGCAGATAAGTGTTGCATAGACATCTGCAGAATGTTAAACACACATTACTTTCTACCATGAAATAAGAAAGCCAGTTTCAGTACAGAAACATGGTGGAGCTCAAATATTCTCAGTTTAAGCAGGCAGTCTGGGCACATTAGTATTTCTGAGTGGTCAATTTAAAATTTCCTTCAAATCTGATATTACAAAACTTTTTTTGAAATAAGCATAGTTATCTATATGAGAGGTGGAGTAGCTGTGATTTGATCCAGAGGCTTTTGAAATACATACAAAAATTTACAGTGACCCCAGTGGGCTCTGGAAAGGAGTCACCAGACCATATTTTTAAATAGTTTAAATCTTCAAAGACTCCAGACTTATCTCTGCAGTTCTGAATTTTAATGTTGGGCTTTTGCAAAGTCCTGCCTAATATGTGAATAAGATCAGTGAGTAAAAAGAGTTTGCATGGCTAAGGCAGAATCCAACTTTTTCAGTAAGAAAAAAAGACAATTCTCAAAACAAACTCCCTATGTAACCTTATTATTGTTATAAGAAGCAATGGTTGACATAAGGTGCATAGTATAAAAAGTGATTATTTTCATCATTTAAAGGAAGTGGGAGAAGCAAAAAAACTCTCACTAAATTAAAGTAAATTTGGTCATAGAAACATTGATACTTCATTTTTCCTGTTTAGTGTGGGTATTCAGCATGAGATTCACTTTAGTTGTCTAAGATTTGGAATCTGGTCAAGCTATTTAATTTATTTTCTGTTTTGTCATTCAAAAAGTGAGGCATGTCTAACAGTTAATTAATCCACACCCTATTTCAGACACCTACACAGGACTCCTCCTCTGTGTTTAACTCCTACTGACTCTGCAAATTGCTTAGATAACAAGATTAGATTGAGCACCTATGCAGGCCAGATGTAGATAAAATGAAGAGCCGCTTTTAATGACACTCTACTTTTAATATACATAGCTGTAGTAATTTCAGAAGGAGTTCACTAACATTCAAACACAACTAACTGTGCACCTTCGTTGCTAGAGAGGAACTAATATCTATTTTATTTTACCTAAGTGGTTGCTTATTAAAAGCAAAGGAAAAAACAATTAAGTTCTTTGCTTTCTGATGGAGTTTAGTCTTCATATATTACCTCTAGTCCAACATCAAGACATTCTTTGTGTGGTAGGAAGGCTTATTAGGAAAAGGAATTCCATGGATTCATAAAGAAACTTTAGAGAAATTTGTTAGATCAAAAGTAGCTTTCTGCAATCAAACTTTTTTTTGTTCACTGATGCAGTGTAACATGCAAAAAGCCAGAGAAGACAGAGAAAAATAGTAAATACTAGCCAGAACAAGGACTCGGGGAAAAAGTCATTAACAGTGCCAATCACAGGAGTCGTTACTCTGATTCTACCTAGCCTGCAGCTTCACAGTGCTATCTACTAATAGAGGCTGGCTGGCCTCTGAAGTACCAGTGCCTGAAAAGTTCCTATTTCAAAGAAAACAGGATCTCTGTAACAAGACTAGATATACCAGCTTTTATCATCAGCACTGCTACTACTGCCTGGCCAAAAGAAAAGGCAAATAGTTATGAGCATTTGAAGCTTACCACACACCTTACAGTGTTTATGGTCAATGACTGCAACTTTAAAAGTCTTTTATTTCTCATAGGAGTCATAACCAGACAAAACAAATTTTCTGAACTTTCAGACAGAGTGTACTTCATGGCTGTAAAATAAAGTGAAGAAAGATGGTGGATTATTTAATATATAAGAAAATACATATTAGTTGTTGCTATATTTAGTCCTTATGTCCCACAAAGCTGGAAATGTCATAGATCTGCATTCTGGAAGTTCAGTCTATATTTGGACTGTGGTAATTCTCTTGTATTTTTCCTTTATTTTTTTCTCCATTCATAAACTTTTTTCCTCTCTAAATAATATGCATTGAACATGAAATACAAAGTTTTTCAGCACGAATTTTCTTTGTCAATTTACATTGCTATTTGCAAATCATGTAGACACTATTGGAAATGACATAATATTTTGAAGTATGCCTGCCACCTTTTTTAATATTTATAAAGACAATAGTATTTCACAACCATTCCTTTATAAGTGTTTTCATAATGTGTATTTGTCTTATTTAGGCTCTCATCCCAGCTCCCAGATATAAGTGGTTTCCTAGTCTGATAATTTATTAACTCAGCTTAATTGCATCACTAGTTTGGGTAGCATTTGGTGGAGAACTTGGCATACCATACCCACAATAACATTCTGTAAAGGACAAGCAGCCTTGAACCTGAATTTTTTTTAATCATACAAATATCTTTCCTTTTAGGGAGTTTTCTTTTTCTTCTTGAATATCGTAGTTATGTTTTCTTTCTTTTCCCCAGCTGTCTGCTTTCTTTGGGTGCTATTTTAAACTGTGGATTTGTTTTCATTTCTCCACTATATATTTTGTTTTTTCTTTTTTTGTGCCTATACACTCATTCATGCTTCTTCCTTCTGAAACCCTTTCACCTCTATCATTCTCTGAGAGTGTCTGGTAAACAAAAAGCAGTTTACCAGCAGTTTATTGACTGTACATGTGATATCTTTTGACTTCCTTAAGAGCCTGATGCTTCTTAGGTTTCAGTCTAGCTTTTATGGTGGAAAGCCATCCTAAAATTCACTTGGATTATCCATTCTTTATTTTTATATTTGCAATAGTTACCATGTGTTCAGGTTAGGTGAATAAGGAATTGCAGCTCAAGATTTGTAGAAGCAATGACCAGCTACTAGGAGTAGTGACTGAGTAAGTTTACACACAGACACAAACCTACACACACAGACACATGTACCCCATTCCCCTGCTAGTTTTTTGAATACTGTGTATTTTAATATAAAAGGAATTAGCTTGCTTGGCATGCCTATATTCCCAGGTCCCTCTTTATCTTTATCATTCACATGGAACTTCATATCTGCAGGGCTATACCAGCCTAAGATGTGGATGTCACAATAAAGAAAAAAACCAATTAAAATTATTATTTTAAAAATTATTTCAATAAGAATTTTAAACTAAATATAAGTTCCATTTAGTGTTTCTCCTTCCCAGCTTGTATTTCAAATATTTGTTAGACCTTTGGCATATCAGTTCCACATGCTGGAGAAAAAGATGCTCAGGTTGCAGGAGAGAAAAAATCCCAAAGCAAATTATTTCATCAATTTCTGTGAGTGTTGCTCAGGATACTCTTTACTATGAGGCTTTTTTGTTTGTTTGTTTGTTTTTTGTTTGGCTTCCTTGTTCATTAGTTGGGGATTATTTTCCTTTGAAAGTTTACTAGAAATTCCTAAAGGCCATTTCACTAATTAGACAAAAATTAAAAAAGCCGGCAGTTCACATATGGCCACTCTGTCTTCATTCTGACATGTATTTTGCCATATTTTGCTTTATTTTCTTATAATTTAAATCTCTTTCACAGCCTTGCTGGCTAATATTTTTCCGTTTGCAGATGCAGAGATGTATTTTCTGTTGCACTTGACTTCTTCCGTCTCCAGGTCCCTCTCAATTTCATCATGTTCAGGGGTGATGCCAACTCTTCTTTCCAGGCCTCTCTTTATAAAAAGACAGCGCTGAAACACTGCCTAGAGAACCTTTCTGACAGAGATAAGCACCAGCCATTGCATTTCTCCACTGTTTTTTTTTTTAAGGTTACCTCTGCTGGAGAGTTCAGGGGCTGACTAGAAAATATCAGAAGAGTAATGATTCTGTCAGAGTCTGTCTGGTGTAAGGAGGTAGTGCAAACAAAGGGCTCACTTATGCATATTTTATCTAACCCAGTGGTAATACCCTTTCTGACCTAATAAAATCCAGAACTCACACTAAATCACTCTTTAAAGAATCTGATTTGAGGAGAAATTCTGAGATAGTCTATTAAGCTGTTTTATAATCTTTAAATCATGTGCATGTTCATTATTTTAAGAAGAAAATTTAAAAAAGCATGAGAAAATATGTTGCAATTACTTGCAATTGGCAATTTAGATGTCAGTAAT
Organism: Calcarius lapponicus; assembly: GCA_039654755.1. NCBI lineage: Eukaryota > Metazoa > Chordata > Aves > Passeriformes > Fringillidae > Calcarius > Calcarius lapponicus. The sequence goes on along the minus strand of CM077463.1, from coordinate 32,407,784 downwards.
CTACTAGGAATTCATTTGACTGTAGTGAAAGATCTTGACATTTTCATATATAAAACCAGCACTTTGGCAGGTGAATTTAATGTATCTATTTTCAGCTGCCTCCTTTCCTAAAGCATGTAGTGGTAGGATATTACTGCAGCATTCCTGCGAGTCTCACCAAAGGGATGATGTTGTCAGTGAGTGTAAGTGTGCATTCCCTTTTGACAGATGAGAGAGAAATTGTTAGAATTTTTATCCATGTCTAAAGATGTATGTTCAATTTATTCTTATTTCTCTAGTTTGCTATTCTGGATTATTTTACCTTTCACAAGTTTATTCTGATTTTCTTTAGTGATTTGGTTTTTTTTTACCAATGAAGTCGCTAATGATATTAGATGTTGTAGATGCAGATTTGTGTCTGTTCAGCACCCTTCAGATTCACACACTTTGTCCTATTTCTATCAAGTGTGGTTATGCATATGAGAGGCTAATCTGTCCAAGTTTCTATTCATGATAGCCTCCAGGAAACTCCCTTTACTGGAATGAAAACATTTCAAACAGTGAGAAATGGGAAGCTTGTGACCCATATGGCATTCCTATTGAGTCAAAAGCCCAAATACTCTTACCAGCTGATGGTGAAAAGACTGTAGCAAGCATGTTCACAGTCAGAAGTAACATGAACTGCTTCCATGCTTGCTGTTGCTTTGTGCTGAAATCTTCCTAAATAAAGTGTTCCTAGATGCTGAAAGGAGTGGTTTGATTCTGATAACTGCAGGCATGCACATACTTTTTTTCCTGCTGCTATAAAGAAAATCCTTTATTTATTTTTCTGTTTATTTGTTAGAATGAGATTTTCTACACTTTCGGGTTTTGTCTTACTGTCTCCCCAGAAATGATACAGGAAAAGAAATGGTAAACAACCAGTACAGTTCTCTGAGGTATGTTTTAGGGCTTACAGTAGTGAATATACATGTGGACATGCTGCCACTGCTATGTCCGGGAGTTTCCAGAACAAGGTCCCTAGTGTTACAATTCATTTCTTCATATGTAGCCACTTCTGCTTATGCAGTGTAAATGTAGCAGATTGCTCAGCATTCTTCTGCTTTGGCAATTTCTTAAACAATTTGATAGCTTACATTCCAGTCTGTTACAAAAAGCATTTTCACAAAATGTATCAATCCCCACTACTGCTTAAGAAAGGTATCAGATTTTCCTATGAACTCTATGCACTCTAAATTAGATTTTTCAGCAGGTGTGGTTAGATGTGAATGTAGTTGTGCTGTGTGATGGCATAAAATACAGTTGTTTCTCTGTTGTAAAGCGTAAAATTGTTCATTCCGTAGCAATTGGGGAATAGGTCATGACAAAAACTTCAGGGCTGCAAATTTACTTAAAAACAACTTGAAACACTATAGTCACTGAAAGTCAAGTAGTTATTTTCCCATGGGACTTCCTCAATGTATATTCCAAAGTGATGGTACAGAGTTAATTACCTAGTTTAATAAAAAGAGTGCCACAAAGTTATGAGCAGAACAACTATTCGCTGTTGTTGCCAAATGAGAGCCATGGAGTGTCTTGACACCCACACGAGTTACTCTTGCTGCTAGTTGTGGCCAGCTCAATACATTTCATTTAATATGGTGCTCCAGGAAACCACTGAAGCTTCATTGAACTCAAGAACTTTCCCTGTTAAGTTTCAATGGAAGATGTTAATAATATCATTAGGTCGTCTACGGTAGCTAATTTGTGGAATCTTTTAGTATGGAAGTAATGCCAGTTAGGAATCAAATAACATGGCTTTCACCTCCCTCTGTTTTCTTCTCAAATTTTTTCCTGATATTTTTTTATCATGACCTTCTCAATAGGTATAAATATGGAATAAGAATTTAGAGACCAAGTTTACACAGAAATCTCCATCATGGGAGAATAAATTCCTTCTACTGTGTTTGTGGATGTTCTTACAGGCATTAAAAAGAAGTTTTGATGTCCAGGTTAGAATAGAAAATACATGGAAAGCATAAAAAGTTTGATGCTCCTAATTAAGTGGTTACAATACATAAATCTCAAGGCATAAACTATTGCTTCTTGAGGGATAAGTGAAATGAAATAATTTAGAAACTTCACTTTTGTGGAATACCAGGAAGGATTTTTTTTTTTAATTGGAAAGGGATTCAATGGGTATCAATAAAATCTGTCCATGGCAAGCCAACATCTATTTATTTATTTATTTATTTATTTATATGAATGAGAACCTGTCAACTTCATGTTGGTTATCCCCATTAGGAAATATTTGGCATTTGTCACCGCGGATTTGTTTTATCTAACTTTTTATACTCTGAGAAAAAAATTGGCTTACTTCACATTCATGCATGGATGGAAATTCAAGGTTTATGTAAAAGGATGGAAGCACTCTCAAAGATGCAGACTTTCTTTCTGGGTTGTGCTGTATGTTTGCAAAATATGCTGGATTTGGAATTGAGAAAGTCAGAATGTCTAAGTGATAATATGAAAAGCACTTAAGATTTTCTCTTTGCTTTGTGAATTTCTAAAAAACAATGAACAAAGAGATCAGAGACTGCAGAAATCCAGAAACATGCTTAACAGGGAGGCTTTTCTTAAGCTTAAGTGTGAAGCAGATGCAGTAGTTATGCTGTCTTTCATTATAAATGTGGAAAATTTATGTACAAAAATGCTCAAGCATAGTGGAAGCAATGTATGTTCCCTAGAATGTCCTGAAATGACATACAGAAGTCAGAAAGGTGAATGTGTGACATATAATCAGGTAAACTATTGCCTTGACAATAGGCTAAGGGAATATTGCAGGAGTACTTTCAAATGGAAATGGGACCTGCTCTTAATTCAGTTTTGTGTATAGGAAAGGAGAAGTGGAAACAAGAAGATATTCTTCTCCATATGGTTCCTGATAGGGGTGGATGATGGTGTATACTGGATGCAAAACAACACGCGTTTTACATGGAGATGATGGTGATTTCTTGGATGCACAGAAAATGTATATAAAATATAGAAGCACAACATAAGCCTTTTCTCCATTTTAGGATGCATCTATACATTTCTAAAGATCTGAATGCTGCTCACAAGAACACAGTGAAAATGTTATGAATTCTTAGCAGCTTGAAACCTAAATGTGTGAAATGTGTGTCTTGGTTATTGTCTTGGCTCTGGTTTTAGTTTTGGTTTGGTTTGGATTTCTTTGTGGGTTTGTTTTTGTTTGTGAGAGGTTTCTTTTCTAGTTTGTTGGGTTTTGTTAGTGGTTTGGGGGTTTTGTTTCTGGGGTTTTTGTTTTTCCCTAAAAAACCTAAATTTTGTTTTTGTTTTAGTTTTTCCCCTGGCATTCTGAAATGCAAGAATTCTATCTGGCTTATAGAACCAAAAGTTCGATAGACTGTGAGACATGTTTCCAAAAGTGCTTGCAAGGAAACATGTCTCACAGTCTGTCCCTCAGAGACCAAATACGTATTTTTTCACTGAAAGCCTGAGAAGTCTTCTGGGTATCTTTGGAGATGTTATAAAGAAACAAGCAAGACATACTCCACTACTAAGTACAATCTTGTCTACATATTTGTTAATAGCTCTAATACCTCGGAAAAACCTGTGAAACAGATGAAATTTAAGATTATAATGTACAAGATCAAGTGCCTGTGAAAAAATAGGTTCAAAAAAACAGCAACAACAACAAAAAACCCTACCTATAAACAAAAAAAAACCCCTGGAAACCAAAAATACATATCTGTGGATTCACCATAGAATATGATAGAGAAGGATGACTAATATTATGTTGTCACTATAAAGCTGCCATGAAAAGGGGAAATGTAGCCTAAGGAGCTGCTAGGCAAATATTGGTGAAATCATCAATGGTTTTTCAGGAAAGACTGATAAGAGCTCATGTGAACTCCTCTTTATGTGACAGACAGTAAAAAAGTTTAAAAACTGAGAAAGTCAACCTTCAGAAAGTGTGCAAAATTAACTTCAGAAGACCATTTCAAAGTGCTGTTGCAAAGGGGACTGAAAACTCTTATGATGCAGCAATAGGAAAATGAGCCTAAATGTAATTGTTCACTACTAATTGGGAACAATGGTTGGAGATAGAGTTCCACACTGTAAAAACAACACTTCTGTAAAAAAATATAAGCTTGAAATAAACTAATTTAGCTAATAAATAAACTTATGACTGTTAATCTTCAGACGGTTCTAGAAGTTTGACAATTTTTTAAATAACACTTGTTTATTGTATGATGCAAATAGAAGGCGATAGTACGTGATGATCTGGAAATACAGTTCCTAATTGTGAAATTTCTACTTACTTTTTTTTTAAGGTCCTTAAATGCTCCCAGAAATGTCACTATCCAACATTACAATATAATGGCATGCATAGTTTACCAAATGTTCATGCTGGTACAATTTTATAAGCATACATTCTAGTCTATAGAAGACATATTCAAATTAAATTCTGATAAAAGCTCTCTCCAATTTTATTTCTGTTTCAGTTGTAATTCCAGCCTTTTACCTGAAACTTTCTATGCTGTCTCTGTGGTGTTCCTTCAGAGCTCATACAGCTCTTCCTGTATCACTCAGAACATGTGCGCTTGTGTGGGCAGGTCTGACACCTGCACAGGTAATAAAGCTTGCCCAGAGATTTGCCCAGGTTCTACAAAGTTCAATAAAGCCCTGGTAAAGAGACAGTTTCCAATTCTTCTGCTCTATTCAAGTTAATTTTGAAACCAAGTCAGCAATTTCAAAATTCTTCTCAAAGAGGGTAGATATTATCTCATGTCCTTTTTTTTTTTTCAAGGAAGTAGGAAAACAAGAAAGTATCTTGTTTACAACATCCCACAGAAGGTTCATAGGAAAGTTGTGAATAGTTACCAGGAATGTGAGTCTGGCACTCCAATCTTCAGACTGCACTGTCTTTAACAGTTTGAGTTCATACATTATTTATATTTACAAAATGACAGTATTCTGAAATACTGAAGAATTGAGTTAGGCAACTTCCTGCATTTTGCAAAGATCAATTAGAAGCAAGCATTTTGCCAGGGATAGATGTTTTTCTTTAGTATTTCTTGAAATACTAAATCAAGAATTTGTTATAGAGTTATTATGGTGCACAAAAGGACAGACCTGGCTAAAAAATGTCCCCTAAATCTCAAATTTGCAGCATCTAAATTACAGTATATTAATTCTTCTTTTTGTTAGTGGTACAAAAAATTTGCAGCTTAATGTTTCAGTAATTTCAAAGCATAATGATAAAAATAATATTAGCAATATAAGATCATCAATAAACCTTGTGAGACAATAAACAATTATTTTAATGAAGTAAGAAGGAATTGAGGTACATTCTTGTGCTTCCATGACATTTCAGTGTCCTTTGAAGTGCATATCAAAGATGCTTTGAGAAAATATGCACTAAATGACCACCAAGAGTTCTTTAAATATGTCATGGGACAAAAAAAAAAAAAAATTATTTATTTATTTATTTATTTAATAAGTCGTAATGCAAGAAGTAATGCAAGTAATCCAAGAAGGATTATTCTGAGTTTCAAATGAAATATTTGGCCTAATAAAATACTGGAGGATTTTGTTCTTCTGAAGAACTGAAGAAAAACATTGCTTATATTTCAGACTGGAAGCAAATTAGAAATAGGTGCTTCTTAAACAATAAAAATCAAATTCTTTTCCAGACTTGCTTTTTAGTGTATTATGCACTTTTCCATTGGAAGACAGATATTTTTGACCATTCAGAAGAAAGAGAGAAAGATTTAAATAGCCTAAATAAAAAATTAACCAAGTAATTATTGCCAAAGCTGCTTACAGACCTCAAAATTAAAATGAGATTTTGAAACATTAGTAAGCTTCCAGAAATCATGAAAGTGGCTAGATTTATTTTTGTCTATGCTACCCTTTCAGAAAAAACAGCAACAAAACTAAATTGACCTTGACAGGAAGTGAACACTAAAAATATTAACGCAGTTCACTGTGTTCTGAGTGAAGAAGAAACATCACTGATTTTCCACTTCCATTTTTTATTTTGTTTTACTACACTTCATCACAGTGTTTAAAAGGAGAGGATTTTATATTGTAAGAGAAGGCAATTGTTTATAGCTTATTTTTTCTGCTATGAAGATTAATCTATCACTTGGTCTGTCGATTGTATTCAACAAGAAGCTTCTTACACTTAAATTTTATCATGTGGTGACAGATAATTCATCTTGTTTGTTCAATTTCCTGCTTTGCAGAGGCTTCACTATGAAGTGTCTCATTATTAATCAGCAGCATTAGATATGATTTTTGTCCGATACAGGCTTAAAAAAGGGCAAAAATCTCCAGCAATAACCAAACCTGTTGAAGTATGTGGAAAGGATGAAAGGGAAAATATCTTCTTAACTTCACAGTGGAATGGTGGCAAACATTATTTCCTGAGGAGACAGGAAATAGCAATTTGTTGGAAGCAGAAATATACTGTAAATAGAATACCTACTTTTCACATTTCTTGACTTGTGCTCCCATCAAAATTGCAGAGATAGTACACATAACACATTAGGTAGATTATAAGCACCATAAAATAGCACATCTGAAAATGCTACTATCATTTGAAAAATATTTATGAATTCATGAAGCAGAGCAAGTCATTATTGTTGGTGACCTTAATTCTAAGGAATGCACATGTGTTTGGATTTGTGGAATTCTTTGTTTAGGTCCAAGAGTCCCAAAATGTCTTCGCAGGGAATCTACACCAAATCCACAGGGCCAATTTTCATTCCTCCAGTGGACCTCAACCTTGCTTTGATCAGTCATTCAGCAGTGAGAGCAATCTCTGTGCCTGTTCAATTTTTTTCTCAATTTACTAGCAATGTCTGCACGGAGACTGGCTGCAATCGTACTTCTTTCCCTTCTACTTTGCCAAGAAAATTAAGGGTTTGTGCACTTTCTGTCTGTTTAGATGTAAAGAACACTACAATCTGGGAAAAAATGGTTTATATCCCTTCTCTTTTGAAAAGAGTGGCTAGACAGAGTAATAAAGGAAAAGGCTTTATGCAGGCAAAACTACCAAAATTATTCTGTTACTGACTTTGTTTTATATAAAAACTTAATGCTTAATTTTATTAAGGAAGGCTTTAAAACATTGCTATGTTTTTTTAAATAATTAATATTTAAAATAATTAATATAATAAAAATATTTAATTCATGTTTTGGACATAACTTGGCAGAGAATTAATTTATTATATTCACAAGAATTTAAATTTCTTACAGTGGGAATGTCAATTCTCTGGTGTATGAAGATGTGCAAGACTTATGTGAAATATTAGGAAAAAATCAATTTTTCTATCAATGCACCTACAAAGAAGAGTTTGCTGTTGTCACACAACCATTCTCTGTGACTTTGGAGAGGCTTAGCCGAGAGAAGTTATCATTTTTGCATACAAAAAGGTTGAGAAAGGAAAGTAGACATCAAAGGGACACCAGGGGACGTAGGTTTTTATGGAGCCAGCAGGCATTTGGGTGGGGAGGTCAATCCACCTGCACATTCCCCAGAGAGGTTGCAGGGTCCCAAGAAATTTAGTGAAACAACTTGTCAAGTTTAATTTATAGTTAAATTTCTGATCTGAAGAACGAAAGTTAATAATTCCTTGCTGCTCTGTTGCAAAGTCTGCTAGCTAATTACTCTTTTATCTCTTTTTTTTTTTTGTGACTTTACAGCTTGTAGCAAAATAAATACAGAAATAGCTGCACATTTTACATTAAATGATATCTATGACCTAGTCTATTTTGTATATTGAAAGCTGCTTCAGAATACATACAATGTATGCAAAGATATCTTAGTCACTAAAGGTGAATTTAAGAGCCTTGTCATTATAATGGTACATATGCCAAAAGAAGAATTTCTCTGATAGACCAGATTTGACACTGATTTGACACTGACTGAACGTAGATCACACACTGGTTTCCAAAAGGTTGCAATACTATGAACTGTCATAATACAATGGTGAATTACACCTGCTATAAGACTTTGTTATAGAAAAAAGTAGGAAGGTATAGCTCTGCATAATTTTGTATGATCACATCAATATGAAAAGAATCTTGAATAATTCCCATTTTTCTCATAAAAGATTTCCTAGTTATTGAAATAATAGCTTGCCTTTGTCATATCTAGATGCTTACTAAGAAAATGAAAGAATTTTATTACTCCCATAAATTGGTTTGAAAATCTCTGCTGCTATATGCAATGATAGGCATGGGGTTGTGTGAAATATTGCTACTAGGACCCTTTTCATTTTTCAGATATGGAGCATTAATTGGAATTTAAGACACAGTACCACGACTCTGTTCAATCTTCTTAGACAAATTTTTCTAGTGGTTGCAGGGGATTATTTTTTATGACCTACACTAGAGTAATTTGTTAATCTGCTGGCGAATACCTGAGAAACTCTTTTGGGTTTATAAAAGGGAGCAAGTCATGGCATGTCAGCACATCTGGACTAAAATCTGAAGAGCATCACACTCTTTAGCAGCTTGAATAAGCTTTCTGAGATGAGATAGTGTCATTCTGAAGGGTGAATAAGAAGTCTAAGACCTTTCAGAAAACACTTCTGCTGAGATTCAGCCCCCATGGTCAGCAACTACTCATGCACAAGCTTCACTCTTGGTGTCACAGTGCAATAACCATGTCTTGAAATATGCTGATTATAATTTTATTGTATTTTAAATATTTTCTGCTCTCTGAATTAGCAAGACTCTTTTGTAGTACAAACCAGATTATCATCTCCTAACATCTCCATAAAATAATGTTGGTAAGCATGTGAAGAAATGGATATGGAGAGCACAACACAACCACTTGTACCTCTTTAAAAATAGCAGACCAGTGAGGCCTGAGTGAGTACCAAAGGATATCCAGTGATTGTTTCCATCACTAAACTATTCCACAGGCATCTTCAGTACATCCATGACTACTCTGTAACATCTCTTTGCTTCTACCCTCTAGATAAAGGATTCATAAGGCATGTCTATGAGCCTAAAGCCCCAGAGATGTGAAGATCCTCTCTAAAACAGGGATGTAATTTATAGCTCTAAGATTGACAGGCAAATCTTTGTTTCAATGGTGTCAATGGATAAACTGCTAGTTGCAGGTTTGCTCCAAGTTAAGATCTTAAGACAGGTTGCTCCTTTCGAAATACAACTACAAATTGCTGAGGTGCTTTAAGATACTGAAATAAATTGAACTATTTCATGACCAATACTGGGAGATTTAATGTTTAAAATCTTTTTATATTCAGGTCAATCCACAGTCTATACAAATCAAGGTAATAATTATAGGTATGGCATGAAGATTTCCTTGGTTTTTTTCTTCTCTTCCATTTGAGCCATTGATTTGTTCTTGTTGACCAAAACCACCTTTTTGAATTCAGCCCCAGGAATATCTGCTCAAACTGAACTTGGGAAATGTGTAAAATTCATAAATTTTGCCTAGAACAGTATCCAAATCATAGCATTTTAACAAAACTGTGTCTAACAAAAAAGTTGCTGCCAGACACAGAAAGCTGATGCTGACCCTATTTCCAGATAACAATGGTAATGACACCTAACGACCTTCTTCGGAAAGTAAAAGGTTTGTATTGATTTTTCAGACAAAAAATTCACATAATTACTTCTGATTATAAAATGACAATGGAAAACTTTTGTAATGACATTTTATGCATCATTCCGATCTCACAAAGCATAATGTGTTTGTTATTTTTGGGAGGCAAAGAATGCCATCAGATATTCATAAAGCGGGTCACAAGTTAATGAATAGTCTCAAGAAGTGGAAAATTTAATTAACACTAAGGACTATTTTCCCTTGTAAATACAGTTATGTGAATGGAGTTTGGTAGTTAGTGAGATGAATGTAAAAAATGCATATACAGCCCAAGAGCAAAGCAGAGAATTATTGCACGTCTTGCTAAACAGTGGCCTATTAAATAATTTTAATTATTTAGATTAAGGGATGGGATTAAGAGGCATACTATATTGAAAATTAGACTTAATTATCAATGTTTTAAAATGTAATTTTAATGAATGAGTTCAGTGGTAACTTGAGCCATAAAGCACAATGCAATTCAGAGACGAGAAAAAAATGCCTTACCCTGCATTCCATGCTGTGTCATAGGGCTGAAATGTCTTAGGTGTAAGTGGATTTGGGGACTTTCTTCTGCCTAAAAGGAGTAGAGGATTTTTTTTATACTCTTTCAAGAAGGGTCATGAGAGATTTAAGGGGGATTTATACAGCAATTCTCCATTGTCTTAATGGTCCTTAACTGTTTTTAGCAATTCACACATTCATATAGAGGAAAAAGTATGGAATAGTTATTTTAAAAGTCCTCATAAATAAAGATGAAATCTTCCTATTTTAGGATTTGAAACCATGAGGTTTTCTTCTTAAGACTGATCCTTCTCATATGGAGATTATTTACCTTGCATGGGCTTCTTGCCTACAAATCATGGTTTCATGCGCAGGCAGATGGAAAATAAAACCTTTTAGGTTATCAAGTACAGTGTATGTTTTCTTTTTCTTCTGTATTTTAACCTCTGATACGCATAAACAAAGTAGCATATTGAAGCCATACATTAGATGACTTATGTAAAATTTAATGATTTAATGTATCACTGCATTTCTTTTAGAGACACGGCAAGGAACCACTTTATGCTAAAGGGATATCAATGCTAATAAGAGTAGAGTAGAGAAGTGGGAAGTGTTAAAAAGAATGGCTTTATTTTATTTTTACACGTCAAGATTTGGCAGAAAGATATGGGAGGTTTACAAATAAGTCTGTATTACTGGAAATCTGTAAGCAATGGACAAGAATGGACAATGATAGGTCAGAAGCCAGATCAACCATGAATTATCATCATACAGTGCATAACACAGGAATTCTTGATCTCATGTTTCTAGAAGCACTGATGTTGATTTTTCTGGTTGCTTCTTTAAACCTAGTTCAGACAATCAACAGAAAGAAGTGCTAGATCCCAGCTGTGGTCATTAAAATGAAAATGGCAATGAGTTCTTAAGAATTCAAAATCTGAACTAGATTCTGGAGGAGAGATACAGGATACCATTCAAAAGAGATGGGTAAGGTCATTATGTACTTGATTCAAATAAATTAATAAAGGATAATGTCTTGATTCATTTTTTTATCCTAAAGATGTATCATACATGAAATGAACATATATGTACGTAGTTTTAGATCTCTAACAACAGGGACTGAAGTGTCTCAATATAACTATGAAAATGGATAAAACATTGCTTGTACAGCTTCTTAAATGCCCTAACTTGCATGGCTGCCTGCAAAATATGTACAAATGAATAGTTACTGCATATCAAGTTAAGCTGCAATAACTTGCTCAGAAGTTTAAACCCTGGAATTTGCAAGTGATTCCAAGGGTGAAGGGTGGTGTCAATACATTGAATTACATGAGTTAAAAAGTGGAACTGCAGAAAAAGGGTGACAGCCTAATGGCAATGTCAGGTCATGAGATTGAATGAGCAATGGGCATGCTGTTGAAATAAAGCTTGTGTCAAATCCCGTGTCTTGGTTGGAAGAATTGATTCACAATTAAAGAAGAGTTAGAAGCAGAATTTTAGTTGTAAAAGTCTTGTAATTTGATTGTGTTAATTGGGACAAAACATAAAGTTTCTATCTCTGGCTCACGTAAAAGGATATTTCTGAAGTAAAATGTGACAAAGATTCCATTGGGTTCTAGAAGAAACGAATGTGCTATTAGATGATCAACAGATAGTACTCAAAACTTGATAGAAATGGCTACAGATCTTAACAATATTTTGCCCTATTTCTGGGAAAAAAAATTCAAAAGGTACTCAAATATTGCCATTAAGCCTGCTGGTGAAAACCTTATATCTTTATCCAAAAGAACTGCCTCTGGATACACCTTCAAATAGAAGCCCTACAGGTCCCCAGAGATGTCTGAAGGGAATTACAGGCAGGGAACTTTCTTCAGGGTGAAGTGAATTGTTATCAATCTTGCCACCTTGTCAAAGGCACTGAAAAGACCCTACAGAGTCATGCTGGTTATTATTCCACTGAAACACTTCTACTTGGAATGAAATTTGTTTCTCAAGTACAAACAAACTTGTGCATGTACAGCTAACCATATTTTTCTATCTGAGCAATTAGTTAAACCTACTTCAGGCAGTGTGATTTCTTCTCTACATATTTTGTGGAGGTATTTGCTCCCTGTTTGTTGATAGTTCTAATAATCCCAAGGCAGAAATGAACACAGCTCTAGAAGGAAAGATAATTATCATAATTATTTAAAAACTGTGTGTGTGTGTGACCAGCTGATATGCTGCATTTTACAATTTTCCAGATGTTAGGGCATTTCTGCCAAGACTTAGTTGACAAATCCTTCTGCAACATTAGGTCCAATAATATGAAATATATTGTTTGTAAAGCTTCCAAATTATTTTTTTCTGTAGGTTTTCAGTCAGACTGACATAGTCATCTTTTTAGAGCAGGCTGAGAACATTGAAAGGAGTTAGAGGTTAGAATACATTTAATTTAACGTAATCTATATGAGAAAAAAACCTTATGAATGAGCATAATTTAAAGGCTGTGATATGGTAGTAAGTCTTTGGAAAAAAATAATTCCTTTTCCTACCATGTCCTTGAAAAGGTCTTGAAAATGATTGCAACCTTTTGCAATCACATCTGAATTTTCGAAAAATCACTTTTCTGCTACTTAGTTAGACAATATGTCTTTTCTCTGCCCTTTTTGGAGTATTATAGTCCAGTTTATGCTGGAGGATTCTTGCTTGTATGTTCTCAGCTTTCATTGCTTACAGAGAAAGAGCCATCTCTTCCAGGACCCATCTTCTCCAGTTGAACCACATAACCTTCAGAGAAGACACCTTTTATTTTCATGCCCAGCTATTTAAAAAGAACAAAATTTCCAGTGTCTAGTAACAAGTAAAATACTTTTTCTGTTGGCTAGCTATACAAACCAAGAGGCTTAAATAATTCACTCTTAATTTCATTCACTATGCTGTGAAGTACGAGATTTTAATATCTTTTAGGATCTAAATGCCTTTCTTGGGTTTGTTTTCAAAGGGTTAACAAAGTTATTGAAGAAGGAAAGTGACAGACAGAGAAGTAGTCAAACTCTTGACTCATTGTCTGGAACAGTATAATGAAGATTGAATTTTTAAGCTAACCTCATATTTATGTCCTATATTTAAAAAAATTCTAATAATATCTACAGTTATTGTCCTACTGCTAATGCTGAAATGCATTTTATTCAGACTTTGCTTAATTCTTTTTGGACTCATATATTACAAATATTGTTTTTCCATTATAAAATAATCATTAAAGTTTTACTGTGTCATGAGAAAAAGAAATACTGATCTGTACATACACATGCATTAGTTTTCTTCATTTGTACCCACCAGTTTGACACATATAGCTACCACATAAATGTCTCAGTTGATATCTGGATCATTCCATTCCTTTTTTATAGAGAAGACTGCAAACATTCAGAAGGAATAATTATGAGGTCTCCTTTTCTATATGGAAGCTGTATGTATTTCTGTCAAATCACTGTATTGTGAATAACCAGTCCAGTTAGCTCACATAAGTTATGAATATGACATTTTTTTCTTTTTTTTTTTTTTTAGTGTAACTCAAATGGAGACTCCTAGTGCACTGTGTGACAGTCAGCCTCATCCATGAAGTTCTCAGTCCCTAAGCATTTTCAGGGCATGGAAACTCTCAGACTCTTACAAAAGAACTAGAAGCTCTACAATGACACTTAAGTATTCCCTTTTATTCAGCTCTACTAGGCCAAGAAGAGCCAAGTCTCGCTTACAGGCAGTCTGGATCAGAATTCCTCTCACCCATCTCTGCAAACAAAGTAAATGCTGGTTCTAATGCCTCAGGCCAATTTGTCTGAGGAGGTAGACAGAAAAAGTAAGCGTGGACATAAAGAAAGCTCTTGAGTCGCTCTCACTTGACAGGACCTTTGCTCTCTGCTTGCCACGTCAGGGGTCCATGAAGACTTGGGGTTACTAAACAAAAGCTAGGAAGAGATTTTAATATTTATGCAATAATGAAGAAATTCACTTTAAATGTCAGGGCCTCTTTTGTAAAGGTGATGTTTTGTTGCAAGGGAATGTTTGTTAAATGAGGAAAAAGAAGTCAAATTACCTAAAGCATCTACGCAATTCAGAACTTCAGAAATGTTCCTCAGTAGGCTACTGTTACTGTCCTACATTCTCAAATCTTTTAAAGGAGGGTGAAACAGGACAGACAGGTTTGCATTAATGACAAAGACTGAGAAATAAGATTGAAGTTGTGCTTCTGTTTGCAGCAGTATAGACCAAGAATCACTTAATCCTAGACATAAAAGATTGCAAACTCTCAGCCAATCCTTCAACCAGATGTCAGCAGCAGAATAATTTCAAATGGATAACTGCTTATCTAAACTCAGTATCAGTAGTGGCTTAACCTGTTCACATTATTTGTATTCAAGGTGTTTTTTCCTTTACACAGAGCAGGAGAGGACATTGAAAAACAAATAAAGAAATAGACCAAGCAAAAGTATCCCCCACCCTGCCAAAAAAACCCTTCTGTGAATTACCTTTCCCTGAAACAGGGAACAGAATTAAGCTGCTTTCACAAACTGTGTTTCAGCCTACAGAGGCTCTATCTTATCTTTCTGTGGGAAGGAGAGTCCACGCTCTTGAAGCTGTTCTCACCATCACACTTTCAACTCTTCTGTGGACAGAGAGTGTCATCAGTTCTTCCAGTTGTGTAGAAAAGGCTGTAAACAGCAAATCATGCAAGGTCAATCACCCTCTCCTGGATGGCTGTAGGGTGTGAAGGTTGCTAGCTGGAGCTATTCATGCTCTCAGCTCAAACAGAATGGGTCCCCATATGACCGTTCTAGAAGCTATTAGTGCATGAGTGTTTCTAGTAAACTAGCATTTTGCAAATTATTTCTGGATCAGAGATGGCTTCTGTCTTTTCTTTCTTCATGCCTGGGAATACTGACATGTCCCCAGGGACTGCAAAAGCCCAAATATAACACCTATCTACTGCAGTGTTTCTCCCAAATGTGAACTTAAGCATTCACCACAGTGACAAACAAGGGGAAGTCTCTTTTTCTGAATGTTGTTTCTTCAGTTACAAAATTTTGCTTTTCTTTTTTGAACTTTTAACTTTGAAGTGATGTCTCAGCTACACCTTGAAATACATCAGTTTTAAAAAGTCACTTTACCTCATCTTTAAACAGGCAGAATACCAATGGTAAAGCTTTAGATCTTTTACCCCTATATTTGCCAGTTCTCTGATTTCACATGATGTGTCTTGTCTCAAAAAATCTTAGAGAAAAGTGTGTTCATTTTTTCTAATTTTATTTCCCTGCAATTGAGCTTCGTATTGTTTTCTAACCTTCTAGGCATAGTGAATGTTTATCATTTGCTAATATGATGGCTTTCCACTTTGTATAAATTGATTTATAACAGGAAAAAAATAACCATGCTAGTTACATACAATTATCTTTTATGCAGTTCTTGTTTTGCTTTTCCCTCAGGGTCTACTTCAGGGTTAGGAATTTGATAAGGTTTTTGTAATGAGAAATGGAAGTATTCTGGTTTAGTTCATCAATTATATGACAGTTACTTGATACTTAGCAGCTTCATGGGACAGACACTGTCATGTCACACCCAAAACATGCAACATTACTAGACTAAAAGCTGTATCCTTATAAAGGACTGCAGAATATGTGACAGACAAAGCATTTCAGAAAATGCAATGGTATTTCCTGATCGTAGTTTGTGGGGATCTGTTATAAAAACGAAGAAGCATACACAAAGTTGAATTTTGTGGACCATTTAGGATATTATATGAAGTTCAGAAGTGTCTTCAGATTATTGAACTGAGTGTCTGTGGCAAGGACATGCCTGTAAGGATATGTCTTCAGAGCTCATCAACAAGTACAACATGAACCTGTGTAAATGCTAATTCTGCAATGCCAAATGCTGGTGAAGTGATTGAGATATTTAGCTATCACCATATGATTAACATTTTCCTCCTTTTCACACTGGTACTTATTTCCTTTTCAGCCAAAATTCAGTATTATATACGTCTTTGATTTTTTCTTTTTTTTTTAAGATCTTATTGGTGGTTTGATATGTTAGGCCATGACATATTTGGTGGGAATAAGTGGTAATGATAATTGTAGTCTTCTAGTACAACGTTTCCTTTAAACAAGAATTATATAATTTTTTATTTCCCAAAGAACAACAAAAATATATTTAAAATTTAATTGCTTCATTTTTCTTTCCAGCATTGCTTTGATAAGCTATTACAAGAATATAAACATCTTAATTGTCACACTTTTGATCATTTTCGTACCAAGAAATGGATCAAGAGATGACTGTACTGTGAGATATCCCAGAGTCTTGATTGCCTGTTATAAATTTCCTTACAGAAGCATCGCCATAGTAAAGGTTGTGTCAGCAGTTTCATTATAATTCCCTTTTTCAAGAGGTGATAACTCAACTGTAAAGGTTGCTATGAGCTCAGCAAGGTCATGGTTCTCAAAGCCAGTTTATCTAAATTATCAAAATATTTGATAAATTTAATAAAGGAATGCAAATTATATAAATATTTTTAGTTGATCATGAAGAACATATAGTTAGGAATTCAGAATTAGGTATTGTAATTGCTAGTTCATTTTCTAATCTAAACCATTTTCAGATGTCTTTTATAACTGTGATATTTTAACATATTTTAACTCCACAGCAACACAGAAAGGTTCACTTGTTAGTCTTAGTAAAACCACTTACAGTCTTCTACTTCCAAATGGAAGCTTACAACGGGTGTTCATAGTTGGACACAGTATTTTATATAGTTAACCTTCACTTTCTGTGTGTTTTGACCTTCCAAGTATATAGATAGAATATTGTAGAGGATAGTGAACAAACGTTTAAAAGTTAAATTTGATCATCATTGTTGGTTAGACTTCAGATGTCCTGCATCAGTTTCAAATGACAATTTTAATATAATAAGATGGTATTTGCAGATTAGTTTAATAAACATCAAAACACAACCCAAGAAACAAGTTTTCAAGTACTTCCATGAGTCTCTATAAAGCTTAAAACTGTACCTACTTTTGGAAATTACTTGGATGACTGATGTCTGACTACTGTAAGAATTTAATGTTATCCAGGTGTGTTGTTTTTATTTTTGTAATAAAAAGTATTTTTGTAATAAGAAGTAAGTAATACTTACTTCTAAGTTCTGGTCTCTGAGACACCCTGAGTGGGTCTTACCTTCTATTTCAAATATGCTTCTAAAAAGCTAATGAATTTTTTTATAATATCTTGGTTGGACTGTTGTGACATTCTCAGAAGCTCCATTTGACAAATTGATTTAATGGGCTTTTGATAATTTGGGGGTCTCATTACATGCACTTCCATACCAGTATGGCACAAACTTTGAAATCTTATTAACCATGTTAGAAACACTAACCAAACTTGTCTCTACAGGAAATGCTCAAATTGCACCCCCCCCCCCCAATTATGTGACCAGAAAATACAGGTAAATGATGTAGGAAAATTTACCCTTTTTACTTCATTTTACTTCCGTTTGAAGCATCTACTCCTATGAAATGAGCTTTCTATGTATAATGCAATGAGAAATCTCATGTCTTATATCTATGTAGTAAACTTGATTGATTCTAAAATCAGTTGAACTGCTCCATTTCTCAGAACTGATTGCATGTGGTCATCTCATTTTCTTATTATTAGGGTCTTACTTGTTTTTAATCACTGTTTCTTATCTCAACTATATTTTATATGACCTATTTTTTATGAAGGTTTTGATAGTTCCCAAGTTATAGAGTACCTCCCCTTCCACACTTGCAGTGTTATCTGTCAGTAACACTCAGATGTCAAGAGCCTATAACAAGGTGTCGGAAAGATGCGGATGGACTTGAAGCGGCGTGTGGAGATGATACTGAAGTAGCTTAACAGTGATCACACAGACTTTAATCTGTAAAATATTTTATGCATTGCATTTAAGTGTATGAATAATTCAGGCTAACAGTTTAGGCAGTTTAACCTTGTTAGAACACCACATCATGCTTAAGAAGCACAGCATACACGCTGGGTGTGCCCAAACCCCCTTGTTTAGGACAACTACAGCAGATGATTCTTCTGATGATGAGTTCTGAATATTGGGCTTACAGTGCTGAAATTGCCAGAGACATTAAAAGAAGAAACATGGATCAAGTAAGGCAAATTAATGCTAAAGTGAATTAAATATTTGCCTTCATTATAAAACCTAAAATGACATTTTACATTTCATTATTTTTTAAATACTGCCTAATAGATGTGATGGAATGTTGATAGATTCATGGTAGACTGAATATCTCTTCACAGGAGCTTGCAATAAGAGCCTGAGTACATTGAATATAGTAGGTTTTCTTTTAGATAATTAAGATTATTTTCAGTGGTAGGCACCTGACTCCTGTTGAAAGCTATTGGATTCAGCAGCCTCACTTCTATTTAAAACATCAGGAGTCCACCTCACAGAGCATTTTCTGCTCAGAATAAGACAGAAACAATAAAAAATTTTTAATCCAAAAATCTTGATTGCCTCCACCCCCAGTTATGTCTTACTTTCCATCAAGTTTTATTCACTGTTTCAGCCTAGACAGTTCATTATATCATCAGAGACTTTTACAGATACAGAGGTCACAACATGTACATTTTGAACAATGCTTTGTATGTGTTATATCTTCTATTTTTTTCCCCAACAGTACCCCAATGGCCCTGTCTCATTGTGCTAGACAGTGTCATCCTCAATATTACCTTTTATGCTTGCCTTTATTGATTATACATGAGAATATACAGCATCCATAATGTAAAAAAACTGTCTTTATGAAAGGCAGACTGTATTTGCTGAAGTTATGATCCTTTTAGAATGACCCACTGCATGCACACTTTGGCATTTAGGGGTAGCCATAAAGAATGGCACAAGGTATAATGAACTAAAGAATGACTGTGATGTGTGCAACCCTCAGTACCCATACACATAGAGACAACTTGATATAGACACAAAATACTTGCTCCTCTGAATGTTCAAGTTAAATCTGGAGACTGGAGTTAAAGTTAAATGAAGATTTTTTTTTCATTTGTGTTGGATTATTTAGTTTGAACTAATCATACAATCATGCTGTTGTTGTTGTTATTATTATTAAGCTATAGGGGATAGCAATGC
The DNA here is from genome assembly GCA_039654755.1 of Calcarius lapponicus. Taxonomy (NCBI): domain Eukaryota; kingdom Metazoa; phylum Chordata; class Aves; order Passeriformes; family Fringillidae; genus Calcarius; species Calcarius lapponicus. The sequence continues at coordinate 32,388,516 of CM077463.1, read as the reverse complement.
ATTTAGGGGAAAATGTATTTTCGCTTAAAATTTATCCTACCTCAAATAACAATTTTTTAAAATTTTGTTTAAAGGGATTTTTAAATGAAGTATCTATCTTCTGCCCTCCATGTCAATTTTACATTAAAAAAGTGTATTTTCTTTTCTCCAAAAAATATTTCATTGGGGAAAATGAACTACAAGTGTGTACATTTAATTAATGGTACATTTAAAAATAATAGTATTCAAGGTCCAATAATATAGAAAAGCAACCAAATTTTTCAATTTTTTTCTACATGGTCCAACACACTTAATGTAATTTCTACTAAGAAATAACACATATTTCCATTTGAAAAACTTTCAGGCAAAATTAGGTAGTAAGGTTGTTCTTGTTGGATGTTATATTGTTAGTTCTTTAAGAAGAAATTGTTTGCCAGTTATCATGAATTTTTCCATCAGGAAGCAATAGTTAAATAGAATGTAAGTGAAGAATAAGAGGTTCAGCATTACCAAAGTGGGCCTGTGTTTCTGTACAATAGTAACAGTGAGCATTACATACAAAAATATTTTGCATTTTGTTTCTACTGCTTTGGTAATGTCAAAATAGCTAATATTCAAGCTCTCCAATTCTGAATGAAAAGTATGATAATTTAATTAATGTTCAGATTCTAGGAGCTGCTGAAGATCACACATAATCCAATTAATTTTTATTCAATTATTTTAATAGCAAACCACTTTGCAATAATTACACTTAATCCCCTGATTTTTTTCCTCAGCTGTTTATCAAGGGTCTGTATGATATCTTTGAGGAAATCATACTGGGATATAATTATCAGCAATCCCCAATTGAATTAATGCACTAAATAGTACTCAATTATGAGCAACATTGCATTGCTGAATGGGTTAGTTTGGAAGAATGCAATACATAGTTTTAAGTTTCTGAGCTGCTTTCCCCAGAGTTTTTGGGAAGAGGAGACAATACTTTTATTTCTCCCACTAACTGATACTGAACAAAGAAACGCCAAGATAGAAGCTAAAACTGATTCAAAGAAAAGAATTGCAACCAGGCCCTTCTAAGCATTGTGGATGTTTATTGAATTTTAAATATTAGAAATTACTTTCATCAGTATCATATTCTCATATACAAGAAGGTTGAGCACAGGCTCCCTATGGATGTGGTCACAATACTAAGCCTGACAGAGTTCAAGAAATATTTGGACAACACCCTGGGGCATATGGTGTGACCCTAGGAGATGGTCTTGTGCAGGCAGGATCAGTGGTTGGACTTGATGATTCTTGTGGGTTTCTTCCAACTCAGCATATTCTATGATTCTGTGATACAGCACAGTGCTATTAGTATCTGTAATGTTGGAACCTTGACCTGCTAAAATTGTAATTTCATTGTTTTATAGATAAAAGAAGTACATGCATGGTTGTGTCAGACTCTTGGAATTTGTCAAAGAAATTATCCAAATTCCTTTTGCTCATTGTGTGCTCTTTTTAAACAGAAATAAGTGTATCATCATCATCATCATCCTGCTCTGTTTGCAGGAATGTCCATCACCTATTAAAGAAGTTCAGTATTAAGCATGACATAAGATTATTAGGGACATCCCATTGCTAGGTTAAATACTGTCTTCTTCTGAAGTCTTACACAAGCCCAGCATCTTGCCAGACTTTTAGTGATAAAACACAGAGAAGGAAAAACACGGAAATTACAAACTTGAAAATAAGGATCTATTGTTCAGATCCTCACATTGCTGACAAAAGGTGCAGCTTCTATTCTACAACGATGTTAATCAAGTCTTAAAAAACTGTCATTCTCCTTGTAAAAATTGAAGTTTTTTCTGGTTTTAGAAGTGTTAATTGCCCAACCATGCAATGAAATGTGCAATAAGAATGTCTAATGATCCCTAAGTAAAAAATCAAGGCAGAAAAAGATGATTGGTAAGCTTATCAGTATGTGTCAAAAAGAAGCTAAGAAAGAAGTCATCTAATTTTCTTCTGGCTTTGATAGCCTCCATGCAGTGCTGCCATGCAGCAGGAAGGAACATTTTTGTTTTTCTAATGTGATGCTGTAACACGTACCTTTCTTTTGCATGTTATTTTTTATGTCTGTGAAGTAGCCTGGAAGATCAGGTCATGTGGAAGGTTTTGAATCTTCTCTGAGGTCTTTAGCTCTAGAAATAATCTGTGTTGAAGGAAGGAGTGAATTCACTGCTACTTTTAGTTTTTTTTAACCTTAGATAACCCTTTCAAGGCTAATATACAGACACCATGCCTCCCGACCACTGCCAAATTTGCATTTGCTGCAATGGAAAAGCCTAGGTTCACCCATCCTTGTCTGAAATAAGGTAAATGTCGAGGTAGGCTCCTTTTGCAGTCAAGACAGTCAAAAGTAATGGATATCTGGAGCAACATATATTTTCATCATTTTCCACTGAATCCAGCAAGCGCTGAGTGTGAGTTAAAGTTAATCCTAACTTTGGGATTCAACATTAGATATGTCCAGGCTGAATCCAGAGACAAAGGTCAGGTCATGGTCCATCAGCCAATCTGTCATGAGCACTTTAGATAAAAATCTTAGAATTTGCTTTGTTATATGTTCTGCTATGTTGTTTTTCAGTCTTTGTTTTTTTGATGGATAGTGGAAAGGCAAGATGCTATGGGTTCATTTCACTACTTTTTTTTAAGGGACATAATCTTCATTCTAAAAACATGCCTGGAAACAAGGGTGTTTGCCTGAATTTCACGTTTGACTCAGGAGACAAAATGTGAAATTCTGAAAAAAATATTTTTTGAATACATACAAAAATTGTATCAGATATTTACTGAGAAAGAATGGGTTTAATTTCTCTCACACAAATATCACATTTACTATAATCTCTGTCATGGAAAAATATGTTTGGAGACCTCATTATCTTCTCTCCTAATTAAATATCTGTATTTAATTTCAATTACCACTCGATGTAGTAGAAATGAAATAGTCCCTTATTTGATACTTATTGTGAAAAGATGTCAAACTCTCACTGTTTTTGCTGTTTCACTGCTTTCTCCCATTGTTTCTAAATAAGAAATGGAAACCTAAGGAATTTACTGAAATTGAAAATTAAATCAATTTAGGAAATCAGGGAACATGCGTGGTAAAAGAAAAAGCTTTCACTGAATTAAAAAAAATGGGGCTGATATAAAGGAAAACAGGAACACATCACTTCAGATTTCAAACTTCCTTCTGAGGTGATATGAGGGTCTGACTGTCAAAGTGGAAATAATATAACCTGCCAGTTTGGTGCCATCCATGACCATATTTTATTGAAGGAAATTTAAGTGTGAAAGAAGCAAACTCGGTATTGATTATGATCAAAAAGCTTCTGGCCAGAGTGGTGTTAGTTGGCTGTGTCACAGCAGCAATTACACAGCACTGGTCCCTGGAGACTTTCACCTACTTGTTAGATGAAATCAATAATACCCAGACAAGCACTGAAATGACATTTTAATGTTCACAAAGAACATTTACACTTCAGGGCTGCCTTTGAAAAAGTTTCTAACAGTGATGGAGAAGGCAAATGGAGGGTTCTGTGTAGCAGGCAAAGATGCTTGCTTTCAAACCAAGTTCTTAGCTGTCATTGGAGGGGGCTTTGCCATGACTGATATGTGATAATGGATAATAGACAGATAACAGATATAGTAGATAACAGATAATTTTGACAGAAACAAACTGTTTGCAAGTATTTTGAGGAGAGGCAGTGAGATATGAGAAAGGAGAGGAGTTGGAGGCAGCTGCACCTTCTTCTCCCAAGAGATGGTACAATCCAAGATGATGGGACCAAAATACATACGGTGGCGAGTGTTAGCTACATTTCTCTCAGTGCTATCTACTTTTGTTGCTAGAAAAAGACACATTTCATCTTTTACGTGCAATGATTTTTGGTAGATAGAAATCTGACTTAGGTTGCTTTTAATGCCTTTATTTTAAGACAGCTATACTTTCTGCTGAAGATTCAGTCAGAAAGCCACCTCCATGTAATTTTCTGAAAATTCTGAAATGCCTAGAGTTAAATAATGATACTGAGGCATCCAGGCATGTCAAACAAGGTACTCAAGGTACTCACTTTGCCTCTTTGGTGGCTTAACTCCAGTAACAGCTAAGCCCCACAGAAGTGCTTGCTGATTTCCCCTCATATGGTTGTGTTGAGAATTGAAAGAGAAGTGAGAAAACTCATGAGTTGATATAAACCAGTTATATAGGCAAAGCAAAAAAAAAAAAAAAAAAAGCACACATGTGAGCAAAATAAGGAATTCATTCACTGCTTTCCATCAGAAGGCTGGTTCTTAGACATCTCTGTACAATTGCTGTGAAGAAAATTAGCTCTATCCTGTCCAAAAGGAATATATCCCCTTCAATTTCATCATGACTTAGGAAGAAGGCTGCTAAGTCCTTGCTGCTAAGTCCTCTATGCTGCAAGAAGAAAGAAATTCTTGCAGCCTGGGATCAATTACCTCTTCAGGCAAACATGATTTAAATCTACATTCCTATTTTTTAATGAAATTTCCTGGAGTACTGCAGGAACTAAGGCAGTAGGCTAATGTCCAAATCCAGCTCAAAGTTCTTATTGAATCTAGGCCAATAAGGCCTCTCAATATTTTGGCATTCCTGGTATAAAAATAAATTAACTGTAGTTTATTTTGATTATTGTAGTTAAAAATATTCCACTACTTATTTCTTCTGTTAAAAAAATAAAGATAAAATAAATATTAAAAGAAATGTGATTATCAGAATCTTTCCAATTGCAGTGCAATATTATATATGTAATTTAATTCCTGAACATGATGAAAATACCAATTCAAGCTATCTTTTTCCATATTTATACATCAGTGTGGACTCTAGAGTACATCTGCTGGAGAGGTTGATCTCTCATTTTTTTTTTCTTTTTTCAGATAGAAAAATATACCGAAAAACAAAATAAAATATGTACATTTAATCTGCAGTAATTCAGATCTGTAACAGTGTTTGTCATGCATTAGCTCAAAACATGAAGCTTTACAAACTACAAGGAGAAATTTAAATTTCTGGCTTTCAAATTAATCTGGTTAGATGGACAAGTGATATGAGAAATATAAGCTAATACCTAGCTGGACTATGTGAGCTTTGTCACAGTTCTGTGCCAGTGTGAACTGAAAAGATCCATTAATGATCAAACTGATGCAATATTCACTGCTGCTACATCAAATGGGTCTGTTTGTTTTACTAACATAGCAAGTGCCAAGAACACTGCTGCCTTACAGCTCCGTGAACAATAGTAGATCAGCCAACAGCTGCCCTCTGGAATTACTGCATCTACCTAAAACCTTTCCAAGCAATTTTGTGTCCATTTTAAAGGAAGAAGCCTCAGTTTAAGTATTACAACTATCATGTCACTGATGTGATTTCTAGAATAAGATGAATATGTCTTAAATAAAACCAGCTGATAATAATTTGATGAGGCTTTCTGTGTGTTTGAGATATCCTGTGGTAATACGGTTCCTCTGTGTCCATGTGAGGGCACATCAGTGTCCAGGTTTTGTCCCTAGAGGAACAGCACAATCTGGATTGTAGAGAGCCTATGGAGATCAATTGGTCTAGCTCCCTGCCCAAAATCAGACCACAGCTTACAGTCAGAGCAGGTTGCTTAGTGCCTTGGTGAGTTTTAAATGTTTTCAAGGATGGGAATTCCACAACCTCTGCAGTCAAATTGTCCCATGGTCTAAACCTCTTTCTAGTAATTTTTTTACTTTTTATTGAATCAGAACTTCACTTGAGAAGTCTCTTGTCTTTTTACCAAGTGTCTCCAAATACAATCTGTCTCTGCCTCTTCACAGCTCCCATTAATTTATTGAAAATAATGTTAATATCTTTTAATTTTCCCTTTTCCAAATCAAATAAACCTGACCTCCTCAATTTATTGTCATTTGGTATGTCCTCCAGCTGTCTACCCATCTTGGGAACTTCTGGAACAGGTGCAGTTTTTCAATGTCTTTATTGTATTGAGAGGTCCAAACTGGATACAGCTCTCCAGAGGCAGCTTAGTGAGTACTGAATAAATGTGGAAAAATATTTCCTTCCAGTCTTTGTATGTGTTCTTGGTCATGCAGTCCAGTATATGATTAATCTTTATCACCAAAAGGGATTGCTGACACATGTCCAAAGTGTGGACTGCTATGGCTCCCATGTAGCCTTCTACAGAGCTGCTTCCTAGCCACTTGGTCCCCAAGAAAGTCCTGCTAGCTCAATCCTCTAGCTTCCTGAAGCTGCCCTCAATTTTTTCTCTTAAAAAATTCTGAGACAACTTCCATCCCATCATGCTCTTGACACACTTTGCCCCCACACTGATCTTCTATTTTGAATGAAAGGACAAATGCGACAAATGCCTTATAGACCTTACATTAGACCAAAAGAAAATCAATCTATGAAATAGATGCTCAATAGATGGGGAGATAGCTCCTCATCAGTTTCCTGATGGGGAGAATAGAAGAGGAGTGAAGTCATATGTAGGCACACAGTTTGTGGTGATCGGGAGTGGGGCTGTGGCTGAGCCTCATCCCCGTGGGTGCAGCTGTGAGCAGCAGGTGAGCAGCACTGACAGCCATGAGCCATGGAGTGCCCAGGGGCACTGACCAACCACCAAAGGGAACTGAGGGCACTCAGGTGCAGTGCATGAACATGAGGGCTATAAAAGGAGAGACTGGCAATTTGGATTTTAAAAAAAACCAAAAACATATGAGTATTTAAGAAATAAAAAGGCAGGATTGCGAAGAGACACGTGTCTTGTAGGTGATCACAAAAAAAGATAGTAAAGTGCAAGAAAGCTAGCTGCAAATACTGTAACAATACTTTAATAATATTTCTTATCACAAAAATTTGAGAATTCTCATTATATAATCCACTTATCAACAGGAAGGCATTAATAAGGAAGGGCTGAAGGACAAGAAAAGCAGATGCTTGCAGCCTTTTGAAGTGGAGTGTTGTTACTCAGTATGGCCAGACACCTGAACCTTCTAAGTGTTTTGGTGTTACCCTGTATGAATTGAAGATTTCTAAAACTGTTTGATGATACTCTATGAGCTGTGGCCATCTCAACTGCAGGATTTGCTGTGACAGTCATGTGTTTATAGGGACCAGAAGGTCTTGTACTATACTGGTACAACTGGACGTAATGCTGGGGAAAGCTACTTAAGTACTTGCCCTAGGTGTCCAGGAAATCCAGACAAGAGGTACAAATCCAAGATAAAATTGGTTTAAGTACCTGAAAAGCTTGCAGTGCTACTGTTTTTTGAAGTTAGCTGTAGACTTCAGCAGTTCAGAATTTTAGCCAGGTAACTTAAAGCATTGAACTTCATGGCAATATTCATTAATTATTCTGGTGGCAGTTAGCAGCTGCCTGTCACATCCAGAGGTCTTTAATAATTTTCTTTTAATTGGTTTTAAGGAAATTCCAAGTTAATTGAAACAGTAACAACGTGTTTTTGTTTGCTTTTATATTTAACCTCTAATCCTAGTATGTATAGCATTTAGGTATTCTAAGTTGTCCAGTATATATGTATTCTAGACGTTATACACATTTCTAAAAATGCTTAGAATGTTTGATTTGATTTTGCTTGAGATTTTTTTTCTCCTCTTATTTGGAGTGGTTATTCTACTACTTCTTCTGCAGTGATTGCCTTCCCGAATTTTACCAAATGTACTTGGATTTTAAGTTTTCAGTCCAGATTCAGTTTAGGCTTTTTGGAAGGTCTCTGATCACCTGCAAAGGCAATAGGCTTTCATTTAAATATTTGGCTGATTTTTATACTGTTCAGTCTTTATACTGCTTAAAAATGCATTGGATTTTGTCTATTACCACCAGGGAAACTTCTCATTTCACATTAGCATTCTATTGATATGTTTCTTAAAATAGTATTTCTTTGACAAAATCAGTAGCTCTAAGACAAAAATATTTGGAGTTTTCTAAGGTTTTAAATATAACTGTAAAAATGTGAATTGCATTTTCATTCTAAACTGAAAAATAGTACTTTAAAAATAAGATTGATTTGCAATATGAGCTTTACATGATGCAAGATATGGTCAATGAATAATAAATACTACTGGAAAACCAGTAGTGCAACCATCCAACCCCAACGGGGTGCAACCATCTCCTGTTAAAATTTGTACTTATTGCAGAACAAACCTAGAGAATTTTTTTTTCATTCTTTTATGGTAAAAAAATAATTTTGCCTAATTCTGTAATATCTGAAAAAAGATCTTTAGCAAAATAGAAAATAACCCTGTAATCAATGTTATCATGGTGAATACTTTATAACATAATTAAAATTATTACTTTTTTGCCATATCTAAAGTTTCAGGAGGATAGTAGAACACCATTACAGAGATGCTGGGTGCATTAGTGGAAAGACAACATTACACTTTAAATTGTTCATGACAGAGTTGCACCAGCAGGCCAACAAATTATTCACCTGTGATATAGCTGCTCAAAGATGACACAAAAATACATTGCTTTTTGAGACTCCAAATAATCAGTTAAGTCAGAGAAAATAATATTCAAATGAAGCTTCATTTCTGATTCTTCTGAACCCATTAAAGCAAAACAAAACTTAACCTGATACGTGATCAGGAAGACTGAAAATGTGTGGCTGTTACATCTTTTAATACATGCTTTATTAGCAAATATTTGCTTTTCTCTGATTCTTTGTCTCAACTACTGTGAATCCTAAGATAAAAGAAGAATGGAATTATGAATAAAATCCCTATAGCCATATGGAAATATTGTGTGGTGAAAGATCATCTCCAACTTCTTAAAAAGATAGATACACAGAAAATCAGGTTAATTGAAATCACTGACATACTTTAGTACTTTAAGCTTTTCATGAATGCCACAATTAGACCTGGCTTAATCTCCTTCATCTTTGTTTCAGAATCTCTTCAGGAAAGATATTAGGATGTATAACTTCTTGTCCTCTTTTCCAGATCTTGATTTTCCTCTGGCAGCTCAGTGTTTGAAACAAATAGTCATAACCAAGAGATGAAGAGTTTATCTGAAGTAAACAATTAAAAGATTATTGTTTTCCACAAGATCACACAGACAGAAAAAAAGTTACAGTTTCTGTCAGCCATCTCCTGCTGTCAGCTATCTCCTGCTGTTTGAGTGGTGAATCATTGCTCTGTGACTGAAAAGAGCTCTTGTGTGCATCACTGAAGGAGGAACAAATCATAGCATAATTTGTACATTCATAATGTATACATTCAAAAAATGTTTTAATTCTTATTTAAATGATAAATTAAGTGGTCATTTATTCTATCTTCCTATGTTTTTCATATAGCATTTATGACACTGAAATCTAGACTCCATTTCCACACTGTCATCCTTTGAGAATTTGGTGTATCAGTTTCATTTGCTTGAAAGTCAATCCTCAGAGGCTATTTTCAGCTATGATATTTACTCCCTCTTCACACCAACATACAACCTTGTGAGCAGGAATGTTGCCAAACCAACAGCTAAGCAAGAATACATTTCTAAATGTGAGCCAGGAGGTGCTTCAAATAACAGGAGTAAGAACCAGAGCAGTGACAAGAAAACAGCAGCTCCTGAATATCTGCATCTACAGAAAGAGCCATGCTCTCTAACAGTAATGAGGAGCTTAATTGACTTATGTTAAAAAATGTGCAACCACAGAGGACACATTGGTGACCTACTAGAAAAATCTGCTCCATCCTGAAAGAAAACAGAAATACCACACCTAAGTTGTGAAAATTGCTTCAAAGGGGGGATTACACAATATTGGAATATAACTGAATATATTAATAAGACCTGATTAGCTGCTGGTGTTCTATTAATAGTCATTATGCTCATCTTCTAGATACAATACTTCAGAAAAAATGAAAAATAATCAGAGAGGAAAGTGAACTTGTCCTTTCACATTCGTCCTTCACAAATGAATACTACAGGTAAATCCTGCTAAAATATTACCTCCTTGGGTCAGGAACAACATTTTCCTAAATGTCTGTTGTAGTTTTGTATATTTGAAAGCCTAAATCTGTTATAATAATACAATAAAATACAAAGAAAAAATTCACTGAGAGATTAATTAATGAATAGTTTGCAATAAAGCATATTGCAGGGTTTTACTCCTCAGTTATTTTTTTCCCCACAGACTATTCAATGGTGGAGCAGAAAAAATACATTAAATAGTTTGAAATAGGTATGAAAGTGTACAAATAAGTTTCTGTACACAAATAATACAACTGATAATAATAGTGGTGATAATATGACTGATTATCATTCTAGATATTAGATAAAAATGAAGTAATTTGAAAATGGAGTATTTGCTTCCATCACATCATCATTATTAGATAGGATCAATTTTGCTTGGATGTTTATTCATGTATGGATCCTGGAATACATTGAAATTTCCATTTATATTAATTATAATAATATTCTGGGAAAAACCCCAGGAATTCTCTTTATTTCCAGAAGCAGAAGAAGACTCTTTTATGTCTAAGTAGATGGTCAGTTTTGTAACTGAAAACAATTGAAAATTTGGCTTATTCATGCAGAAGCATGTACCTGAAGTACAGGCAACTAAACTGTAGGTAATATTTTGAAAGTGTCCAGTACTTCACTGATATCTCCCATGAAAGTATATTTGCTGATGTAGTGACTTTGTGTATGAATTATATTTCTACCAAGTGGCCATTAATCTAAAAATATGTAGTGTGTAGATAACATTTCAGGAAAATTTTAAAAGTATGGGAATTGTGAATAACATCTTATTCTGTTCTTACTTTCACTCTGTCTATCTTTTTTAGCTGAGAAGATTTTTATTAAGAGGTTTTCATTAGCTGTTATGTAACCTAACTGGAAGAGACTTTAGACTATGAAAAAGTCCTCATAAATTATGAATATATATTAGTACGTTAGAAAAGAGTAAAATAATCTTCCAAATTATTCCAATATTAAATCTAACATTGATTTGTGAAGCATGGCCAATAGCAGTCCATATTAACGCCTTCCCTGGTGGCATTTTTATTCTTTTGTATCCAGCCTTGAAATCTGTTAATCAAGCTAGATACTTATAATAAGTAAGCTGTACTTATGGGCATGATGTCCAATATTTTGGAATTACAAGTGCAACTCTCTATAATCTCTGTAATTGTGATTTAAGGTAGAAATGTACTGCTAAAAGATAAGCTGATTTGACTGCAAATGTACACATTGAAGTCTTAAAATATAATGCACTGGCTCAATCCTTCTACTCTTTTCCCATTAACACTTGAATAAAAAAAATAAGAAACAGACTGGTTCATTTGTATAACAGTCCTCTCCTCCAGAAATATTTTTACCACATATTTTATTATTCAGACTTTGGATGACCCAAGCCATCTATAATGTTATGCTCTGGGTAAAACAGATGTTTCTGTTGATGTTTATGCGCAGTTCCAGCTTTTATTAATAGAGACATACAATTCCATTTCTAAAACCCTCATAAATAATATTATTAACAGAGTCCACTTTGTTTTGGTTTTGTCTAGCTGTAGCTGTTAAGGCAATGTAAGAAGTTAAAAACAAAGATTAAATTTGTTTGGGTAGACCATACAAGGGCATAAATTAATTAAATTAAAATTTAAAAAAACCCATATCAATAGTAATATTAATAATAATAATAATTTAGATATATATCACAGTTGATAAATTTTGTAATGGAAAACTAGAAGTGCTTAATTTTCAATTTGCTCTTGGCTGTTAATTGCATTTAATCCTGATCAGGCACATTTATTTCTAACCCAGACAAATTCCTTGCTACATCAGTTTCACAAAAGGAAGAATATGGAAAATACAGAAGATGTCCACTGAAGCCAGTGAGAGTTTACCTCAATGAAAGGGGAAAAGACTCATTAAAATTTCCACAATTTAGCCATCTTTAAAAAGAGTTAAAAATTAAACACGCCGATAAGATTTTTCTGCTCAAAACTGGTTGCCATGCATTATTTTATCATCGACTTGACTGACATTTGCTTTTAATTTGACAATTATAAAGGAATATATTAAAATTGCTGCTTGCTCAAAACAATTATTTTCTTGAATTAGCTAGACACATTTTTTTTCCTTTGGAAACCTAGAAAGTAGAGATAGTTGATTCAAATCAGCAACCCTCTTTCAGTTATGAGCAATGTAATTGAGAATGGACAACAAAATTAAGTAGCTGTCACAATTTTCTCAGCTCTTGGCTTTGAAATTCAGGAGATGTGCAACTTACAATTTGTGTGTAGCCTGCTGCTAGTGTGACCACGTAATATCACAGTTTAGTGAATAATTCAACATGCTAATTAGGTAAATAGGATTTTATGAGGAAACAAAAGCATCAAGGTATTTCTTTTTAATCTAGAAGTTTCTCCATGGTATCTCCATTGTATTATCAGCATTTATCATCCTATATATACCTTTACGCGTTCTCTTCTCATACAATATTGCTATTATTTGTAATACTAAGGTATTATGTCCATAACATTTATATAGAAAATTGGTTTTGCTCATTTTACAATTTAGTGAGTCAATGATACTGTAGTTAAATCTGTATAAAAGATTGTCTACACTGCAGGCTTATACTGTGAAGGACTGCAAAATTAGTGAGCTACAGATCCACATATAAAACTCTTCAGCTTAAAGAATGACACAAAATGCTCTGACTCTTACAAATTGGAACTTTTTTTGCTCATTAGTTTTATTGTAAGTTATGAGCAGAATATTAAATGTTTGACCTTCATTAGTGTCTTGTAAGCCTTGGGCACTAAGGTTTGCTCTTCTTCAGGATAATCTCCACTTCTGGTTATTTTGTCAGCAGGTTTAGTTAACACCTATTGTTCTTCCCCAATTCTCTTTTAAAGATAGAATAACTGCTTTCCTTTCTTCTATGGTTTCTTTGCTTTAAATTGTATAAGAAGAGATTTTTTGAGGGCAATTTTGATAATTTAAAATAGATTATTCATGCAAAATAATTTTTAACCTATTGCTTGATTTGTGGGAAGATAAACCTGTCTATACTATTTTTGATTATTCCTTTGGGCTTCTGGGGCTGACATTTTCAAGATATAAGTAGCAAGAAATCCTGGGAGTGGTCCCTTCGTATAAAAAGAAAAATGTAGCTACTGGAGAGCCTTTCTAGCTCAGTGGGATTTCAAAATATTGCATGATTTACCTGCTCCAGAACAGCTCACATCTGGTGACTTTCTGGGCATAACATGAAGGACACTAGGAGGTTTGGTTGCCATAGAGTAATTGCTTTTTCAAAGACAAGTAAGGGAGGCCTAACCCCTATTGTACTAAAGTATCTAACTTTAGAGGCTTCCCTTTCATTTATTTTTTTGGTGTAGGACAGATTTCTAAAACTCCAGAAAGTCTGCTTTCTGTCATGTACCCTGAATGGTATTAAATGTACACGGGTCATATGAAATTACTTCAGTGTGTAGGAGGCCTACTTACACATGATTTCAGTAAGTAAGTAATGTTTTGTGGGGGAGTTATACCAGGGGAGGAATATTTAAAATTATAACTGTGAATCATGGTTTCCAATATAGATAGTATTTTGGTGACAGGAGATACAGTGTGCATTCAGGAAAAGATGGAAAGACAAGCTCAAACTAATAGCCCACATTAGTAAACTAAAAGCTGAATCCAGTAAGAATTGCATTACTTTTTTGTAAGAAAGCAATTTTGGAAGTGAGAAGTGAGTAGTCTACAAAAGTAAGCTCGGTTTTATTTTAATTGAAAGGGAAGTAATGAATTTGTAGTTTTAGGGGTATTTTTAATGGAGAGTCCACTTTCTGCTCCCCAGAAGTGACCAGAATATTCAGCCTATTTAAAAACTCATAACAATTTAAAGGTTGTTTTCTCATAGCCTTTACAGCATTGGTTCTCCGTGGTACTTAATGCTGATCAAGCAATTCTGTTGATTCACTCATCAACAATGAAAAAGAGACTAGCACAGCTCCCAGATGAGAAGTTTAAAAATGTAGATGCAACATGTGATTAAACAATTCTTTTGTCTTTATTTGGGCTCCTCTTCCTGTCAAAGTCTCCATTTCTATATGTGTGCATATTTGTACATTTGCCAGTACATTAGGCTGCTTTAGATGATTTTCCACTTAGAAGAAGGCCCAAGCATTTATGAATCTTCCTATGTAATTGTGCACATGTGTTTGAAAAGGGGACAACTGAATTAGTGTTGTCCTCAATGAATTCCAAGCATGGCAGTCTATCATGGGTGATAGATATTAAAATGTATTCTTTAACAATGGAAACCAGTTCAGTACTACTGAACATATGTTAGCATTGTTATTTAAAAAGGTTCTGCATGCCAATGGCTGGCAATGAAGCAGTAACACACATTGTTAAATTATTTTGTACGAGAAGGGAAAAGGAAAAAATGGGGGAAATTTTGCAATTTTGAGCTCTTCTGTTTGAGCATCTGTTTCTATTGGCTGAACACTGTGCTATTGTGTAACATTGCCTGAAACAAAACATTTTGCCAAAGTATGTGAGTGTGTTTAAAATTTCAACGTATTTCTTGGGTGGCTTGGAGCTTTTAGTTATTGCACTTGAACATACTTCTGGACAGAATGTTAAGTGCAAACTTCTCAACACATTCAAAATGGATTGATTAGGACCATAATCTTTAAAGAATGATTTCCACTTTTGGTGGCTTTGATAACATGGACCCATTTTTTCAAGTATGTGAAGCCCTTTCTAATCCTGTACTTGTCAACAACTACTGATGACGGACAATCAATACCTGCAAACATCTGTTTCAGCTTATACATGTGCTTGGTAAGAGTAATTGTGCCAGTAATATTTCATGGTATAATTAGTTGCTAAAAGTCCCTGTTTCCAACTTTAGAGGAAAAAACTCCCAACTATATGCTTCATATCCTCATTCCTATTGATTTCTGTTTTTAAAAAAGCCCAAAACAACAAAACAAACAATCAAAACAAAATTCAGAATGCAGTATCAGCAGTGAGAAGTGATCAGTCATAATAAGAAGATGCTTTTTCCAGCACCCAATTTCATTATTCTGTCCTGATCTTTGACTTCAGTACTACATATGGTAGGGAAATATTCCCTGCTTCTCACAAAACCCATTCTTCATTCACCTTTATTTTGTCACACATGATTGACTTTGCCCCTTTCTTAAATCATGCAGTTCTCAAGAAATTTATGGCTATCCCCAGCCTTTTATTAACAAAACTGTGCATTAGTGCATGGTCTATACTGTATCTTTCAGACTGCTGACAAATATGCTGAGAAATACTGGACCAGGCACTGACTCCTGAGGGAGGAGATCTAACACTCCAACAGAGTAAATGCTGTGTTTAAAGCAGTAAATGCTGTTTTAAAAGTAAAAGTAAGGTATATATTCTTTTTTTTGCTAGTACTTGGTTCATGTGAAGACAGAAGAGAATGAGCTCTACAGTCTTTGATTGCCTGCTTGTTCTGTGACCTTTTAGTCTGCCCTCCTGCCCTTATCCACTTTCTAATAAATTAAAGTTTTGCCTTCCAAACTACTTATGCAAAACCTCCCTCATGATAAAAGGTGTTGTTTTGAAATTCTTTTCCAATCAATCAAAAAAAAAGCAGATTTATGGAGCTTAGTGAGCATATGCACTCAATCCACATTTATCTATGTGCTTTCTGATTGTGTTTTTGAATGTTTCTACCTATAAAGATATATATTTCTGTTTGAATGGTCTTGTAATAGACCTCTGGAAACTGGACTCCTCATAAAGAGGAAAAAGAAGGGAATCCTCTTCAAAAATCACATGGAGACAAAAAATATCTTCCTCCATTTGCTTATTCATCAGCATGTTTAATCCATCTGTCACCTGCTATTGAACCGGTGAATTCTGTGTATTTACAAAAATAGGGTAATAAAAATAATACAGTGTCAACATGTACAGGGGTTGTCATTCATAGTTCAAACAATTTTATTTTGTGTTGTACTTTACTAGCCTTGCTGCTTCATTCTGCGCAATAAATGATAGTTTTGTGGTCTATTTGATTTTAGAATCTTGACGGGAAGTGTATCAAAATTTGTATTTTATATATATATCCAGTCAAGCTGCAAAGCTGTGTAGGACAATATTTTTTAATCAAAGAAACAGCAATCTTCCAATTTTGCTTATCTAATTCGCCATTGATTATACCATCCTACTGTTCTGAGATATTGATAATGTTGAAAATAATTTCTTTTGATCTTCCATGTTTCATAATCCAAAACAATATGGCATATACTATCCCTATGGCTATGCTTCCTAAATAAAAACCATATTCCCTGGAATGGACAGCATCTGAAATAAACAAATGGCAATTAATCAGTAAACAGAAATATCAATTTTAAGGCATGACTCCAAGGACAGAGCTATTGGGGATTGTTTATACTGGATTCAATGAACATGTTCAACACCAGGCTGACATTTTCAGTGGAGTTACAGAATGCAGTTGGCTCCTGAGGCCAAGCCATAGCTGACAGAGTTGGAGTGGCAGACAGACAAAATTCATTGGAGATTTGTAAAAGAAAATAACCTTTTTCTTATTGCTTAAAATGTTGGGGAAAACAGATTAGAATCAAATAGTTTGTGTTTCAGAGACTGTGGAAGCTGACAATCAAATTCTCAGGTCAAATGAGACCAGTAAAGGTAATGGGTAAAGGCATGTGACACTAAAGTAATTGTATTTAGGAAGTTTACATATAAATTAGTGATATGGTTATTGTTAGAACTGAACACTGCTTGCCTAATACAATGTCATGCGAGAAATCCATTGTTATCTTGTACATATAATGTCAATAGAATCACTAATCTAAAATAAGTTTATACCAGGTTGGATTTATAGAACCTATGGACCTAGAGTGATGCCATTTGAAACTTGAAACATTCTATGCGCCAGAGGGATAATAACACAGTGTACAAGTGATCAAATTATTTTTCTGTTCTCCTAGACCCAGCAATTGAAAGTGAGCAAGCCTAACCTCTCAGCTCTTTTTCTTTAAAATATACCAGTTGTATATTTTAGTATCAACTATTCACATTTTTTAAGCCTAAAAAGTGGTTTATTTTAGTCAGAAATGTTTGTCTGGTGCCAAAAATGTTGAATAATGCCCCCTCAGTACTTGGTACCTAACATGTGGAATTACATTTCTGTGGAAAAAACTTACCATAAAGCCAGTAAACACACACCAAGAATGGGGAGTTATTTTCTCATTTTCTGACATAAAGTGTTTTTATTTGGAAACATGTTGTGTCTTCTGCTCTATGTCTATGTTTTGATACTACAACATGCTGCTTGTGGGGAAGCAAAATATTTTGATTTTAAGAAACCTTTAGGAATTTTTTCTTCATGCTGTCTTGCATGAGGGGTTTTTTGCCTTTTTTTTAATTTTTAAAATTTTATTTTCAGATTGTTGTTTTCCTTTCTGAGTAGTCTCAATATTATACAGGATGTTGTCACGGCCTTAGATACCCTGATAACAAACAGTTTAAAAAAGCTAAAGTAAATGGACTCTTCTTAGAGTCTTCCTGACAGTAATAATTTTATAGCTTTGATTATGTCTTGTAGACATCTTTTAATCCTGCCTGAATCAATTTACTCAACCTAAAGATATCTCTGAAGATTCTAGGTAATATGAATTGTAGACTATAGATCTTTAAAAAACTGAGAACTAGACCTTCAGAGGGAATGATTTTAATATCTTTTTATGCTGGAAGTTACATAAATCTCTAAGTATTGAAAAACTCAGGAGTTTAAAGTGCATTTAAATATTGTACTCTCAAAACTCACTAATTCTAACTTGAAGTAAAAAAAAATTAAAGAAATAGAAGGTACAAAGTGATAAAACTATAAAAAGAAAATATCTTTAAATTCTAAAACAAGTTGTTAAAATTATTTAAAATACATTAACAGCAAACTCTTACCTTTTAAAATATATCTATATAAAGATTGTTAAGGAATATTTAGATTTTTCCAAGAGTACCGCTGTAGCACTGTCCATCCATACATTTTTGTTCTTATTTCATCATTGAAAAACATATCTAATGGAAATGACAGATCATCAATTTTTTCTCTTGTAATAAATAATTGGTTTAACCAGGGATTACAACAACTGCATTTTATTTCCAAATGATAATTAAACCAATGATGATAACAGGCCCTATGTAACTGCCCAATATCTATACAAAATGGTGATTTCCTTAGAATAAGGACTGTCAAAAAACCACAATAATATTTGCAAGGAATAATAATCTTACTTAAAATCCAATAAAATTGCTGTGGAAGAGGCTCACACTTGTGCTCAAAGACATTGAATTGTATCATATATAATATATGCCAAACCCCAAGAAAATATGGAAGTTCATAGTGGGCTCTGCAGCTGCAGAACAGGGTAGATGCACCCAAACTCTCTTTAGAATTACTTGCATGAGCTAACAGAATGGTCTGGCATCAGCAGCACAAAGTTCAATAGAGCCTGAAAAATCTTTAGAGGCATTGAAAAAATTATTAATGTCCATCTTATTGTCCAGCTAGGTGAGGTAGCTCATTTAAAAGTGATTTAGATATGCAGGCTACAATTAATCATTCCAGACTTGTAAAAATAGTTATACATTAGCCATTAAAAATAAGTGAAAAGGAGTTTAACAGCTTAAATTGAGGTTTAAAAATCTCATTACTGCCCAAATCTATTTTAGCAGAGGAGATGATAGCATCCATTGATTCAACTCTAGAAGATTTACCAAAGTCTCAGGAAGGTTTAATTACGCTGGAGGCAGTCAAAGAGAAAAACTCTCAAATCACACAATAAAATCTGAAGTAGACTTAAATATTATTAACAAGTTAGTCCTCAATAGACTTAAAAGTTATGCAACAGTTTAATTTCATGAATTGAGGTATTCTTAAAAAATATTTCAGCTGGCAAAATTCAGTAGAAACATCAAGTGTATTTGAAATGTTAGGGTGTCTGACTAGGATTTAAAACTAACTCTACAATATTTGCTATTAAAGATGAGTCTGTTGCAGGAGACAAAGTAAATGTCCATTGGAGAACCCAACATTTAAAAACTGCACTACATTATAATGCTATGTGTTACTAAACCCTGTATATGGGTAAACACTGGCAGTGGGTAAATTGAGCTGAATACAATTTCTCTTGGGATGCTGATGTTGGGCTATCTGGAGTCAGCAGGACTCTTTTGAATGATGTGATCAGGTTTTGGAACATATTCAGAAAAATGGAACATAAAGCTTCTCTTAAATTAAATACAGTAAGAGTTATAATGTACATACCCTCTTACCTGACTTTAACTGCCTTAAAAATGGAGGTTTTTTTTGTTTAAAAGTAGTATTTTTACTTTCTCCACATTCTACAGAGATAGAATGGCATAATTAGAGTGTAGTTCATCCCACCTCAAGGGAATTTAATTTCAAAATGCCCATGGAGATATGTTCCAGACTGATTTTAAACTGAAGAAGAAACCACGGTTGTAAACAGATGGACCTAAGCACCAAGTGCTTTCATCCACTTATGCAACAAATTACTTTCTAGTATAGACATAGCTGAGTAAATTTAGACTCTGCTTAGAGGAGATGCAGATCATAAGAGATCAACTTGTATATAACTGGTTCCTAATGAAAGGCTTCAGAACTTACATGGAAAGGGAGAAAAATTTGCCAGAAACGTTAATTTACATATGCAGAATTGGAGTAATTTTGGGAACCGGATGAGCTTATTGTTATAGAGTAAATCTCTGTGTTGATTCTGTGGATCTAGTAGATGGAAAGCAGGAGTCAAAAATCTTAGAAAAAATTTTAATAAAATGGTACATTTTCTAGAAGATAGGATGATGTAACACTTTTTTCTGATAATATGTTTATTTTTAGAGTCATAGAATTAGTTGAGAATATCCAACTAAAATAGTAAGGAAAATGCTTGGAAATATATGTGTGTATTGATAGATACAGAGTTTATACATGTAATATAAACAGTCTCACTGTTTAAGCACATCTTAAAGGTCTTTTTGGAAAACAATACATATTTTTAGATATTTAGAATGCTTGTATTTCAACATTTTAACTTATTTGGAGTCATTATTCTTCCACACATCTCTCTGACTTATGCAATCAAATAATCTCAAAATTTCGAAAAACTAATTTGCTCATCTACATCCCCTGTCAACCAGTATATTTTTTAAACAGCATGTCCTTTAGGTATTTGTCTGGACAGCTTAAAAATTCCAGTAAAAGGTGATTTCATATCTGTAAATGACAATGTAATAACTGTAATCACTATTATCCTGTTTAAGACAGTTCATCATGTGGCTAATTTTAAGCATTCAAAAAGCACCTTGACTTCAGTCAGACTGCTAGACCTACCATTATGCCTCTTTTTAAATGCCTCATCAACTCAGACAACTACCAGGATGAGACACCTTGTCAGTCTAAGGAAAGGTAGATCCTTAGCAACATAATTTAAATATGCATTAAAATTTAAAATTATTTTTCCTGAGAGTATTATACATCATGACTAATAGTTTCTAAATACTTTTTCATGTGCAGAGGCAGTAAAAATATCAGTGTCAACCTTAAATTAAAATAATCTCTGATCAATATAGTTAAACTTGCTGATTATTGTAGTAATGGTGCTTATTATAGTTAAACTAAAGCTAAAGTTCATATTAAGCATTTCAAATGAGTTCACTGCATAATTAACTTGATTTTTAGACAGAGGCAGCATATAGTCATAAAAGTCAGTCATTACTAAATCTGAAAAGTTTAATCAAATTTTAAGTATGTGTTAGTATACTTTGGCATGTATATCAGTGTTGTAGTTTGAATGCTGCTAGTAAGTCCAGGGTAAAGAAGCAGAAGAGACCTTTGCACAATGTCCATAGATGTTTAATTCAGCCGCGCGGTGTAGGTGTTCTCCCTCCGACCCCGTCCTCCTCCCAAGGTCAAAGTCCCTCCCCCCGGGGCCTCCCAGCAGTCCCCACACAGTACCCAGGTGAGGCCCAATCAGGGAAAAGGGCCCAAGGGCCCAGGAGCTTAGGCATAGGAACAGGGGAAGGAGCCAGTGGGGCGTAGGAGAAGGCCTTCCAGGGCCTCCACATATCAGTCTAGTAAAAAAGTTTGAAACTGACTGAAATGATAAAATGGAATATTGAGGGTGCATAATGAAAGCAGAAATAAGTAGATCAAGGATTAAGGGAATGTTATACTACATTTTTAATATTCCCAATTAGTGAAAAGAGTCTATGACATATTTTAGAATCACAAGGAAAAAGTTTTCAAGTTCTGTTTTTACTATCTTGAATATCATATTTTTGTATATTTGTTGAAGATGTCTATGATTTTAACATCTTCTCAAAATCCCTAACTTTATAAGGAGCTTTGTTATTGGAAAAGCTAAGCTTTTAAAATGTCAACCCATCAAAATAATAATTCTTTTAAAACCTGGAAATCTGAATTGGACTGATGACTGAAATGTGTATTTTGTAGTCAAAAGTTTTTACAGTACAATTTCCTCAGAAAAGAACAGTTTTGTAGTTGTTGTTTTGTTGAGTTTTTTTTATAATGAATTATGCATTCTGGAAATTAACCAGTACTACTGATAAAGATACAAAGGGTCTCAATTTGCCATTCATGGCAGTCTGGCCATACCATAGTAATTCATTCAGCTTGCATTTCTCCCCTGTCAGCTTAAATCCAGAGTTTGTCAGAAAATGGGAAAAAGATGATTGGTACAATCTGCTTTTGTAAAGGGGCTTTAACAAGAAGGACTACAACTGAGTGAGGCAGAAAATTCATACAATATTCAGTTATTTTCTAAAATATTGGTTGTTGAACAAACATGTAGTAATTGGCAGTGGGTGGTTCTTATAACTAGTAACAGATAAATGTGGAGCAGGGAGATGTGACTGAGAAGGATAAAGATACTGAGTGAGGTCTTGGGAAATGTGACATGAATAAATGAGGGGGTGGCTGAGAGATTAGGTATAGGAAAAAAGCTTTTCATTGCTTTTGGATTTCCAGAGTCTTGCTCCCGAGGTTCCTTTTTAACAGGGTGCCATTTAGACCTGCTTTGAGTGAAGTGAAATGCTATATATTGAAAATATTGGCAGCTTTTTGACAGACTGTGCCTTCTAAACTGTACTCAAAGGAACTGTGCACATTTTATACTGCTTTCAATTCTACCAAAACAGCTGAGATTTAGTCACAGCATTGGGAAGTTTTTTTGTCCAGTTTTTTTTGTCCATAAGTCCTGGAGTTGTTGCAGCCGCTCCAGAAAAATAATCTCTGAGAATAACCCAGTAAAACTGAGACAGACTATTTAGCTCTTTGAAAGCTTCCCTTTCCCCACAGTCAGTATACTTTGCTGGCCTTCCTTGAAGGAGACTCAAATGCACTGCCATGGAAAAAAAAACACGTGTAAGTGTATAGATGTTATAGAACAGTGTGGCAATTCTCCAGGGAGTGTCTTCCTGCAGTGGAATTGCAAAGTGCATCCAGATGTTAGAAGGAAATTAATAAAAAATGTATAATGTAATTTATTTGATGATCCACAAGGGGTTCTCAGGAACATGCAGCTCAGAGCTGGACAGTAAATTTGTTTGTTTAAAAGCCTGTCTAAATGTTACAGTCAGGAAATACCTTGAGTACATCAACAGAAGTGCAATTTTGCCCCGCCCAAGTGCTTTAAAGTCATTGGCCTGGACTCATCCTGCTTAATCTTTAGCAAGAAAGACATCCAAGATGATGAAAACAACTTTGATCTTATGTAGTATGAACTGTCCCATTTCACCCCCTAACTACAAAGGAGATGCTATAACAGAACTCTCAGGTACTTCAAGGTACATGACACAAATTTGAATGAAAATATCTAAAGCTGGTGCCTTGTTTACAGCTGAGTTGTGTTTTTTAAAGTGTTTTGACTTCATTCACAAGTTTTTTGGAATGCCTCAAAGTCCTCAATGCTACCTGTGCCACTTCCATTCTTGCCATATCAAAATCAGCAGAAGGTGTCGTGACAGAACACGGAGGCTAATTTCACTTCATGTGGAAAAAAAAACTAGCAGCCAGGCCTTCCTGTGATGCTGATGCTGTTATGCATAAAAATAAACAGATAAATCAATTAGATTACAATCATAATCACAAGGAACTGCAGGTCAGGGTATGCACAAATAAAAAAAATATTTTCTAATGTGTGACGTTCAATAATTTTTGGAAACTTCATGACAGATTCAATCAGCCTGTTTTCTCTTCTACCCCATAGACAGAGTGTTTTATTCATGGAGTAACTGTGCTTGTTACTGTCCAGCACAGTTCACAGTTTAGAGAACATTCAGCAGCTGTTGATATTAAAACAATGGTTAAATCCAAGCCTCATCTAAGAGATTATTTTCACAAAAACTCTGCTAAATAAGCAAAGCAT